>CM054057.1:583527907-583983821 GCA_028641055.1 Alopecurus myosuroides | reverse complement strand
GCGATGCTACGTCCATGCCTAGCATACGGCAACGTACAATCATGGAGGAATATAAGCACACGCCTACTTGCACTATTAAGGTCGACACGAATGTCATATGGTCGTATACTTCTGAGCTTTTAAGCCCCCGACAGGTACTTCCTAAAGAACAGGACATGCCATGATTACACCATAAAAATCATGCATACATGTCAGCATGCGTGACAGCTCAATTACGAATTACGATCGAATAGAGGCTGGCTTACCCGTTTAAAAAAAAGATCAATTACGATTCAGTCACATGCTACATTTCGGCAGTGTGTTTTAGCAGCTACCCGCCGAAATCACTCATATTTAAGCAGCAGGAGAGCCCTCGATTCTGGTACCCATCCATCGACACTACTCACCACCGCAGGAGTGACTCATATTTAGCGCTATGGCCGAGGTCACCCTCCGCGTCGTCGATTCCTCGACGGCTGATGCTGACCATCCATCCCACACTGCCTGCCACTTCAACGGCATGGGCAACCCACCGTCTCCACGCCGGAGCGGCATGGAGGACATCGACACCTTGATCGACACTGGTTCAGTCCTTTGCTCGGGATCGTCATCTCCCGCGACGGAGGTCTCTTGGCCTCTCTCTACTTCGACGCACCCTGGCCCAACTTTGGGACCTGGCCTGGCCGCGGACTTCTGTCTCGACCTGTTTCACAGCATCCTTGCTAGGAGACTTGCCGCCCAGTTCCCCGAGTTTCCAGCACAACAGGTCCGGTCCTCCCAATTTTCTCTTTTTGTCTCTGATCCTTAAGGTTCTCCTGTCTCACCTTGCATGCCCTCTTGTTCTTCAGGTGCACGACATTCTCATCCCACCTTCCATCCCTATGATCATGGAGTATGTTGTTGATGCCGCCGTCCTCGACTCCGACGCCACCTATCTTCATGAGGCGCCTTGCCCAGACATCATTGACCCCACGGAGTCCCCGGTTGTGCTGGACCTCACCAACTCTCCACTGCTGCTCTTCAACGCTGTGGCCGAGGAGAAAGAGGTCGCTGCTCGTCATAGCTGGGTGTGTGACAAACGCGACGTTCATTCCACCTTCAAGACTCGTCGGAGCTCTAGGCAGATGGCGGCCAAGGAGCCGGCTGGGTACACAAATATGTCGTCGATGGCCAAGGTTGTCAAAGCCTCTCGTGTGATCTATGGCAAGGGCTCACCTAGGCTGCGCAAAGTTGTGGCTAATGTTGGGCTTGATGATGCGTTCCCGAATTTCATCCCTTTGTCTCGCCTGCATGACCTAGGCAAAGTTTGCAGTGTTGACTCGGTGGCTCTAGTACCCTTTGATTATATGTGTTGATGTTGATCTTCCGCGTTCCCGATCTCTGTATGCATGATGAATTGTTCACCCTCCATATCAAAATATAAGATGCTTTAGCGGTTTCTAGACAAAACGTAAATAGACATGTTTTAATATATAGATTCATGTATATCTTACACTAAACAGTAAACATTTCTGCTTCGGTCCTTCCCCTTTGGCCTCCTCGACCAATCACATCGCTCGAAACACTCTTCGTATAAATTTATAATACTATTAGCAGCGAGCCGTAGGAGCCGTAGGCTTAGCCGATGAGCCGCTAGCCGACCAAATATTAGATGCGAAAATAATGAGACGGGGAGGATTCGAACTCGGGACATACAGTTTGCCGCACACGCGTGGAAGCCACTAGCACTGCTAAACCTACGTGTCAATCTAGTCGCGGAAGGGTAGATATCCTGCCCTACGCGCCCCTGTGGCCCACGGGCAAACCCTATTCCGCGTGGCACACGCTCGTCTGTGGCCCACGGCCCACACGTGGGCAGCGCAACCCTAAAACGAGCCGCCGCGCTCCTTTAATACCACTGCCCGCTCCTTTAATACCACCGCCCGCTCCTCGTCTTCCACCTCTGCCACTCCACTGTCTCCTCTTCTTCCCTCCACCCACCACCGCACACAGCTAGCCGCCGCCGCACTATGGCCGGAGGATCCCGCCGCCAGTCCCCATCGCCTGCCCGCAGCGGCATCCGATTGGGAGCGGGGCACATCGGCTCCTCCTCCCAGGCCGGGAGCTCCCGCCGTCGTTCCCCTCCACGGATCCGCAGCGCCGGCTCCTCCTCGCGCGCCGGTTGCTCCTCGGGTGGCGGCGCCGACATCCCACTTCTTACTCCGCCGAAGAAGTACCTCGGCGTGCGCCAGCGGGAAGACGGGGTGGGCGGCCGAGATCACCGACCGGGTCAACCACAAACGCCTGTGGATCGGCACCTACCCGACGGCGAGGCAGGCGGCGAGAGCCTACGACAACGAGACGAGGCGTCTCCACGGCCCGACGGCGCGGGTGAACTTCCCCGAAGGCTTCCCCGACGACGACAAGCCGGAGCTGGGGCCGGTGGATCTCCGCGTGGCCACCCCACGCGAATATCGCGAGGACGGCAAAGGCGATGGAGCTCCTCCAGGCGCAGAGGTCCGACAAGGCCTGGATGGAGACCGTGCTGGTGAAGTGCCCGGGCTTCGTCGACGAACAGCGCGCCGAGCTGGAGGCGATTGAGAAGAAGCGCCGCCGTGGGCCGCCGCAGGTCGTGAAGGAGGAGCCGCAGGTCGTGAAGGAGGAGCCGCAGGTCGTGAAGGAGGAGCCGTCGTGGATGCGCTACGTCGTCGGGCCACCTTATGTCGACCTCGTCAGCGAGAGCGAGGAGGACGACGAGGTCGACTGGAGCACGCTGGAGGCGGAGTGCACCGACGACAGCGACTAGTACTCTGTGTCATCACTTAGGTTTAGCGCGTGCGCTGTGTCGTGTCAGTCGCTGTGTGCGTTGTGTCCGGTGTGTGTCGTGTCCCAGAGTGCGCAGTTATGTAAATTAAGTGGTAGTTTTAATTAAGTGGTCGTGTTCGTGTCGTGTTATGTCGACGTGCCTATGTGTTTAATAAAATGTTGTTTCAAATGTTTTAAGATTTCAAATATGCTTGTAGACCACTACATAAAATGATAGATCATGTAGAATCAGGTCAAGCTCCGGCAAACAGAAGGCGTTTCCGGTCTGGCTGCCGGCTCCAACCGATCAAGACCGGTTCCAGTACCGGTCTAACAGACTTGAAAACCAACCAGCGCAGAGAAAACCTCAACAGCCATTTTTTTAAGTTTTCAACGGTCATATTTCAGATTCTCCGCTTAAAAAATGAGATTTGCGCGAAGGTTGTGAATAAGAGTTTAATTTATAACATGTGTCCATTAATTAAAAAAACAAGTATTCATATATTGCAAACGCAAACAAAAATACTTACTTCCAACATAATTAACTTCTCTTACATAGGACTGACAAAATTTAAATAGCAAATAATACTAATAAATGGAAACGATTTGACCTTATCCAAACCGCCGGCCTGCCCCACCCCGTATGTTTACACTGTCTTCATAGGTAAGTTCCGATATTTTAACCCCATTTCATCATAGCATTAAAAATATTTTAAAATCTTTTAAAAAATGTGAAACAGTGGCATTATATCCTTGTTTGTTAATGATATCATGTGTGCAAATTTTGAAATTAATTTGGAGACAAGACGGTCTTTCCCTAAGAAGTTTAATTTTACGATCATCTCTAAATTACCTCAAATTTGTTGTACATTGTGTCTAACGTGTACAAACAGAAATACCAAAGAATAAATGAAAACCAAAAGCATTATATACATTTTAAATCCTTACAAAATATGCAAAACATTAGCATTTTATCCATGTTTGTTAATGACATCATGTATAAAATTGTGGGTCCACGTGCTCGTAAGGTGGCAGACCTAGATGGCGAAGAGTGGTACATGCGTGTACACAATCCTGAAGGTGATGAATGTAGATCTATATGTGCATAACAACTATTGCATATGGGTCCACAAACCTGTAGGTGATGGATGCAATGCTATATGGGCGTGGCAACTGTTGCATGTGGGTCCACGTGACCGAACTGTAGTGGCGGCAGACCTAGATTGGTAAGAGTTCTACCACCACCACCTTTCGGGCACGTGGACCACTTGCAGCAGTCGCTATGTTCATGCGGGTCCACAACCCTGGAGGCGATGGATTCAAAGCTATATGAGCATAGCAACTGTTACATATGGCCCACGGCCATAGCAATTGTTGCATGGGTCCACGTGTTTAAGAGGTATCGGTGGCAGTCCTAGATAGCTAAGAGCGGTACATGACGGTCCACAACCCTGAAGGTGATTAATTCACAACATGCAATGATAGACCAATAGGAAATGTAATTAAATAATTTTAACAAAATGCAACGTAAACAATGGACATGCAACCCGAAAAAATAATACACAAATAAGCATGACTATATATACATGGTATGTAACATGTAGGAAACTTATATAGCAAAGAATAACATGAAATTATAAGTTTACACTGCCCCTTCTACGGTAAACTTCGGTCTTATCATCTTGGTTTCCGTTAGACGCTATAAATTGTAGAAGTTCAAACAACTGTAGAACCTTCAAATTCTCTATACATATGTGTAGGTGATCATGTTTGCAAAATTTCAGATGATTTGGATGAGGTTGAAAAAATCACCTTTCTAGAAAAACTGGTTTAAGTGAGACCAGACGGTCTTTCACTAGGAATTTGATTTTTTTTCGATCGTATCTAAATCTTCAATTTTTTATACATGGTTTGTAACATGTAGGAATCTTATATAGCAAATAATAGCATGAAATTATAAGTTTACACTGCCCCTTCTACGGTAAACTTCGGTGTTATCATCTTGGTTTCCGTGAGACGCTATAAATTGTAGAAAGTTCAAACAACTATAGAGCATTCAAATTCTATATATATGTGTGTAGGTGATCATGTTTGCAAAATTTCAGATGATTTGGATGAGGTTGAAAAATCACCTTTCTAGAAAAACTGGTTTAAGTGAGACCAGACGGTCTTTCACTAGGAATTTGATTTTTTTTCGATCGTATCTAAATATCTTCTAATTTTTTATACATGGTTTGTAACATGTAGGAAACTTATATAGCAAATAATAACATGAAATTTATAAGTTTACACTGCCCCTTCTACGGTAAACTTCGGTGTTATCATCTTGGTTTCCGTGAGACGCTATAATTGTAGAAAGTTCAAACAACTATAGAACATTAAAATTCTATATATATATATATGTGTAGGTGATCATGTTTGCAAAATTTTAGATGATTTGAATGAGGTTGAAAAAATCACCTTTCTAGAAAAACTGGTTTGAGTGAGACCAGACGGTCTTTCACTAGGAATTTGATTTTTTTTTATCGTATCTAAATATCTTCTAATTTTTTATACATGGTTTGTAACATGTAGGAAAACTTATATAGCAAATAATAACATGAAATTATAAGTTTACACTGCCCCTTCTACGGTAAACTTCGGTGTTATCATCTTGGTTTCCGTGAGACGCTATAAATTGTAGAAAGTTCAAACAACTATATAACATTCAAATTCTATATATATGTGTAAGTGATCATGTTTGCAAAATGTTAGCGGAAGATGGCTAAGAATAGTACATGATGATATAGAACCCTGGAGGCGATGGATGCAATGTAGATGGGCATAGAAACTGTTGCATGTGGGTCCACGTGACCGAAAGTGGTACATGCGTGTACACAATCCTGAAGGTGATGAATGTAGATCTATATGGGCATAACAACTATTGCATATGGGTCCACAAACCTGTAGGTGATGGATGCAATGCTATAAGGGCGTGGCAACTGTTGCATGTGGGTCCACGTGACCGAACTGTAGTGGCGGCAGACCTAGATTGGTAAGAGTTTACCACCACCACCTTTCGGGCACGTGGACCACTTGCAGCAGTCGATATGTTCATGCGGGTCCACAACCCTGGAGGCGATGGATTCAAAGCTATATGAGCATAGAAACTGTTACATATGGCCCACGTGGGCCATAGCAATTGTTGCATGCGGGTCCACGTGTTTAAGAGGTATCGGTGGCAGTCCTAGATAGCTAAGAGCGGTACATGACGGTCCACAACCCTGAAGGTGATTAATTCACAACATGCAATGATAGACCAATAGGAAATGTAATTAAATAATTTTAACAAAATGCAACGTAAGCAATGGACATGCAACCCGAAAAAATAATACACAATAAGCATGACTATATATACATGGTATGTAACATGTAGGAAACTTATATAGCAAAGAATAACATGAAATTATAAGTTTACACTGCCGCTTCTACGGTAAACTTTGGTCTTATCATCTTGGTTTCCGTTAGACGCTATAAATTGTAGAAAGTTCAAACAACTATATAACATTCAAATTCTCTATACATATGTGTAGGTGATCAGGTTTGCAAAATTTCAGATGATTTGGATGAGGTTGAAAAAATCACCTTTCTAGAAAAACTGGTTTAAGTGAGACCAGACGGTCTTTCACTAGGAATTTGATTTTTTTTCGATCGTATCTAAATATCTTCTAATTTTTTATACATGGTTTGTAACATGTAGGAATCTTATATAGCAAATAATAGCATGAAATTATAAGTTTACACTGCCCCTTCTACGGTAAACTTCGGTGTTATCATCTCGGTTTCCGTGAGACGCTATAAATTGTAGAAAGTTCAAACAACTATAGAGCATTCAAATTCTATATATATGTGTGTAGGTGATCATGTTTGCAAAATTTCAGATGATTTGGATGAGGTTGAAAAAATCACCTTTCTAGAAAAACTGTTTAAGTGAGACCAGACGGTCCTGGAACAACCCTGGAGGCGATGGATTCAAAGCTATATGAGCATAGCAACTGTTACATATGGCCCACGTGGGCCATAGCAATTGTTACATGTGGGTCCACATGTTTAAAAGGTATCGGTGGCAGTCCTAGATAGCTAAGACCGGTACATGACGGTCCACAACCCTGAAGGTGATTAATTCACAACATGCAATGATAGACCAATAGCAAATGTAATTAAATTATTTTAACAAGATGCAACGTAAACAATGGACATGCAACCCGAAAAATTAAGACACAATAAGCATGACTATATATACATGATATGTAACATGTAGGAAACTTATATAGCAAAGAATAACATGAAATTATAAGTTACATCGTTGCGTGTGGGTCCACGTGTGCCATAGGTGGTACGGGGCATACCCTACCACCTTCCACTCGCCGTGGACCCGCATGCAACAAAGCAACGCTACCAGGGCACCCCATTTATACTCTTTGTGCATGCATGTGGGTCCAGCTGCGTCGCTCCTAACCGTTTTGCTACGCATCTGCCCTCCGCCGGTGACACGCATGGATCGACGTGAACCGCTCCTAGCTAGCGAGGTCCACTCATCCGTAGCCATCGTGCATGTCGAACTCACCCAGCTCGCTAAGTGTATGCGGGTCCACGTGCCCGAGCGTGGTCGGCGGAGACCTACGGTTGGATAAGACTGGTACATGTGGGTCCACGGCCATGACGGTGGTAGACGAGAAGCTAGTTCCGCCATGACGCCCGCTTTCATTTGGGTCCAGGTGCCACAAAGGCGACGGACGCAGAACTATGTGGTCGGTACATCGTTGCGTGTGGGTCCACATGTGCCATAGGTGGTACGGGGCATACCCTACCTTCCACTCGCCGTGGACCCGCATGCAACAAAGCAACGCTACCAGTGCACCCCATTTATACTCTTTGTGCATGTGGGTCCAGCTGCGTCGCTCCTAACCGTTTTGCTACGCATCTGCCCTCCGCCGGTGACACGCATGGATCGACGTGAACCGCTCCTAGCTATCGAGAGGTCCATTCATCCGTAGCCATCGTGCATGTCGAACTCACCCAGCTGGCTAAGTGTATGCGGGTCCACGTGCCCGAGCGTGGTCGGCGGGGACCTACGGTTGGATAATACCGGTACATGTGGGTCCACGACCATGAAGGTGGTAGACGAGAAGCTAGGTCCGGCATTACGCCCGTTTTTCATTTGGGTCCAGGTGCCACAAAGGCGACGGACGCAGAACTATGTGGTCGTTACATCGTTGCGTGTGGGTGCACATGTGTCGTAGGTGGTACGGGGTAGACCCTACCACCTTCCACTCGCCTTGGACCCGCATGCAACAAAGCAACGCTACCAGGGCACCCCATTTATACTCTTTGTGCATGTGGGTCCAGCTGCGTCGCTCCTATCCGTTTTGCTACGCATCTGCCCTCCGCCAGTGACGCATGGATCGACGTGAACCACTCCTAGCTAGCGAGGTCCATTCATCCGTAGCCATCGTGCATGTCGAACTCACCCAGCTGGCTAAGTGTCTGCGGGTCCACGTGCCCGAGCGTGGTCGGCGGGGACCTACGGTTGGATAAGACCGGTACACGTGGGTCCACGCCCATGAAGGTGGTAGACGAGAAGCTAGGTCCGGCATTACGCCCGTTTTTCATTTGGGTCCAGGTGCCACAAAGGCGACGGACGCAGAACTATGTGGTCGGTACATCGTTGCGTGTGGGTCCACATGTGTCGTAGGTGGTACGGGGCAGACCCTACCACCTTCCACTCGCCTTGGACCCGCATGCAACAAAGCAACGCTACCAGGGCACCCCATTTATACTCTTTGTGCATGTGGGTCCAGCTGCGTCGCTCCTAACCGTTTTGCTACGCATCTGCCCTCCGCTAGTGACGCATGGATCGACGTGACTCCTAGCTAGCGAGGTCCATTCATCCGTAGCCATCGTGCATGTCGAACTCACCCAGCTGGCTAAGTGTATGCGGGTCCACGTGTCCGAGCGTGGTCGGCGGGGACCTGCGGTTGGATAAGACCGGTACATGTGGGTCCACGACCATGAAGGTAGTAGACGAGAAGCTAGGTCCGGCATTACGCCCGTTTTTCATTTGGGTCCAGGTGCCACAAAGGCGACGGACGCAGAACTATGTGGTCGGTACATCGTTGCGTGTGGGTCCACATGTGTCGTAGGTGGTACGGGGTAGACCCTACCACCTTCCACTCGTCGTGGACCCGCATGCAACAAAGCAACGCTACCAGGGCACCCCATTTATACTCTTTGTGCATGTGGGTCCAGCTGCGTCGCTCCTAACCGTTTTGCTACGCATCTGCCATCCGCCAGTGACGCATGGATCGACGTGAACCACTCCTAGCTAGCGAGGTCCATTCATCCGTAGCCATCGTGCATGTCGAACTCATCCAGCTGGCTAAGTGTATGCGGGTCCACGTGCCCGAGCGTGGTCGTCGGAGACCTACGGTTGGATAAGACCGGTACATGTGGGTCCACGACCATGAAGGTGGTAGACGAGAAGCTAGGTCCGGCATTACGCCCGTTTTTCATTTGGGCCCAGGTGCCACAAAGGCGACGGACGCAGAACTATGTGGTCGGTACATCGTTGCGTGTGGGTCCACATGTGTCGTAGGTGGTACGGGGTAGACCCTACCACCTTACACTCGTCGTGGACCCGCATGCAACAAAGCAACGCTACCAGGGCACCCCATGTATACTTTGTGCATGTGGGTCCAGCTGCGTCACTCCTAACCGTTTTGCTACGCATCTGCCCTCCGCCAATGACGCATGGATCGACGTGAACCACTCATAGCTAGGTCCATTCATCCGTAGCCATCGTGCATGTCGAACTCACCCAGCTGGCTAAGTGTATGCGGGTCCACGTGCCCGAGCGTGGTCGGCGGGGACCTACGGTTGGATAAGACCGGTACATGTGGGTCCACGACCATGAAGGTGGTAGACGAGAAGCTAGGTCCGGCATTACGCCCGTTTTTCATTTGGGTCCAGATGCCACAAAGGCGACGGACGCAGAACTATGTGGTCGGTACATCGTTGCGTGGGTCCACATGTGTCGTAGGTGGTACGGGGTAGACCCTACCACCTTACACTCGTCGTGGACCCGCATGCAACAAAGCAACGCTACCAGGGCACCCCATTTAGACTCTTTGTGCATGTGGGTCCAGCTGCGTCGCTCCTAACCGTTTTGCTACGCATCTGCCCTCCGCCAGTGACGCATGGATCGACGTGAACCACTCCTAGCTAGCGAGGTCCATTCATCCGTAGCCATCGTGCATGTCGAACTCACCCAGCTGGCTAAGTGTATGCGGGTCCACGTGCCCGAGCGTGGTCGGCGGGGACCTACGGTTGGATAAGACCGGTACATGTGGGTCCACGACCATGAAGGTGGTAGACGAGAAGCTAGGTCCGGCATTACGCCCGTTTTTCATTTGGGTCCAGGTGCCACAAAGGCGACGGACGCAGAACTATGTGGTCGCTACATCGTTGCGTGTGGGTCCACATGTGTCGTAGGTGGTACGGGGTAGACCCTACCACCTTCCACTCGTCGTGGACCCGCATGCAACAAAGCAACGCTACCAGGGCACCCCATTTATACTCTTTGTGCATGTGGGTCCAGCTGCGTCACTCCTAACCGTTTTGCTACGCATCTGCCCTCCGCCAGTGACGCATGGATCGACGTGAACCACTCATAGCTAGCGAGGTCCATTCATCCGTAGCCATCGTGCATGTCGAACTCACCCAGCTGGCTAAGTGTATGCGGGTCCACGTGCCCGAGCGTGGTCGGCGGGGACCTACGGTTGGATAAGACCGGTACATGTGGGTCCACGACCATGAAGGTGGTAGACGAGAAGCTAGGTCCGGCATTACGCCCGTTTTTCATTTGGGTCCAGATGCCACAAAGGCGACGGGCGCAGAACTATGTGGTCGGTACATCGTTGCGTGTGGGTCCAGATGTGTCGTAGGTGGTACGGGGTAGACCCTACCACCTTACACTCGTCGTGGACCCGCATGCAACAAAGCAACGCTACCAGGGCACCCCATTTAGACTCTTTGTGCATGTGGGTCCAGCTGAGTCGCTCCTAACCGTTTTGCTACGCATCTGCCCTCCGCCAGTGACGCATGGATAGACGTGAACCACTCCTAGCTAGCGAGGTCCATTCATCCGTAGCCATCGTGCATGTCGAACTCACCCAGCTGGCTAAGTGTATGCGGGTCCACGTGCCCGAGCGTGGTCGGTGGGGACCTACGGTTGGATAAGACCGGTACATGTGGGTCCACGACCATGAAGGTGGTAGACGAGAAGCTAGGTCCGGCATTACGCCCGTTTTTCATTTGGGTCCAGGTGCCACAAAGGCGACGGACGCAGAACTATGTGGTCGGTACATCGTTGCGTGTGGGTCCACATGTGTCGTAGGTGGTACGGGGTAGACCCTACCACCTTCCACTCGTCGTGGACCCGCATGCAACAAAGCAACGCTACCAGGGCACCCCATTTATACTCTTTGTGCATGTGGGTCCAGCTGCGTCGCTCCTAACCGTTTTGCTACGCATCTACCATCCGCCAGTGACGCATGGATCGACGTGAACCACTCCTAGCTAGCGAGGTCCATTCATCCGTAGCCATCGTGCATGTCGAACTCACCCAGCTGGCTAAGTGTATGCGGGTCCACGTGCCCGAGCGTGGTCGTCGGAGACCTACGGTTGGATAAGACCGGTACATGTGGGTCCACGACCATGAAGGTGGTAGATGAGAAGCTAGGTCCGGCATTACGCCCGTTTTTCATTTGGGCCCAGGTGCCACAAAGGCGACGGACGCAGAACTATGTGGTCGGTACATCGTTGCGTGTGGGTCCACATGTGTCGTAGGTGGTACGGGGTAGACCCTACCACCTTACACTCGTCGTGGACCCGCATGCAACAAAGCAACGCTACCAGGGCACCCCATGTATACTCTTTGTGCATGTGGGTCCAGCTGCGTCACTCCTAACCGTTTTGCTACGCATCTGCCCTCCGCCAGTGACGCATGGATCGACGTGAACCACTCATAGCTAGCGAGGTCCATTCATCCGTAGCCATCGTGCATGTCGAACTCACCCAGCTGGCTAAGTGTATGCGGGTCCACGTGCCCGAGCGTGGTCGGCGGGGACCTACGGTTGGATAAGACCGGTACATGTGGGTCCACGACAATGAAGGTGGTAGACGAGAAGCTAGGTCCGGCATTACGCCCGTTTTTCATTTGGGTCCAGATGCCACAAAGGCGACGGACGCGGAACTATGTGGTCGGTACATCGTTGCGTGTGGGTCCACATGTGTCGTAGGTGGTACGGGGTAGACCCTACCACCTTACACTCGTCGTGGACCCGCATGCAACAAAGCAACGCTACCAGGGCACCCCATTTAGACTCTTTGTGCATGTGGGTCCAGCTGCGTCGCTCCTGACCGTTTTGCTACGCATCTGCCCTCCGCCAGTGACGCATGGATCGACGTGAACCACTCCTAGCTAGCAAGGTCCATTCATCTGTAGCCATCGTGCATGTCGAACTCACCCAGCTGGCTAAGTGTATGCGGGTCCACGTGCCCGAGCGTGGTCGGCGGGGACCTACGGTTGGATAAGACCGGTACATGTGGGTCCACGACCATGAAGGTGGTAGACGAGAAGCTAGGTCCGGCATTACGCCCGTTTTTCATTTGGGTCCAGGTGCCACAAAGGCGACGGACGCAGAACTATGTGGTCGGTACATCGTTGCGTGTGGGTCCACATGTGTCGTAGGTGGTACGGGGTAGACCCTACCACCTTCCACTCGTCGTGGACCCGCATGCAACAAAGCAACGCTACCAGGGCACCCCATTTATACTCTTTGTGCATGTGGGTCCAGCTGCGTCACTCCTAACCGTTTTGCTACGCATCTGCCCTCCGCCAGTGACGCATGGATCGACGTGAACCACTCATAGCTAGCGAGGTCCATTCATCCGTAGCCATCGTGCATGTCGAACTCACCCAGCTGGCTAAGTGTATGCGGGTCCACGTGCCCGAGCGTGGTCGTCGGAGACCTACGGTTGGATAAGACCGGTACATGTGGGTCCACGACCATGAAGGTGGTAGACGAGAAGATAGGTCCGGCATTACGCCCGTTTTTCATTTGGGCCCAGGTGCCACAAAGGTGACGGACGCAGAACTATGTGGTCGGTACATCGTTGCGTGTGGGTCCACATGTGTCGTAGGTGGTACGGGGTAGACCCTACCACCTTACACTCGTCGTGGACCCGCATGCAACAAAGCAACGCTGGAGGTTTTCGTATTCACTCTGAAAAACCAATGAATGTGAAGGACATCAGCTTCACTCTGTACCCTGATGCCGAGATCAAGCTACCTTCGATCACGCATATGTATCATTTCTATCACACTCTTGCCAGGATCTATCGTGAGAACATCTACAGCAAGTCAGGGGATCAAGTGAGTGTTCGGTGCTATCTTATCAATCTTCTTTACTACTCTCAGCCTAGTGAACAGACCAAGATCGATGTGTGTGACTTCATTTTCCAAGAGATGAAAAGGAATATTATGTCTCGCATGACTCCGAGTTACTCAGCTATTGTGCAGACATTCCTCGATAAGGTTCTACCTTCTCATCTTCTACAAGGGAAAAGGGTGAAACAGCAAGGACTTAGTCTGCCTCTTCGCTATGAACGTCCTGATCTTCCTGAGATGATGCCTTCCGAAACTCGGGTCAAGTCTGGTCAGGATAGGCGTGTTACATCTCGTGCTGGGTCATCTGGTTGTACCCATGGGCCAGTTCCCAAGAGGACATCTGGAGCTGCCAAGTTCTTCTCTGAATTGTTTGGTGTTTGCAAGAAGAATTATGTCATTAGTCACAACAACTATGAGCTGTCCAAGGATACTCGTCGCTGAACAAGGATCTTCGTGACCGTGGCATAGATGCTTCTGATGGACCTGAACTTGCTCCCACTCCATTTGTTGATTTTGAGATGCCTCCTATTCGTGACTCCGACTTTGTTGGGTTCTTCGATGGTGGTTCCACAAGCTACGAGGGAACGGACAGGCCAGCAGCTAGAGATGGTGAAGAAGCTCATGATGGTGAAGATGGAGGCAGGGTTTAAACTGGGCTTTCGTTAGCAACACTTGACCTTTCGCTCTTTTTGGCGTTTCGATACCAAAGGGGGAGAAAGTGTTGAGCTTTCTATTTAGGTTGTGCGGGTTCCTAGGGTTTTCTCGCGCTCGCAAGCCATCTTGAACTTATATTTGTATTTCTGTGCTTGCATGTATCGGTTTATGTTGTGCTACCTGGTATATTCGGATTTCATCTTTTAAGTTGTGTGTTGGACAAGCTATGTTTATCTCGGATGTGAAATTATCTAGCTTACATCCTTATGTTAATCCATATTGTTACTTGCATATTTTCATATCTTGTCCTGCATCCTAAAGATATAGCTGCAGCTGTTATCCCTCGAAAACACATCCTAAGAAACATTTAGTAGACTAACCAGTTAGCATACTCTGAGACCGGAATTGCCCGGTTGAGTTCCGGTACTACCGAGGGGGTTTCCGGCCTAGGTACTGGTTTCCATCTGGTTTGCCGATTGAGCAGCCGGTCTAGAAACCGACAGAACCTGGTCGTGTTCCGGTACTACCGAGGGGGTTTCCGGCCTAGGTGCTGGTTTCCGCCCGGTTAGCCCATTGAGCAGCCGGTCTAGGAACCGACAGAACCTGGTCGTGTTCCGGTACTACCGAGGCGGATTCCGGCCTAGGTTCTGGATTCCATCCCGGTTAGCCGATTGAGCAGCCGGTCTAGGAACCCTGGCCGTGTTCCGGTACTACCGAGGGGGTTTCCGGCCTAGGTTCCGGTTTCCAGCCGGTTAGCATTGTATCCAGCCTCGCGGACCGAAAAGGGCTAGGTCGGGCCGGCCCAACTAGCGGACCGAAAAAATAAAGGAGGCAATTTCGGCCGTATCTGCTCACGGTTACCCAGATCGCGACTGACAGCCGATCTAAACAGCCGTAATTTCAGCATCCTTCACCAGCCGATCTAAACGCCGCCAATATCCGGCCGCCGCCACTGCCGTGCCATTGACGTCGACCTTGGCGCACGCGCACGTTTGGATGCGGTTCACGTCGGTCGTTGCACAGACGCGCGATCGCGACTGACAGCCGCGCACAACGACGTCGACCCCCAAGCCGGACCTACATCATGTTTAGGTACACCATTTTCCCTCTTATGCACGTCCAAGTTGGTATCTTCGTCTATGATGAAGGTGAACGCCTTAGGGTTTAGGCTAGGTTAATTACGATTGTAGGCACATGGGTGTTTTCATTCATTAATTTTTTTTCAGCAAAAGTACTACTGGAGAGATCAGTTGCAATGTTGAAAAGTGGTGTGATTATGTTGACACTTTAACATCCCAACAGAAGTCCGTGTTTTTCTTTACGAAGCTACATAGCATGCTCGATATTCCTCGTATCGGCATGAGGCAGGGTTTATTGCATTTTATGATGGATAGCTATCATGTTGAAAGTGGAAAGTTTGTCTTGCCGGATACTTTTGATGAATTGACAGCAGGTACCGAAGAAATCGATGCTATACTTGGGCTAGTTGACTTCGGAGATATATTCAGTTTCATAAACAAGAACGGCTTAGAAGCACAGACACGCATACCACCTCACTTCCTGAATGTGAGGTCCGGGGAAATAGAGATCGATGATTTGATTGCAAGTAACAATGCGAAACATAAGCCCGATGACAATGAATTTATCCAGAAGTCGGTCTTAATCCTTCTTGGTACCCTGCTTGCTCCACATTCAAGAAAGTATGTCCCAAAGTCTTTTTATTGTTTAGTGGAAAATGTTGATCGGATACCCACATTCAACTGGAATGCTTTCGTACTGGGGGTCTTAATGAAAAGCATTATAAAGTTGAAAAAGAAAAGAAAATTCATTCGAAGTGGCCAAAAGGAAACTTGGTTTTTATACAGGTACTTCGCAATTATATTTCAATTTAATTTGTCGTTGCTCCAAATTCTGTAATAACTTTGTTTTTGTCATTTATGCAGTACTTGTACTGGGTGAAGGTGCTTCCATTGGATGGTCCATCTCATATGTTGGATAATATGCCGCTTATGAAAAATTGGACCGAGGCAGCGGCCTTGCAAAGAGATTTGCATGACAATTCAAAGGGTCGTGGCAAGGGAAAGGTAACTTTTTGACGATACTTTCTTTTACCAAAAATATTAACTTGTTTACAACATTAAAATTTAATCTTATTTATGTTTCAGGTTATAGACCGTATTCCCGGTGCAGCAAGAATGAGGGAGACGAAATCATCTCCAGAAAAAACGAAAAGCATGGAATCTAGCGTTGGCGATGCGAAAAAGGCTGAGGCTAAATCTACGCCAAGGTCAAATGCTTCCCCGAGCAATGAGGTAACATTGGAACTTATTATGGCGACACTTAATAACTTGAGAGCCGAGGTCCGCCGCATTCCGGACATGTGTGCACAGGTGGGTGACGCGGAAGTCAATATTATATTAGTCACACTCTTTTATGCACATGACATGATTCACTATATTTACCTTGCAGAAAGTTATCGAAACGCTGAATAAAGAAGGTCTCATTTACAAGACCAAAAATGAAAAGATTTCTGAAATGAATCAGGAAGATGTATTTTCCGAGTCTGCTAGGAAGCATCCTCTCAAGTATGCTTGGGACATAAGCATTAGTGACGACAAAATCGATCGACGTAATAATTGTTCGGAAGGGAGTTACAGCGATAACATCGCAGTCAGTAACACACCTTCCCGCAATGATCAATGGCTCCCACCTGAAAAAAAGATGCAGCCAGGTAGTACCCCAATACACACCATCTTAATTAACGATGATGGTCCATTAAGATCAAAATCTCTATCTATAGATATGGTTGATCTACCAATTGTGACCCCAGTAAAGAATGGAAGTGGAGATGAGAGTTCAGATGATAGTTTTGATAGCTTGCGTACTATTTGCCGCAAAGCTATTGAGAAAGAAAAAGAAAAGCCGGAGGAAAAGGAAGAGGGAAGCGGAAGCGACGGATGCCGGCTAGATACAGATCCCCTTTGGTTGGCCCTAAGAGCAAGCTACGTCGAATGAACGACTCGAGTACAAGGAAGAGTGAGTTGGAAACATATTTTATTCAGGCATTACATTGTTCCATCTATCACATTTAATTAATTGACTGCTACGAGCTTGATGTGTTCACTCTGCAGAACTCTTCGATGAAAAAGATGTGCTCAATGATATAGAAGCCATGGGGGAGTTACACGTAGATGCGGCAGTTGCTTTCATTAAAACACTATCAGATAAGCCCGAATATGTTTAAAACTATTTTCAAGAGTGTTGACAATGAGACGTTGCATGCGAAGGACATTAAACGTATCATTGACAAAGAATGGCTAAATACTCCCGTAAATCTACTAGTCCCTCTTTTTTGTTTGTAGTTGTAGTACATTAGAATACATGCATGCTGTTACTCACACATATATATTGATTACAGGTCATGAATGCTTACGTGGCTCATTTGCGTACCCGCATTGGTGATCATCGTGTTCTGGCTAGCGCTACCGGAACCCTTTACCTATGTCAGAGGCGAAACACGAGATTAAAGAAGTCTCCTCAAGCCGTGAAGAGAGTTGAGGAATATTTCAGAACTGATATGGTAATTACTGTTCTTATTCTAATGTTTCTTACATAAGTATTATATTATAACTTTTCAAAATTATTTGTCATTTAGATGCACTTCCCTCTCCATGTATGTGGCAATCACTGGATTACTGTCGTGATGCATATACCGAGCAAACAGTTTCAGGTTCTAGATTCTTTGTACGACCTATCGACGACAAGGACTTTCGTGAAAAAACTTGTATAGTCTTCTCTCACATTGGTTCTTCTCTGATAACTATGTGTGTGAAATATTTTTTATTTCCAAACTTGATACATAAATTGGTGCATTCCAGATATCGGAAATCGCAAGAGATATTACTTCGGTAAATTCCACAAACAATACAAACTATCCAGATGTTTCTAAATGACCCATAAAAGAGTATAAAACGCCTAGACAAGGAGATGGGTAAGTATTCTTATTATTAATATGTTGCTTTATAATTATTACACTTTTTGTTGATAATTCGAATGCCGTTTCACTTGATCCTCTTGTACCAGTACGTCATGTGGATTATTCGTACTGAGGTGTATGGAGCGCTGGAATGGAGAACGTTTCACAGATGAAGTTTCTCAAGTTGAGCTAGTTTCTATATGTGTACTTTGCATTAATAAATGCCATGAAGATTTAAATAGTAATACCTTTATATTAGTTTGGCAGCAAGAAATTAACGATTCAAGAGGACATATGGTCTCAGAAACACTTCTTTCGGTTGCGAACACCTGCGAGAAGACGAAGAGATTTATCGTTGGGATGATTAAGAATACACCTTAGTTCATGCGTCATCGCAATTTTACCCCGTGAATGTATTTTGATGTGATTTAGTATATTTTGGATGCAAACACGTACTATTTAAATCAAAAGTCTGAAATTGATTATTCAGTACATGTGTGATGGGAGCATTATGTGGCATATGGGATCTTTGATGAAAACTGAAAGTTATTCAAGTTATTTTCCTACCACGCTTCTCCATCCCCGTCGCCGCCGCAGTCGCCTCTAGGGTTACGATCGCACGCCTCTTCCTTGGGTCCGGCCCATTTAAACGCAGACCGGGTTAGTTAATTAATATGTTTTTTTTGTATTTTTTCGGCCGGTCCATAATGCGCGGCCTTTATTATACCCTACACGTCCAGATGCAACGACGTGGCCGCAATCTTCGAAGGCAGTTGCCGCCGCCTTCGTCGACCAGGAGGTGCCTACCTCGTCAACCAGCCGCCGTCAACCAGCCGCCGTCAACCATCCTCTGGGCTGCCTCCGTCAACCAGACGCCGTCAACCATCGTATGTGCGGCCGTCAACCACCTCTGTGCGGCCGTCAACCAGCCGCCATCGTCAACCAGCCGATCTCGTAAACATGGAAGGTCTTGATGGTGATCAGGTAAATTTTACCAGTGTCATATACTGTATTTGTATCACAACTATACATTCTCATCATTATTTGTAATATGTCATCTCAACAGAATGTTCCAACAATTGGAATGAGTTTTGAGACTGAAGATAAGGCATATGAGTTTTATAATTCATACGCTACGACCAACGGGTTCAGTATAAGGAAAATCCACAAGAAACATAGGTTGGATGGAACTTTATGTTCTAGGTACTTGGAGTGCAGTAATGACTGTTTGAAAAGGACTAAAAGAGTGAATTGCCCAGCTCGTGTGCAATTCACCATCAGTCGAGAAGGTATATGGACTATTCAGAAAGTCCGGCTTGATCATAATCATGTTCTTGTAACCACAAATAATGAGGTGAGCTCGTAAAACTATATGTCGTTTATTTCTAAATTTTATTTTTTCCTAACCGGCTCGGCAACACCAGCAGTTGTCATTGACGATCGACGAAGAAGAAGGACCTATCGTTAAGGAGCCAGAACCAGAGCCAAAACCAGAGCCAGAGCCAAAACCAGAGCCTGAGCCAGAGCCAGAACCAGAGCCAGAGCCAGAACCAGAGCCAAAACCAGAGCCAGAGCCAGAACCAGAGCCAAAACCAGAGCCAGAGCCAGAACCAGAGCCAGAGACAGAGACAGTGTCCTTGATCATGAGGAGTTCCCCATATGTTGATCATAAGGTGAGCCTTTGTAAAAATAATTTCATGTAATCTGTAGATTAGGCCATATTGTTACTGATTTTTTTTCTTTCACAAATGTAGGACGAGTCTGACGAGATGGTGAACACCGTAAATCAGGTTGATTTTGGCGAAAAGGTATTTAAGAATCTGCAGGAAAAAACCATCGATGTTCTGGGCTGTTGGACTTTCAGATGTCCGTTCCATGAAGACATTCAATACGGTACAGTTCAAAGCCTACAAGATCATGCTAGAAACATGACGGAATATGGGAATACAGCTCAGATAAGGGCAAACCATAAGGCCTTGTTAAAGTACCTGAATAGTAATGATACTGATGGCGATGCAAACGGCGTCACCGGCGCGGTCTTACAGAAGGAGGAAGAGGACCTTGCCAACAAGGTTGTAGAGGAGCTGGATAATGGAACCATCCTTTTGTTTGAACTTTGGACTATCAGATGTCCATTTGACGAAGAGCCGGAAGACGGGCGCTGGGAAAGCCTTATAGATCATGCTAGACAGGAGAAGAGACATGGGGCTACAGCTCGGATTAGGGCGAACCATAAGGCCTTGTTAAGGCACCTCATTAAGGAGGTCGACGATGATGATTTCTAATACTGTCTATATTGTCACTATTTTTTATATTTCAGAAGACGGAATATGTGCCGGACGTCGTATTAATATATGTGTTCAACTCTTATTATTGTATTCGATACATAATTTATAGATCACACAGAAGTAGCACGGCCGCAAAAATTCTTAGACTAAATTTACATTGTTTGGCTATTTACACAAAAGTAGAACTTCGCTCTTTACATTCTCCATGGTGTTCACGGATGACAAAATGATTTCGGCAAGTATATGTTCCCTGGAACGGTTAATTTCTCCCTGCAATAAATAATAGAGCACATGAGAAACACCATTTTGTTTGAGCAAGCATAATACTGTCACATAGTAATGTAAAAAGCACCTGAGAGATTTCATGCGCCATTTGTTCTCCGTCCCAGTTTTCCATGACCCTCATAACAAATAGTCCGCAGGAGTTGCTGTTATTACAAAAGTTGTATGTTATAGAGCAAGTAATTGTGCACATATACCAAAGTGATTATGTACATAATATTCTCACTTATCGTTTTGCTTTGGCATGTGAATATAAGTTATGGGCCATCTGGACACATCCGGGTATTTAATAACTGCAGTTTTGTTGCCTTCATTGATATCTTTTGATAGCTCGGATCTCTGAAAAGGACAAACAGTTTCACTCAGTGCGTATAGTTAATAAGTATACAAAAATGATAGGGCAATAATATAACAAACAATGTTGTATGTTTTTTACCAGTGTTTCGACGATATTCTTTGAAGCGTTAGTAGGAATTAACGAATCTAGAACCTGGAACTCCTTCTTCAATATGTGTAGTACCACGGTAATCCAGTGGTTGTTTATATTTATAGGAAAATATGCCTATGTAACCATTACAATGTTAGCAACTTATAAATCAAGTATTATTGTTCGTTGTAGCAATCGTGCTTACCTTAGGACGCTTAAAATATTCCATTGAAACTCTCTCAAAGGCTCCCAGTACCAATGTTTCGCAGTGGTTCGTTGCCATAGAAAGTATCATGGCTGTTTTCCATGCCTTAACGAGGTGCCGATCATTTCCGACTCGGGTTGACAAAACTATCTCGTAGGCGTCGATGACCTATTGAAATAAAGTAGGTCCATAAAAGCAGTACAACATATCATTCTTAAGGTAGTACGTATTTAGGCTTACATGGCAAGTTAGACATTTATGGGCTATATGTCGTTAAGATCTTCCACAGTCGCAAAATCTCCATCAGAATTTGTGAAAATTTTGAGCTTCTGAAATCTTTTGATGTTGTCAATCGACGCACATACCGTACTGCCGCATGTATGTGCTGTACTGGCAACGCATCCCCTTGCACATGACGTTTCTTCTCTTTACTCTCTTCAGCTGGATCGATTTCAGCACTCTGTTCTTTACAAGATTTATAGAGGACACCTTTCTTGCTTAGACTTTCCATAACTACCTGCAAATAAATATATGTTACTCGTGCCGAGTGAGAAATAATATTTAGATAAAGGTTAGGGTATTGTGCTTGTTACCTCAGCACATGTTTTTGAACACATCAATATCTCCTTTTGAATTTCTTCGATGCTAAACAACATATGATTCATAATTTGCTGTTTCACTTTATTGCTTTTTGTATCTTTGCGTTTCCTGGACTTTGGTTTTAACTTTGGGAGAGGTTTACCCATTCTGTGTATAAAATTATTTTTGCATACAAAGTTAGTTACACTATTATCGAAAAAAATACAGTACAAAGTGCATGACGGATTTTTCGATACATGCTGTCGATGCCGTGCATGGCGGATTTTTTGTTGCATGGTGTGCATACCGTGCATGGCGGATTACCTCGCCTTTGTCGGTGTCGCGATTTTGCGGCAGTTGCCGGCAGCGGAGGAGGCTTTGTACGATGGAGGCGGCGAAGGTTGTGGACGATGGCCGCGGCAGAGGCTGCGGACGATGGCGGCGGCGGCGCCCACGTGATTAGAGTAGACGTGACGAGAGTAGTCTGTCGGCCGAAAAATAAGAAAAGCAAAAAAAAAAGCCCACCTTAAGTTGGGCTAGGGTTCCACAGTCCAAGCAAACAGAGCACACGGCCGTTCGGTCGAACCAGTACATCTAGATGGGCCGGCCCATACGCCTGCTCGCCAACTCAGGTATCCGGTCTGGATCCGGTAAACCGGTTTGTTAGCCGAGACAGCAATAACATACCACCCTCAAGATGAATAGTAAAAAAAATGCAAAAAAGTTTGAAACCTTGAAATTTTATATGTGTTCATTCATGACATGATGCGTGCCAATTTTGAAATGATTTCGAGGAGATCGAAAAAAACCTTATTACAAAAATCGGTTTAAGTGAGACCAGACGGCCTCTCCCAAAAATTTTGAGTTTTTTCGACCAACTCTAAATCACCCCAAATTTTAGTACAAGGTTTCTAACATGTAGAAAACATGAGTAGAAAAGAAAAAAAATGAAAAAAGTTAAGTTCACAATGTCCTTTTAAGGTAAGTTCCGAGATTTTAACCCAGTTTCGCCAAGGCATTATAAATATTTAAAAATACAAAAAAAGTGTGAAACCTTGAAATTCTATATGTGTTCATTCATGACATGATGTGTGCCAATTTTGAAATGATTTGGAGGAGATCGAAAAAACCACCTTATTACAAAAATCGGTTTAAGTGAGACCAGACGGCCTCTCCCTAAAATTTTGAGTTTTTTCGACCAACTCTAAATCACCCCAAATTTTAGTACAAGGTTTCTAACATGTAGAAAACATGAGTAGAAAAGAAAAAAATGAAAAAAGTTAAGTTCACAATGTCCTTTTAAGGTAAGTTCCGAGATTTTAACCCAGTTTCACCAAGGCATTATAAATATTTAAAAATACAAAAAAAAGTGTGAAACCTTGAAATTCTATATGTGTTCATTCATGACATGATGTGTGCCAATTTTGAAATGATTTGGAGGAGATCGAAAAAACCACCTTATTACAAAAATCGGTTTAAGTGAGACCAGACGGCCTCTCCCTAAAATTTTGAGTTTTTTCGACCAACTCTAAATCACCCCAAATTTTAGTACAAGGTTTCTAACATGTAGAAAACATGAGTAGAAAAGAAAAAAAAAATGAAAAAAGTTAAGTTCACACAAGCGGTTTCTGGTCTAAAGACCGGCCTGTTACCGGTCAACCGATACTCATGCCAGGACAGCAGCCGGATTCCCTGGATGTGTTCCGGCAGTACCGAAGGGGTTTCCGGTTATACTGCTGGCTACCAACCGATCCAGCAGAAAAGCCTGCAACGTCCATATTTCTGATCTCACTTAACAGAAGTACATTATTACAGTCCCTAGGGCAGTATGTCACATGAAAGCAACTAAAATTCCGAAACTAAAACTCTGAAACATGAAAGCAACTAAAAAACCACTACCAACTTGTACTTCATGCTTGGTTCCTGCATTCAAGAGATATAAGCAATAAGAAAAGGTAATCAATCAGCCGTAATAATAACTCGAAAAAAATATTCTCTTACTTTGGATTAAGAGCGCATGTGGACATGTTATGTCCTGATAATCTGCAAAGTCCGCACAACCGTTTGGGAGGCGCCTCATCAAACCCCAACGGTCTTCCATTTTTCGTCGTCGGATGATCGCCATTCTCGTCACCTTGCATGCCCTTCTTACGCCCGCCCTTTGTGGAAACTTTTTGAGGATCACCAACCGGAACTGAACGTACTTCGAAAGTCTTTGAATTCTCTTTGCTAGCATTGCTGGTCCCATCCTCGTTAACCTTGGGTACATGCTGATATGATATTATATCCTCTAAAGCATCTCTCAACTTTTTCATCAGGAATGGGTTCTTGACAGCTACGGTGGCTGCTTCTGCCTGTAATTGGCTAATTTCACCATAAGCTACGCGTTCCTCTACGCTTGCCCAACCCCAGCTGAACAGATCACTCACGCGCTTTGATGGCAAGCCACCTCTTGCTTCCTTTGATAACCGTTTAAGAACACAACAGCTAGGCATCTTACTTAATTTCAAGTGCTTCAATACACGCAGGATATGCCTACATGGGATCCCCTTCCTAAGCATTCTCCTGCAATTGCACTTTATAGATTCAACCAAATCAGCGGGGGTATACTCCACAATAAATGTGCGGTGTAGGTTGCTGTTATCTTTCCATGACACCAGAAACTTTCTATATCCATTATTCCCCACTATTTCCTCACCAATTTCTAGGCTGCCGATCTTTTTCAGTTCTTCTTGCAAAATATAAAAATTCTCATGAGTGAATACATCTGCACATGCCTTCTCAACATCCTTTGAATCGGTAATTGGCACTGGTGTAGAATGTCTAGTAATAGAGTTGTCATGTGCCTCCGTTTCGCGGAGACGAATAGTACAGTTCTCAAAGTGCAAAACCAAATCGACCAGTGTCAGACCGAAGTTTAGGTGAGTATGAAGACATGAATTCAGACTTTCACTTCTCTGGTTGCTTTTCATGCCAAGGAAAAATCCATCCGAAAGATAAGAGGCGGCCCAATACCGCTTCATCTTATACATCCTTCGCAGCCACGACTTTGTTCGGGGTGTTTGCCATTTTTGAACATACGCTTTCCATCCCGTCTCCATACTGCATGTGATGACGTGTTGTATATAAGTGACCTGAACTCTTTCAAAGAGTTATAATTCAAGTGTTTCTGCATATTCTTTTCAATGTGCCATGAACATAACCGGTGCCTCACGTCTGGCAAAACCTTCCGGATAGCCTTCATCATCGCAGCGTCTCCATCAGTGATTATCGACTTCGGTTTGTTCTGACACATTGCTCTCAAGAATGTCTCCAGCAGCCACTCAAATGTTTCTACTTTCTCATCTGATACAACGGCACACGCAAAAACCGTTGTCTTACGGTGATTATTTATTCCGACAAATGGAATGAATGGCATTGCATAGCGATTCATCTTGTACGTGCTGTCAAAAATCACTACATCACCAAATCTTGGTAGTCTAGACGTGATTGGGAATCACAGAACATGCTCGTCAGACGTCCTTCTTTATCCGTCCTATACTCAAAGAAGAAACTCGGGATCCCTCTCCTTTCTTCCTTCCATGATGCCAACGGCTGTGGCAGCATCTCCGTTCTGTAGGAGCTTCTTCTTCTCCATACAGCACATGTTATATATCCCTCCTGGTAAATCCTACCATGTCATAACCTCCATACTGCTGATAAAGTTTTGCATGATCATATGTTTTCTAATCCCAGCCGCTCCCAGTGCTATAATCTCCGCCTTCTGAAAATCTTTGATCTTTCTATGTGACCAGAGAAATGGGACTTCATCAAATCGAGCTAGGACATGGTTGTGATCGTCCATAAACTTTGCAACATACCAAACCTTACGGGAAATATGAAACTTCACCGTGAGCTCCGCCTTGCAGTTGCACCGACTCTCTGGTCTTAGCCTCCGTGTGCGACCTTCCATGGTCAACCTCTCTTTCTGGCGTTTCCCTTCCCTTGAGCACACAAACTTTCTCAACCGTATTTCTTTTGTACCACCTTTTCTTCTCTTAAGCCGCTCCTTTCTGATGCTGAAGCCACGCTGTTTTCGCATAGTTGTTATAGAAATCGTACCACTCCCCGTCGGAGTTAAATGTCGTGGACATTATCTTCCAGTAGTTATCCAGTGATTTTTGCTGATCTTCAACAGTCTCTATGTCTACGACCAGTTCGTGATCGTCATCATAACCAACCACCTACACAGACAATTATAACTTGAGTGTATAACTTTTTGTAGCACAATTGCGACAAAATTGAGGATCTTACAAAATTATCACCATACCTGACTCATGTTATCAGCGCACGATTCATCCGTCTCTCCCTCTGAATCGGTGTACAATTTAACATACAACAAATTTACCTACATAATTTAAAAACAAAAGGACTGTAAGTTTCAATGTTGTCACTTGCAATAGAGAAAAATCGAAATACACACGACTCACGTTATTATTATCAGCTTCATCACCGACAACATGGTCGTCCTCCGGTGGAAAAATTGAGTAGGAAGAATAAGGCACTTGCTCTTCTTCATTATCTTGGTTAGTACCAACTAGTTGGTTCTCCTCTGGAGGATCAGTTGCGTATGATGGCCAAGAATCGACCACGTCATCATTCTCATCCACATTTATATGGTCGTCCTCGTACGACCAAGATTCAGCGCTGCCATTAGAGACGTCGTTGGCATTCTCACTTATATCATCATTGCTATCAGGTGCATTGCTATAAGAGCTGAATTCATCCATCCCTGCAATTTTATGTACACAATAATTTTTTACAAACTATTGAATTAGACATAATTAAACAACTGCAAGATTTTCTTGTTCGCAACTTCATCTAGATCAGAAATATGGCATTGGCTGAACTATGCTGACATACTAGTGCTGTGACATTACTCGTGACAACATAGTTCAGAAAAGCACTCACCGTGTGAAGCAATAGAACTTCGACCTAGATGTAGACTTCCTCCTCGTGTAGAGGTACAGACACGGCGGTTTGATGGTGAAGAGGTCGCCGATCAACCGGAGATCGAGGGGATGTGACGACGTCGCCCTCGTGAAGACGGCGATCGGGTGAGAGGAAGTAGACGGCGCGGCCTACGAGGAGGCGGCGAGTTGCGGCGACACCACACTGCCGCCTAGATCGGCCGGCGGAATTGGCGCCTGGATCGCGCGGCGGCCTCTGGATGTCGATCGGCCGGCGGAATTGGCGACTGGATCGCGCGGCGGCCTCTGGATGTCGATCGGCCGGCGGGAAGGCTACGTCGGGTCGATCGGCCGGTTCAAAAGAACGTGCGTGCTGCATGTCACAGAAACCGAGTTCAATTATGATTCTAATACAAAAGAAAAAAACCTAGGTTGATTTCGATTGAAAAGTATAAATAAAAAGCCCAATAGGCCTACCAAAACAGATAAGTGGCTCTAGTCTAGTGGTTTGCTATGCGTGCGGCTACCTGTAGACCCAGGTTCGATTCCTGGGTTTTGCTAATTTGTTTCCTTATTTTAGACTGGCTTGTATCCAAGCCAGCCGATCGGCTCGTTTTGACCGCGGCTCATTCAGCTGAGCTCGTTTAGCTGCGACTTGACTCGTTTAGCTGCGGCTTGACTCGTATTTCTACGTTTAGGAGAGGCCGGGGGGAGGACCAAAGCAAGCGTGAACAGTAAAACATATTACATTTTGATACGGAGGGAGTATCTCTTTCTCTGTCTACGCGATGAAGTGTATCTCTTTATCTGACTGCACCTGGAACACGTGAGGTTGTCGAGACTCCAACAAATGCTCTCATATCTACGCTGAACTTTTAGCGGCTCATCCTCACTTTGTTGCCCTCCAAAAAACTACACTAGCAAACATTTATGTGAATCCTCCTCCTTCCTCCCCCTATCTTCACTCTTTCAAACATACTGATATTTTCGGATAATCCGCTGGCATTTCTTCGATTGGGATGATAACGTTGTGTACCTCTGTAGCAAGTTTTGCATTGCCGATGTACTATTTGTTGATGTGTTTTGCAGAGTCGACACTTCCCCTTTGCATGTCACTAACACCTATGCCCCATGCATCCATGCTAATAAGGAAGGTTTACTTGCTAGCCTAGACACCCAGGATCTTGGTGACGCACCTTGGATCCTAGTTGGCAATTTTAACCTCCCACGAACCACCGGATTGCAACTGCGCCAACTTCTCCCTTAGAAAAAGCAATCATATTTAATGACGGTATCAATCCTTCGACCTGATATTGAAGGCAAATTTCTTTCTGACCATGACAAGCACATGCTCGGCTAGCTTTTGTAATCAGATTATCATCTTTCTTTTCTTAAACCAGACGGGCAACATTACCTCATTTTATCTAAAAACGTTGAAGAGAATTGGCTTGTTAATTAGCGGGAACCGGCCTAAAATAGGTATAGACACCCTCGTCGACCGTCATAGAACATGACTATCATGAGGGCGCAAACAGACAACCTGGCGACAAAAACAAGTTGCACACACACTGTCGAGAACTGAGTTCGTGCTGCAGAGGGAGCCCAAAGCCTCACCTGCCGCCGCCAACCATGGCCACCACCCGAGAATAAGACTCCATCGTCAGAGGTTTGCCGCCACAATGGACCTAGCAGACGACAGCGGTGGCGGCAGCGATGCGGAGAGCTCCTTCCGGCTGCTAGTGTTTTGGCTGTTCCGGGTGATCACCAGAGGAGGTGACACAGGAGTAAGGGAAAGGTATCATACAGGTAGAGTATATATTAATCATAATTTAATTGGACTGCCATGGGAGTAATGTTTTGGCTCCTAAGGTCATATGCTCATATGTGAATAAAAAATTAAATAATGATTTTTTTTTTTGAAAATCGGTGATGCACGTATACATGTGCTCTACATACATACCAAATTTCGTGGTAAAATGACATGTTTGTTGCTCGGTACAAAACACAAAACAAGTGCTCTAAAACATAAGTTTGGCCACATATTTGTCTTTTTTTGCATAGAACACCACAAATTTTATTTCACCATGGAATTTGACAAATATGTTGGAATTCTTATTTGACTTATAATTAGCTTAATTTGCCCCCACTTATATATGTTTTTTAGAAAAAAAAAATTAAAAAAAATCCAATTTTGATTTTGATTTTTAGGCAGAGCATATGAGTTTGGGAGCGGTTCTGAATTTCCTGGTATCATAATCGTCAGAAGATTACTACTTGTCCATCTTTGTATCCATATACAGTATACGAAAAAAACCGACCCGCCGGCTCAGTCCCTCGGAGGTGCTCATAGGGATAGGGTATGCGATAGGGGTGAGTGTATGAGAGTATTTATGAGAGTTTGCGTTTGTATTGTGTTTCTCAAACAATGATGATACATAGCTAGCTGCATGGGATGCACGACGTTGATGTGTTTGGACGGCCATGCAGCCGTGTACTTGTAGCGCGTATCTAGCGTGGTCTCTGACTAAATCCCTTTCAACTTTTCAAGCCGGCCATTTCTGTGTAACCATGACGACGCGGGGAGCCCACTCAGCTATTATGTTATTGTCACATATGAGACTGGCAGACCTTATGCTTGTGGACGTCTTTCGTGCCGTACGTGGCGGTTCTACGTCCATGCCTAGTATACGACAATGTACAATCATAGAAGAATATGAGCCTGCCAGCATGCTGCATTAAGGCGATATCTAATGTCAAGATAGGTCGTATACTTTTGAGCTTTAAGCCCCGACAGGTACATCCTAAAGAACAGGACATGCCATGTTAGCACGTCAAGGACGACAAAAATCATGCATGCATACATGTCGGCATGTCTGAGAGATCAATTACAAATCAGTCACATGCATGCATGTTGGCACTGTGTTTCAGTAGCGCCGGAGACTCATATTTAAGCAGCAGGAGAGCTACCTATCCGTCACATACATATACACCAGCAAGTCATCTTGTCTTTGCCCAAGCAAGAGATCAAAAAAGAGAACAAAAGCCATGCAAGGACCTAACACCAACACCAAAGCCAGCACCATGTCCTTCAAGCAAGCCTTCCTCAAGAACCTCCTCCTCCGCCTCCATGCACGCTCCACCACGCAGGAGAGCTACGTATCCTTCAGCAACGCCATGAACCCCTACGAGAGGAAGGTAGCCATCAAGCACTCCGCCGATATCGCCATGGCGGCTGCACGGGGCCGCGGAGCGAGGTGGCCGAAGGCCATCTTGGCCCCGGCGTCCGGCGCGCCGTGGAAGACGCAGCGGTGCAGGAGGATTGTACTCAGGTGCCGCGGCCGGAAGAGGAGCTTGACGAGAAGCCGTGCTGCTGCCGCAGCATCGACCGGTGGCGGAGGTGACGTAGCGAGGAGGCTGATGAGGAGGAAGACGATGGCGCTGCGGGAGGTGATACCGGGAGGCCGGGACGCCGCCGTCGACGAGGCCACGCTGCTACGCGAGGCCATGGACTACGTCGTGCATCTACGCGCTCAGGTCGACGTGCTCCGCCAGGTCTCCGAAGTTGTGCAAAGATCCAGCTCGAATATGCTGCAGGTACGTGAAACCTGCCAACCGATTTTTACGATTCCGTCTAATGATGATTTTCTGTGTAATACTCTGACTACGTGTCTTAATTACTAATTACTTGCACAATTGGCATGCAGCTGTGAGCAGTCTCGGTGTGACATTAAATAAAATGAGGCTATGAGAGAGTGATGCTGATGCTGTTTTTTCGAGATGGTGGTGGGGTGCCACCATGTCAGTGCGAGAACTAGTTGTGAAAGATTTTGCCTCCTTCTTCATAGAGGTCCGATCAGTGCCATAAGAAGCTGCAATGTCTGCTTTTTCTCCCCAATTAGAGGGGTAGATCTACACGGCCATAATATTATTGATTATTCCATAATGTCAAACAAAATCGTACATCGGTAAAAATAAGGGTGTACTGTGGCCATTCTTATTTGATCTATAATTAGCTTAATTCTGATTCATGCGATGTAACACCATAATTTTGAGCTCTACGTGAACAGCGTTTTTGCTGTGTGAAAATTTCTTACAGCGATGAACTATTTTTTCTCACTTGCAAACCACTTATAATTGAAAAAATTCAGTTGCGATTACATACATCTGAAAAATTACAACCGCGAACCAACCTGTGGTTGGATGGTTAGCAGGGTGGTTGTACCCCCAGCCCAACAGAGTTCAAGTCCTAGGTTTCACACTGTGTATCACATTTATGCGGAATATTCTTTCAGTGGGAGGCGACGTTCCCGTCGACAGCGAGCCGCCTGTGGTGACTTCGTCAATCTCAAGACTTGTCAGGTCAGTCTCTCGGAGGTGCTCATAGGATAGGGTGTGCGTTCATAGGGAACAATGTATGCACGTGTATATGAGTACTTGTGTTTGTACTGTGTTTCTCAAAACAAAAATATCACAACCGCAACTCCACTTTCAACTCATAGGGTGCACCCCCTGATGCAAATCTGATGGTGCTTGAGTTGAATGAGCTCTAATTTAAGTCTCATCAATCGAAGCATTAGCAAAACCGTAAAAAAATGCTTTGTCTCGCAGCAGTATCTCCATAATACTTATATAAATACTCTTATAAGTGAACAAACAACAAAAATAAACAACGACTAGACAGATAATTCAACAAGAAAATGTTGCAAGCACTCCGATGGTGACAAGTCCGCCCCTATGCCGATCTGAGGGGACTCATTCCAAATTTGAGCTTCGAGGCACCACCTTCATGAAGGGCATGACACACCTGTGTCAATATTTACTGATAAGAGATCATGTATTTTCACCCGAGTGCCTACATGCTTGTCATCATCGTCACTGCAGCAACCTCACTATTGGTTGGCGACTTCTCGCTATTTGGGTCGTGGAGAATATTCTAAAATGACGTTGTATTCCTTACCACCATGCTTAGGTTCACTGTCGCACCAACAACGTGTGGGTAAAAGAGGCATGCCATGCATTTCTCTTCTCTCTCCCTTTGCTCACCCCAAGTCCCGTCCCGTGGCTACCAGCCCAAGGCCGAAGCATCCACCGTTTCCTCATTTCTTCAGGTTGCGTGCGGTCTGATCAAATAGTGGCGGCCTTATTATTCATTCATGGTGATAAATCCCAGCTGTCTGTCTCCCATAATTATGGCGATTAATCTGGGTCTACACTTCTTAAATCTCGGTTTGCCCCCTGTTTTCTCATGCTTGGATGGGTGGCGATGGATACTTACATCCCCATAATTTTTCTCTTACAACTTATCCGTATTGTAATCTAGTTGTACCCTCCGTCATCTCCTCCGCACGTCAAAAAGTACATTAAAAAGTTCCCATCTAAGCTCTACCCAAAAAAAAATTCTTCACAAATTTGTCCATACCTAGGGTGGTGGCCCCCGTTGGATTACACTAATCTTCGCGTTGCTAATATTCTTAGGTGTCCGTTGGTGACAAGAGAGTAGAAGAAATTGACCCAGGCGCCGCTAAGTTTGCATCCATGACCACAGAGTTTGATTTCTTTGTTAAGAACTCTTTTTTTATTCATGGCTTGATTTTCTCATCGGTTATTTCTTGGAAAACTCCATGTGAAGTTCGTTTCCGTACAGATGAATTAGCATGAGTCAAGCTGTTATTGGCTTTGTCAAAATTATTATCTTTAATTGTTTTGACAAAGAAATGCAAAACTTTTGTGGGACACAATCCGAATTCCTTCTCACGGTGTGCATTTTTTTATATAATATAAGCATATATATAAGTGTATCTATATCTTTTTTCCAACAATTATCTCTCTTTTGTAGAAGGATTCAGAGTGTCTGTTGAATCCAATTTAATACACATATGCAACATTAACAACCCAAACTTCGAATGGTGCTGTTGTATTAGGCTAGAAGTAAAATAGGAAAAGGAGTATATTAGGTTTGCCATCCTCCACCACCTCTCTTACATGTTCCCTAATTGAGTTGCCCACAGCGTGCGATTTCACTGAAATAAATAAACACCGACGTGTCTAACAAAGCAGGCTCACACCATCTCTTGCTTACATATATCAATGTGGTAGCCACCATGCATATAGTGCTACTCAAGGAAACCTCTCTACTTTTTAGTCCATTTAAGTCTATCTTTTGAGGAATATGTTATATCTGGGAGGCATTAGGAACAAATCAGCTTGTTCGTAATCACAATGGAGTGCGAGACTCTTTGGGATCAAGAGTAACATGAGTCACCATATTAGAGATGATTGACACCTACTTGACGAAATGTTGGCTTGCCGAAAACGCAAGATTAAGAGTTCAATGCTTTTGTCATTGAAGCACAGTGTAAAGCGGCTAGTAAAATATTGTTAATTAGTAGTCTTTATATTTCTATTTCTTTCTTTTATTACCTTAGTAAGTTTGTATAACTCTTGGTTTGACACAGTATCATATACAGTATGATTAATAAAATATGCACATCAACCACAACTATCGAAAATTGCATATTTGCATTCATTGTGGCCGGCAATTGTGCGAACAAAATGAAGATGCACGCCGATATCCAAAAAGGTGGGCCACTTTCGGCGAATAACAAAGTAAAGGGCATGTAGAATGCCTAAGAGAGCTCGATCATGGCCAACAACACAGACGACATGAGCCCCGGTCAAAAGACCTACTTTGAGGACGAAAAAAGGCGCATCACGGCGGCACTGGTGGCTCAAGAGGAAGGAGAAGAAGAGGAGAAGAAGGAGGAAGAAGAGGAGTCCAAGAAATGAATTTGCATGCACCATTTGTGATGATGGTGCTTTTTGATTGCCGAACTAGTGGACGAGACGGTTTACTATTATGTGGCCGGATTTGAGTAGGTCGATACTTTCATTTGACCGCCGTGTTGAGTTGTCGAATATGTTGGCCGCTTTCTATTTTTTTGTTACCAATTCTCAAAATTTGATCCGGCTGCCGTTTGGGAGGGCGGGGGAGGGGGTCGTCGCTTGTGCATCACTCACCAATGCGACTGACACATAATCTACACCACTAAGTAGGGCGCAATTGAGGATGTCAGGCACAAATTTGATGAGCGCTGGTGAAGATGCTCTCACCGTCCTTCATGCACGTCAGCACATCCGCCATACCTACGCCGCAGAACTGATACCGCTGCCAAGTGCTAGCGCCTCACTGACGCTGCATGTGCGTCTTCTTGTTGCGACGTTACCTACTAGAGCTCTCTGCTTCTCCTCCTTCAACTTGATATTTCAAGCCATTGTTTCGTGTGACCATAGCCATGACACATGGATCCGGCCAGCTCAGTAATTAAGCTATTGTCATCTTCATAAGCTTGAAGATATCTTGCATTGTGCTACTTTTTCATGTTTGAATCCATACCTAGCGTACGATAAACCCAGAATTATGATAGGTAGCTACTGCATGCGATGCACGAGGTTGACGTGTTTCCGACGGCCAGCTGGATACGTACGTACTTAGGTATAGAGGTTATTGATATAAAGAATCGGTGCCTCCTAAGTAAATGTATGTTTAAGTTGTTAACGAAGGATGGGATGTGGCATGAGTTGCTTACAAATAAATACTTCGGAGAAATACTCTAGCTGAATTGGAGGCTAAACCCACTGATTCACCTTTTTGGAAAAGGAATAATGAGGGTTAAAGATGAGTTTTTTTGAGTGTATTAAGTTTAATCTTGGTAATGGTGAGGGTATTAGATTTTGGGAGGGTATTTGGTTACGAGATTTGTCTTTAGCAACCCAATATCCTTCTCTGTATGCGATTGTGCGTTAAAAAAATGTCTTAGTGTCCCATGTGCTAGGTCACTCTCCTCTCAGTATACAGTTTAGATGGGCTCTTGTGGGGGATAAGTGGGAAGCCTGGTTGGATTTGTTGCATTTGGTAGAAAGACTTATGAAAGTTAATTTATCAGATAACCAAGATGGTATCAAGTGGACTCTCACTAATTCAGGTTCTTTCTCCGTTAAATCTTTTTATGGAGATCTCCTGAATGGGGATGTTAGATTCCTTCGAAAGTATTTGTGGAAATGAAACATGTCTCATAGGATTAAAAAAAATTATGTGGTTTGTTTCCAGAAAGAAGTGCTGACAAAAGATAATTTATCTAAGAGGAAATGGAATTTGTGCAAAAAGTGTGTTCTTCGCGGAGAATTAGAGACCGTTCAACATCTGTTTGTTTCCTGCAATTTTGCTAGGAAGATTTGGAGGATAGTACATTTTACGCTGATTTCACCTCCTTCTAGTATAGCTAATATCTTTGGTAACTGGTTATTTGGGGTTGATAATAATAGTAAAGCATTTATACACATAGGTGTATGTGCTTTGCTTTGGGAAATCTGGAATTGCTGGAATTAAATTCTTTTTAAGAATAAGAAAATTGAGATTTTTTTTGCAGGTCAATCATCTGGCTACCCACTGGATGCACCTATGGTAGCATCTTCTCCTAGAGGACCAACGCGTTCCTTTGGACTATGTATGCACTCGATTGATGGAGATCGTTCGGGCTATCTTCAACAAGGGTGTCTGGTTACACACTAGATGATTGAGTTATGTGTAGCATCTTTTTGCTGGAGTTTAATTGTCTTATTCTCGCTGTGGTCCTTAGTAATAGCTGAGTGTTTGAGCAATTGTTGCTCTCTTTGTGCTACTCTTTGGTTGTAACTTTAACTCTGATTTTTATTTCTAATAAAAGCCGTGTGAACCAGCCTGATGCAGAGGCTGGGCGCCCCTTTTAATAAAAAATCATATTTGTTTATTCCTATCACTTGCATACGTTGTGGCATATATATAGCCCTCGTCTTGTGTCCACTTATAGATGCCAGCTAGCTACAACAACTTTCGTCCACTATGACTTACATATATCAAATGAGGTAGCCACGATGCATATAGTGCTACTCAAGGAAATTTCTCTACTTTTTATTCCATTTAAGTCTGTGTTTCTTGAATATGTTAGATTTGGGGGCATTGGGAACAACTCAGCTTGTTCCTCAGCACAATAGAGTGCATGCTTTATAGTGCGGGCAAGACTACATGGGATCAAGAGTAACAAGATTATCCATATTTAGAGATGATCACCACTCACTTGAATTGATACAAAATGTTGGCTTACCGGAAAACGCAAGATTAGGAGTTCAATGATCTTTTTCATTTAAGCATAGTATAAAGCGGCTAGTAAAATATTGTCAATTAGCGGTCTATATTTTTCTATTTCTTTCCTTTTATTATCTTAATGAAGTTTATATAACTCTTTGTTTGACACGGTACCAGATGGAGTATGAATAATAAAATATGTATATCAGCCACAACTATCAAAAATTGCATGTTTGCATTCATTGTGGCCGGCAATTGTGCGAACAAAATGAATATGCACTAAGCCGATATCCAGAAAAGGTGGGACACTTACCTTACTTGGAAAATGACAAAGTGAAGGGCATGGAGAATGCCGAAGAGCCCTTGATCATGGCCAACAACACAGACGACATGAACCCCGATCAAAAGGCCTACTTCCAGGGAAACAAGGCATCACGGCGGCACAGGCGGCTCAAGAGGGACAAGTAGAAGAGGACGCGGGGGAGGAAGAAGAGGAGGCTGAGAAATATATTTGCATGCACCGTTTGTGATGGTGTTGCCCTTTTGATGGCCGGACTTGTGTTAGCCGAGACGGTTATTTGTTATGCAACCGGATTTGAGTTGGTCGATAGTTTTGTCCGATCTCCGTGTTGAGTTGGCGAATATGGTGGCCGTGTGACGCCCCGGGATCGGGCCCTATGCAGATTTCAGCATTCCCGCCAAAATCCACATAATAACCGATTCCAGGTTGCCACTTGTGATAACATTACAACAGTTCACGAATAATCCACAACAACAGAAAGATATATACAAGAGGACTCAAACGAGTCAAGGATACAACAGATACAATACAAAGATCCAAATAACAGCGGAAGAAACAACATAGCGTCCGACTACGGACAAGATACAAATTGGACTAAGAGTCCTGAAGATAACCGAGAGCGTCCAATCCCTGCCCAGGCCAAGCCGGAGGGATCCCCAAGCTAACGTCGTCAGACTTCAAACCTGTTGACTGCAATGTTGAATATGCAGCCACGAAAAAGGATTCGTGGGTCAGTACGGTTAAGTACTGGCAAGTGGATAAACCATACTCACAAGATACCGGCGTAGCCAGTCATCACAAGATACAAATACTTTGGGTTCAACGGAAAGGAAGGGATTATTGCAAATAAGCGGCAGCGGGCTGCACTAACCAACTACAGAGACTCGATACAACATCCGGCTAAAAGAGGGGGATAAGATAGCGTATCGTAACCAACTACAAGTACTCACCAAACAATACCCATCCAATGTCACCCCCTACTAAGGAAGCAAACCAAGGATAACTCACACTGTTGGATTAATGATGTTCAACTTATTGTGTCAATAAGACTATTACTAGTCAAGTTATTATCATTAGGTGTAAGTTGTCTGAGTACTTGTTAGCCAGCACTTTCACCAAGTCGTCACATAACCGCGGACAACACGGCTTCTCGAGAAGATTTATCCCTGCAGGGTGTGCTCCAGTACCTTTAGATCCTTACGAAAATGGAAAGGCGAGGCCTAGATGTCTAGGACAAGAAATTCACACCTGGTAGAGTTTTGCTCATTTTTTGTATGGTTTTAATTTTATTTCATCTTGAGGTGATCGGAGTTCCTGATTATACCACACATTTGAACATTTGTCTAAGACATGAAGTTTGTTCTTCCAGTATCCAGCTACCGACAATCTCTGCATGGATGATAACTTACTTATTTATCTCGGCGATATATCTCTCAATGGTGCCAATGGTTTCATTCAAGTAATGGATATGAGGAGAGTGACATCCTTGTTATCCTAGAAAAGCATATTTAATTTCAACCCAATCATTTTATACACGATACCATAGCACTAAGTTCCTGGAAGACATGTTGGTTTGAAAAATAGCTTCCAACAATACAATTTTGATTGGGAAGTTGTTTTGCCGAACAACCATGTCTATCATCGAAAGTTTAGTTGGCAAAATTCTTCCTGACCAACATGTTTCCACCTGCCTATTTTTCGTCACTAGTGCTTGTGGGTTACACGTAAATTTATTTGGTGGCTGATTTCTATCATGGAACCAGCTGTGGTTTTAGCACTCCTTGCATGGAATATTATGTCTATAGCATGTGACTGGCCAGCCGCAGGTGCCTATATATTAGTTGATGGCTTTGAACTTGTGTGATTCATCTTCACTGTTGTGCGTACCAGGGTGGATTCCATGAGGCTCACCCTCAGGGGTGAACGGATTTGACGGAATGGCAATTGTTCGATTGATCTTTATCGCAACAGGTATCTCACAGACTTCCTCGTCGTCACCGGTGTTGGACCATGTGGTAACGTGGGAGTCAGCCATATCGTGCATGATTGAATCACCTTCTTTGAGACATTCTAAACCTTTGTCTGTCGGTAACTCTGTCAGGGCCGGTCCTGAGGGGGGGCGAGAGGGGTGGCCGCCCCGGGACCAAAAAATTTGGGGGCCCATTTCAGGTATGTGTTAGTAGGCTTAGTTTGTGCCATATAATTGAAAAGCCCTTCGCGAGTAATTGGGCCTGAAGGCTGGCTCGTAACTACTCCTACTCGGGAAGGCAGGGGAGCGCGGCTGACCAGGCCAATGATCCCGGTTTCCTTGGCTCCAACAGCGTTGTCGACGTTGATAGGTGATCGACTCAGGACTCGGTGTATGTCGTCTAAATAGAAAAGATTTAGGATCAGATCACATCGACCATTGACATGTTCGCTTCCGCCATCCTTGTCCGCTCGGCCGCCGTCGCACGTCCATCACAACTTAGTTGATTTTGTGATTGTCGTATATATTTCAATTGAAGAGTAGATTTGAGGAACTACAGTCCTTTAGATGTATTTTTTTTATTGAATTCAACAAATTTGAAGTCAATGGATGGTTCTCAAATTAAAGACATTTGCACTGTATTTGCAAATGCTTTCTCTCTGGATCAGAAATGTGATATCGAGTAAGTGTTATGCAGTTGACCTTGCCAGATAGAACAAAGTTTGTTAGAGAAGCAGATTGTTATCCTAATATGTATGTTCTTATCGGATGTTATTTACCATGGCCGTGACAGTTGCATCAACTAAAAGAACTAAATAAGCTTTTCAAAATTGAAATTATTAAAAAAAAAACTATTTAAGATCTATAATATCACAAGAGAGATTAAATGGTTTGTCAGCTCTATGCATTCAGAAGAAGTCATTCGATAAGGACATTGATTCCATCACTTCCCTTCTAGAAATGTAAGGAGAAAATTTTAAGATATACTGAAGTTGTTGTATTACTCCATAATAAATTACGCCTTTGTGCTTATGTACTATGTAGTTTCTTAAAAAATTAAAATGTCTCGTTTCTCTTATTTTATTTCTCAAGATATCTATATATATGTCTACTTGTAATAAGGGGGCCCCAAATTTTCGCCTCGCCCCGGGCCCCCGAAATCTCAGGACCGGCCATGAATTCTGTAGACGTTTTCTTTGATTTCATGGATAACTGACATCTTGGTTGAAATATATGTTCTTGTTAAAGTTTGTTCATCCACAAGTTTTCTTACTGAAATATCTTGCTCTCCTACAAATGTTGTCGTTTATCGTTATATAATTGAATTACCATAAGGCACAAGGAAAACCTATAAAATTTCACAATGTTTGCGGTGTACATATTCGAAAGATATATTGACTAAGTTCTTGACTATTGAAGCGACCTGTTTGGGCTAACAGAAATCAGTTTATTTTGTGCCTTATCTTTGATCATAATATTTAGTGAAATATAACAAACTCACTTGGTTGAGGCATGTTTGATGAGTGCATTAATGACCTCAATAGAACTTAAAAAAAGTACCTGCCAATAACTCATCTTCAGCTCTATACAACATCCACCATGTCGACGAGTTATTATCATATTTATTTCTTCTTGACTCTTCCATCCGGTTTGGCAAATATATATCCCTCGTATGGTGTCCACTTATACATACCAGCTAGGCTAGAACAATTCAAATCCACGGTTACTTACATATATCATGCATATAGTGAACTTTTGTTTGCCGAGACGGTTATTTGTTGTGTGGCCGGATTTGAGTTAACATTTACTTTCTGATTCATGTGTTGAGTTGTCGGATATGTTTGCCGCTTGTGCATCAGCCACCAATGCGATCGACACTCGTTCTACATGGCGCAATTGAAGGTGCCATGCACAAATTTGATGAGTGCAAGATGCTCTCACCGTCGGTCACATGCCCGCCATACCGTCGCCGCAAAACCACTACTGCTGCGAAGTGACAGCGCCTCTCTGACGCTGCATGTGTGTCTTCTTGTTGCCACCTTACCTACCGAGCTCTCTTCTTCTCCTCTTTCAACTTGATATTTCAAGCCATTTTTTCGTGTGACCATGGCCATGACACATGGTCCGTCTGGCCAGCTCAGTAATTAAGTTATCATCATCTTCATCAGTAATATCCGAAACCACGTAGAATCCTAATTCTGTTGATTTTTCGATGGTCACGACCCTGTTTTAAATGTCGACGCGTGTCCGCTTCACTATTTCGTTCTGCACGTTCCATGTCGTGGGGTTCATGGTAGTGGGCCACAGGCGGCCGTGGTGGGCCAGCTCAGTCTGGGCTTTACGAGTTCCCATGTACGGGATTAGCTCGGTCAAAGCGGTTGGACACCACGTCTCCACCACGCGTCCGAGAATCAAACAGTCTAGATCTCCACTTATCCCATCTCCTTTCTCTCTTCCTCCTTGCAATCTTCCTCCCAGTCTCCAATGCCCACTCTCTTCCTCCTTACCTCCTTAGCCGGCGCCGACGACCTCCTGCTTGTGGTGGACGAAAAGTAGAGTTTACCATGCCATCGGCTCCCCCAGGTCGAGATCTCCCATGGTAAGAAGCCGCGCCATCCGTCCGGCCTGGATTCGCGTACATCGTCGAAGCTCTCCGGCTTCTTCGACGTAGCTCCTTACCGTGATGAAGGTCGGCGCAGCTACTTACCGGGACGACGTCCCGGTCCCCACCGGGCGTGATGTTGAAGGAGATTGACCGCCACTTCCGGCTGCGGCTCCCCCAACAGGCAAGCGAGCCTTTCCTCGCCTTCTCCTCCAGAAGCGAGAGCCCGGCGGCAACGAACTGCGCCTCATCACCGGACGGTGAAGGCAGCAGCCAGTCAACAATTTGGTGCGCAGGTACGTCCTTCTCCACCTCCACTCCATCTTTTCCATGACCACTCTTGGAGTCTTGGTTAGTTCATCTCAACCCCTTCCTCCACCCCGTGTCTCACCTCCTCTCTCTCTAGCACCATCAGCGTATCGGGCGAGGACGGAGGCGGCACCAGTGCTCCATCCCTGGTGCATCTACCCTAGATGCATCTGTCGGCCTCCCTCTGTCTCTCTTTTAGGATCCGCGGCAACCACGATGTGCAAGATGAGAGAGAGTTTTGTCTCGCCGGCGGTAGCCAAGATGAAGTGGGTTGGACTCTCCCTGCTCGCATACGGACCGTTCAATTAAGCGAACGCCCGCCCTCATGTTCGCCACTTCTCCGTTTCAGTTTTTCATGCCCGATTGAAAGTTGAAAGAATCATCATCGGATACTTGCCTTTTGCGTATACATGTATAGTGCAAACTCAATTTTCTTTTGCCGTTTCCTATATGGTTTGTGACAAAAATTTGGCTTTTGTACGCAGATTCGATGATTGAGCTCAGGGATGAGGGGAGAGGAGGGGCTGCAGATTTTTTTTCCAGATTGAGATGGTCTTTTTCCTTCTTATGTATCATGATGTTTATGCAGTTTGGATTCTAAATGATTACTACTACAAAGACAACATGACATCGATAAGAGGGCACGCTTGATCTTATTCATACATTCACTGCACGCTTGATCTTCAGTCCATGTGTTTACTGAATTATTTCCAAGGTTTCAGGTCTGTTTATTGCGGACTTAGTACCTTGGGTGTGCAATTTAATTGGCTCAATTTTCCATAGAATGTATAGGTGAAGTTTCTGGATTTTGTACACCCTGGTCACGTATTTTCAGTTTAGATAAAAATGTATTTTACTAGGAAAATAAGAGTTGTTGTAGATTTCGACAGTTACAATGGCATGCAAGTTAATATCAGCTATGATTAGAACCAGAATCAAAATGCCGATATTTCAAGCAAACGTTGATTAATGTGATAGCTGCTATTATGTTAATCTCTTTCAGATACTCTGATCATGGTCCTTTCAGAATTATTGGTGTGTCACTACATTTTTTACTTGCCTTGTCCATCATCAATCATGTTGTTATTTCCTTTCCTCTTTCCACTCTGAAAGTTGTGCTCTTTTGCAGACAAGCATGGAGACTCTCTTGCACAGTTATGTTGCGCCCGTTCGTGTCGGCGCTGCTGGTTGTACGGGTGCAGCTATGGTCGCTGCGTTCGACCACAGGGTGGTCGGGCGGCATATGGTCGTGCTCCATCCAGCCGTCATTCTGCATTCGGTGTTTCTGGTGGCGTTCATGATCACCATGGCCAGAGGAGCTCCGTCCTTTACTGAATTCCAATTGTATCTTTTCATGTTAACGACTCACAGTTAATTTTTCAGTATATTAACTCTATGTTATTTGTATTTTTTTGTCTGAAAAGAAACACTGTCTTTTTGAGGATTCTTAATCTGTTCTTTGCATGCTTCCATTCAAAGGTTAAGCAGCGGAAAATGTTATAGTTTAGCCCGTTCCACGGTTAGGTGTGTTATTTTTCTGCTCGGTTCCAATGGTTGCTTCCATGTTGTGTCATAGAAACGATAGCTGCTTATCATACTAATGTAACCTACCGCCTCAAATACCCCACATCACTTATCCTAATAGGTCTGGTCATGCATCCCGAATTTGGAAAACCATTACTACCATAGGTAAGAATTCTATCAATATAAGTTTCTTTTTTGGTACTTCTCTTCCGTTGTTCCACTTTTTATATTTACATTTTTTTGTAGAAATCTATCCATCTATGAAAATGCTGATTCATCGTGAATACATTGTAGAACCACTCTATCTCTCTCTTCAAAGGGTGCTAGCTGATATACTGATGAAAATGTTATCGTTCCTTTTCTTTGCCACAAAATTGCATTATGAGATATAATTCTTGGTAGAGGAGAGAAGAAACTTTGTAAACCAACTGATTTATGCGCCTCATGCAAATGCTAGAAGCAAACTATATTAGTACCGCACATGTGTAATAAATTAGTGCCCTCTATATTAACATAGTGCTCTACTACCACTAAGCCTTGCCTGATTGTCCCATATGAATGTGTGTTTTTGTTCTTATTGTACAAGATTTAGTTTAATTGAAAAAATAAGCAGGTAATGTTAGGTAATGTTATATCATTAGTATGATTTCTTGGTTTCCTTCGATATGTTCTACAAATAACTTGGTAGTATTATTTCACCGATTTGTCGGTTCCCTTTGATATATTCTTCTACATATGATCCAAGGCTTGATTTTTATACTTTGTTTCTCAGTTTACCAGGGAATCGAGTGTTAACTTGAACTACAGGGAAATAAGAACTAAGCTACCGACTAAAACAATGGTAAAACTGAATTGTTACTACTGTAGAATTTGGTTATTGTATGTTTGATCATGATTGTTAATACAGAGTCTCTGCAGATGATTTATTTTCCCCTTATGTTCTATGATGCTTCATTAGTCATCTCATTGTTCAATGACACACATGTTACTCAATCATCTTCTTATGTTTTGTAGACAACCTATTCTAAGCATAGTGCATACTTGCAGGGTGTCCACTTCTGAATCGAGAAAAGCATCGACTCAAGTAAACACTTTGTTTATCTTCCTGTGTGACTCAAAAGCACCTTTAGTTTATAAGACAATGTGTTATTGTGAAGCTGGCACCAGAATTGTTGAATATGATTAAATTGTTAAACTTGGAACAATTATTTTCGGGGTCGAAAAGTCCATAGGGACCTCCAAGTTGTATTCAGGTTTGGAACTTTGGATGCCTCATGCAGGGGCTTATAGAATGTACCTTCAATTCTAGGTTCCTGTTGCAAAAGGTCTACTCATGTCTTTGCTGATATATAACAGTCTGTTTCCTCCTGTGTATTAGATTGAACGTCATATTGATAAGCTAGGTCGCAAGGTGTATGTATATTCGGGAAACACCTTTGTACTGGCCAGCTAGGTTTGAAGGTTTGCTATTATGCTATTTGTAACTCGGTTGACACCGTTTTCTAATATTTTAGAAGTTCCATGTTTACACATTTTCCTAGCAAATGGGTCTGGAATTTTCATGGCACTACGTGAAGCCTGTCCCTGTCTGTCCACATGATGAATGAGATGGCATGGGGGGTTTATATTAAACGAAATCATGGTAGGCTACTATCGTGGCATATGCATTAGACATTCGTTCGGAGCAAAATAACTCTTTTTCTACAACATTACAGGGTCAGCGGCTGAAGCTTAATGTACTCACCACACAGTTTATTTCCATTGACAACTGGTGGAACACATGCATCAAGCCATGTTGAAGAAGATAAATCCATCTACAGAGAAATGCATGCCCTAGGTGTCGTTTCGACTGTCAAGCACGTCCCAGTGTACTCTGCTACATAACAATACCTGTTGGAGTTTCTGTAGAAGGTCAAACGCAAGGTTCAATTTTCTGTATTTCTTAGTTATCCAATCTTTTGTGGTATGCCGGACACTCTGCACATTTTGCATTTTTCGTGCAATTGTCAACATGGGGATGCTATTAGTAGCAAAGAATATATGTTTCATCAGTTGACTAGATGTGTATTGTTCTTGCTTGAATTTTCAGCCCAGTGTGCGAGGGAAATATAATGACTGGTGGAATATAGGTCCGTGTGTATTTACTTTCTCCTGCTCTCACTGAAAATAGTCATTTTTTCAGCAACCAACGCACATTTTCACAACTTAATATGTTAAAACATGGATATATTTGACCATTGTCTTGCTCAAGTGACCGTTGACTTGTGGAAATTTGACATTTTTCTTATCTAGCAATATTAGTATTTCATCTTATTTCTAGAGATATCTCGATTCCTTTATTACGTTAGTGTTATCTTTTCCGTTTCTTTTAATTCTCAATGATTTCTTGGTCAGTTTCGCATCAGCTTCATATTGTACTATTCACTTCCTTCTGATAATGGCAGTAAATGCAAGTTAGGTATAAGAATAGTTAGTTTTCTAAGAGAGCAAAAATAGCAACTAAAACCACTTATCTTATAGAAATTTTCGATGTCAGGTATGGTTAGTGCGTGCTGCATGGTTTACTACCTAATTGTTCTCTTCATGTTACAACTTTAGTACTCGGAAGTTTTTGCACCTTACAACGGTGAGTTTCTTCTCAATCGATGTAACGAATGTCTCTTTCAATGATGTCTTCGAAGGCGATGCAGTCAACCTGTCCATATCTTGAAAGGCTATCAAATCCGAGGCATGAACTAGGAAAAACAGAAAATTTGTTATGTTTGCTGCTCTTTTCCTCTGGATTTTGTTTCTCTATAACGCTTTGGACTCCGACACAGCTCGCATCAGGGTGACGCAGCTCACGCCAGGATGAAGGCTACTCTGCTATCTGGGCGGGACGACTAGCCGTGTTGCCGGCTGCTCCCACACTTGATGACGAGCCCCTGGCTGATTGGGATGTGGGAAGTCGGCGTCGCCTGGAAGAAAATCTACAGCCACCCATAGATGGCCAGAGGGCTCACGATGTTGTTAGCGACAAGGTGAGGATGAGAACGGCCGCCGCACTAGCATCAGAGCGATTGAGGTTGTCGGCTTGGCCGCATGGCCACCGCCACGCTCGGCTTCTTCTCTAGCTTTTTTTATGTATTCTGCTATGTTAGATTCTTAAGCATGGTGGGAGAAATAATTAATTCATATAAACTTTTTGTGCTACAAGAATATCTCTGGTTAAGAATAGGAAGCTTTTTTTTACATATGGTACTCTTGTGGCAAGGAGCAAAGTTCTCCCTTCTTCCATGTTGAAAAAAAAATTCATGAAGAATCTATACTATAATTTCTCTTAATGCCGTGATGGTAGGTACTATGGTACGTCGTACGTACGTTCGCTCGCTAGCAGCCCAACATCAACCGCACCTGGTAGATGTAATCGAATAGGAATAAAAGTCCTAATCCGACTTAACTATGGAGTCCTAATTCATAGCTAGCTAGGTACAGTTGGTACTACAAATAAATACCCATGCATACGTACTAGCTACCTTTGGTTCACGTAGCTTGCCCATCGCATAGCCAGGATTATAGTATTAAAAATCACGTCACGTACTGCCTATCGCATACAGGACAAGATCGAGGCTTCCAATCTACATTATCATACGGGCTGGTTATTGATTCGACGAGATCGATATCGAGCGCTGCTTGTCCGGCCGGTTGTCCTATCTGACTCTGCAGCTAGCTTGCCAGCAAGTTCCGCCGAGATCAATTTTTTCACGTCAGAAATTCAGGTCAGGCTCGACATTTCGACCGTTGCCAGCGTCCTCGTTGCTCCTTCTACAAGGACGACACATCTCTTTTACCCGACAAGCAGTAGGATCTGGAGTCCAGGTACATCTCTGTCGGCTTCACCGTGAAGTGTGTATACGGATCTTTGTCAATGTTGCGTAAATGATGGTTTATACTTTGTAAATTTACTTCTATAGATGATGATGGAAATTACAGAATAATAAATAGTTTCTTGCTTATTGTCAACACCTCATCGACGTAGATCAGCATATAGACACATAATGTTCGTATGTTTCCATATTAAATAACTATACACATACATATCAATTTCATGCAGATGTCAGAGGCACAACAACATGTAGATGACTATAACGACGTGCCAGCTCAAGCTTATTCAACACTTTCATTTAATAGTACCCTTACGTCAGTTCATCTAACAGAATCCAGTGAAAATTGCAACGGTACCATCCTACATTCGTTCATTCTAAACACCGCATGAATCTAATTATTGTTACACTAATTACAGGTCAGATTACAACCTAAACTAGAATTGTATTAATGTAATTTTTTTCCAAAGGTGAAAGGATTGAAGCTGCTTGCTCCCTTGCACTCCTCCGGTGCACACCAAGCAATGGTGAACTCATTTTGACAACCTCAACCGGTCATCAACATGAGACAATTGCAAACACGAGAGAAGTCAAAAATCAAGTAAGACGGAAGCGTGACAGAGCGCGACGAAATAGTTTAACAGTCGAGAAAAGAGAGGAGATGAATGCATGTAGAAGAGCATCCAGGCAAAAGAAAACGATAGATGAGAGGAATGCCCACCAAAGACAAGTAAGACGAAATATACCAGCCAAGGAGAGACAAGAGATGAACGCCCGTCGAAGAGAACGTTGGCGGAACATTCCACCTGAGGAAAAGCAGGCACTACTAGCTCAGCGCAATGCAAGACTCGCGGATAGGCGAAACACCCCATGTGCTGAATCCATCGCAATGCCTTGTCCATATGCGACTACTTTACCATCCATTTCGTGGAACTGAAGGTTTTACTTTTATTATGATGTAGTCCATATAAAGTTGGATGTAAGTAAAATATGGAGGTCTGGCTAGAACCAGAGCAAGGAATACATCGTGCAAGGTTCCATAGCAACCGGCTTGAGGCTCATCTCCCTGCTACACATGAGTAGATAGATGATCGGTTTATGATGAACCGTTTTTCTTATTCATGTAAGTTTCTTATACATGCACTTGTATATGTCTCTTTTTCTAATAAATATCAATCCGTAGCAACGCACGGGCACTCTGCTAGTACTCCTTAGATTTTGCACATCAGTTCAGCTGACCTGTCCTTGATTTTTAATGGTACGTATGTTATATAAATTACATATAAGGGTTTTATTTTATAGCTTACGATCAGTAGTATATACTCCAGTTAAAACCAAAGAATTGTGTTAGTTCTGTTATGGAGAATTTCTCTAAAGTGTACGCGTTGGCAAAACAAAAAATTGAGATGCACTGCAGGTCTATAATCGATCAACCTTTTGTCTATGGTGGACATGTAATCGATCAACCTTTTGTCTATGATGGACATGTACTTTACTATTTGGCGCTCTGTAACCAAAGTCCATGACAGATTAGTAACACTATGCAAAACTCTATATGGATTTGCTCCCGACAATCAAAGACTTGACACGCCGCGCCTGCTCTGGCTAGTAAGCTTGAAGATATCTTGCATCGTGCTACTTGTCCATCTTTGAATCCATACCCAGCGTACGACAACCCACAATGATGATACGTAGCTAGCTAGCTGCATGCGAGGCACGAGGTTGACGCGTTTCCGACGGCCAGCTGGATACGTACGTACTTGTAGCGCGTATCTAGCGTGCTCTCTAGCTAGCTAACTCCCTTTCAACTTTTCAAGCCGGCCACTTCAGTTGGACCATGACTCTGGAGCGAGCAGCCAGCTCAGTAATTATGTTGTCATCATGCCCTTGGACGACCTTAAGCTTGTGGACATCTGGTGCCGTACTTGGCGATGCTACGTCCATGCCTAGCATATGACAACGTACAATCATGGAAAAATACGAGCATGCCTGCTTGCACTATTGCGGTCGGCACGAATGTCATGAGGTCGTATACTTTTGAGCTTTAAGCCCCCGACAGGTACACATCCTAAAGAACAGGACATGCCATGATGAGACCATAAAAATCATGCATACATGTCAGCATGTGAGAGATCACTTAATTACGAAATAGTCACATGCTACATTTCGGTAGTTTTTTTTTTAAACGGATAACCCAGCCTCTGCATCCAGCGGATGCACACAGCTTATTTTATTAAAATATTGTTCCAGTTCACCAATCCATGTACTTATTACAACTCAACGAAATTGCAGCGTTGCTACAAAAACAAGCCACAGAAAACCACTCAAAATTAGGAGTTTACACATCTCGCAATCTCCTAGTGTGCAACCACCCACCCTGGCTGAAAATAGCCCGCACGACTGCCAGGAGTCGTGTACATCCTGTATCCAAACGACCACGCAGATCTTCTGGAGAGAGGAGCGACCACAGACGGATCCAATGGGTAGCCCTGTGTGTTACCTGCAAAAAATGACCAGCTTCCATCTTGTTAAAAATCACATCATTTCTACAGTTCCAAATTGCCCAGAAAGGCACAAACGCCAATGTGAATGCTACTTTTAGTCATCTTATCAACTCCATTCAACCAACCTCCAAACAGATTAGTTATCGATAATGGAGAGGAAATATTAAAAGTAAAATGAACTAAACGCCATATCTTTTTAGCAAATGAACAAGTTATAAACAAATGCTCAATAGACTCATTAATACCACAAAAAACACACTTCGGACACCCTGACCAATTTCGTTTAGCAAGATTATCCTTAGTCAACAATTCCTTACGGTAAAGGAACCACATGAAGATTCGGATTTTAAGTGGGGCTTTTAATTTCCATATGTATTTACGTAGAAACCGAGTGTTTCCGTTCATTAAATCCTCATAATAAGATTTAACCATAAAAGAACCAGAAGTCGTCAATTTCCACGTAAAAGTATATGTCTAATTAGACATGGATACAAACATCAAACGTTCAACTAAATGCAACCAACTCTCCCATTTATCCCCTGTTAACGTCCTCCGAAATGAAAGATTCGGGTGCTCATCTAACAATACTTGAGAGACAAGAACATTTTTTTGTCGCACAATATTGTACAAAGAGGGATATTGCATCGCTAGACTATTGTCTCCTAACCAAATGTCCTCCCAAAAAACGCACCGTTTGTCCATCTCCCAGCGTATACTGTATACATTCAAAGAAATCGGATTTGACTCGCATTAGCCCTTTCCAAAAAGGTGAATCCATGGGTTTAACTTCCACCTGTTGTAACGGTAAATCTCTAACATACTTATTGTGTAGCAGCTCCTGCCACACCCCTTGTTCTGTTAGCAGTTTAAAATAGCCATTTACTAAGTAAACACTTGTTTTTTATCTCTAGTAACTCAATCCCTAGACCACCCTGATCTTTTGGTCTACAAATAATATTCCATCTAGTTAAGCGATACTTCTTCTTTTTCTGATCACTCTGCCGGAAAAATCGTGACCGAAAAAAATCCAATTTCTTCCGTAACCCAATGGGTATCTCAAAGAAAGATAGGAAAACCATTGGCAAACTAGATAGCACAGAATTAATAAGAACTAACCTATCACCATATGAAAGCAATTTACCAATGCAGGTACTAAGTTTTTGCTCAAAACGATCTTCAATTGGTTTCCATTCTTTATTTAAAAGCTTTCTATAATGAATCGGGATACCCAAATACTTAAAAGGTAAATGTCCAACTTCACAACCAAATGTGACGATATTCATCCTGCACCTCAACTGCAGCCCCGAAACAAAAGATCTCGCTCTTATGAAAATTTATTTTCAAACCAGACATCTGTCCGAAAATTGATAGAATTAGCTTCATATTACCGCTTTATCCAAATCATGTTCTAAAAAAAGGATTGTGTCGTCAGCATATTGAAGAATCGAAACCCCACCTTCAACTAGATGAGGTATCAGACTTCCAACATAATTCTCCTCCTTTGCCCTGGCAATGAGGACTGCTAACATATCTGCCACTAGATTAAAAAGGATAGGCGACAACGGATCGCCATGTCTTAATCCTTTTAGCGTTTGGAAATAATGACCAATGTCGTCATTAACTCTTATTCCCACGCTCCCCCCTTGTACAAATCTCGCGACCCAATCACACCACTGTGGCGAGAATCCTTTCATTTTAAGCGTCTTTTGCAAAAGGCCCAATCAACCTTATCATGGGCCTTTTCAAAATCTATCTTAAATAAGACCCCATCTAATTTTTTTGTTTTCAGTTCATGTATTGCTTCGTGAAGAACCACAACCCCCTCCAATATGTCTTTTGCAAAAAGGCCCAATCAACCTTATCATGGGCCTTTTCAAAATCTATCTTAAATAAGACCCCATGTAATTTTTTTGTTTACAGTTCATGTATTGTTTCGTGAAGAACCACAACCCCCTCCAATATGTTTCTACCAGGTAGAACGCAGTTTTGGTAGGTCTGATGACACGCTGCGCAATTGCAGTTACTCTGTTGGTCCCCACTTTTGTAAAAAATTGAATATGACATTCAGAAGACAAATTGCCCTATACTGTTCAATTCTAGATGCATCTTCCTTCTTAGGCAGAAGTGTAATTACCCGAAATTAAGTTTGAACAATTGTAACTCCCCCGTATGGAGTTGTGTAAACAAGGCCATCATATCCCCTTTGACGACCTCCCAAAATCTCTTATAGAATTCAGTCGGGAACCCATCTGGTCCCGGTGCTTTATTGAGTTCCATTTGAGTAATGGCATCTAAGATTTCCTCTTCAGTAAAAGGAGCAATTAACATATCATTTTCATCCGAAACCTGCGGTAGATCATCTACTCTACTTTCATCCAGTGTGATAGTAATGTTCCTCGATGGCCAAATAGTTTTTTGTAATATTCAGAAATAAATACCATAAGATTTTGTTGGCCTATTATAGTCCCTTAATCTTGTTCTAACAGGAATATTTTTTTCTTCCTGTTCTTTCCATTAGCCATTAAATGGAAATATCTGGTGTTATCACCCCCCTCTCGAACATGCCTCATTTTAGCACGTTGAGCCCACTTAGACTCCTCATCACGTCTTAGTTTAGCTAAATACAAATCAGCCTCACTTTTCGTTTTCCTTTCAATCTCGGTTAGAGGGACAGTCTCTGCTTTACGATCTAACTCATCGATAAGCAGAATCAATCTTTGCCTCAAAACCTTATATTCCCCACTCAAGTTCTTAGCCCAACCTCGAAGAAAACTCTGCAAAATGTCTAATCTTATTTTGCCAAATCTCAATAGGCGTTGTTCCTATTTGTATGGAAATCCATTCATCCCTGACCATCTCAAAAAATCCATCTTGTCGTAACCAAGATAACTCAAATGAAAATGCAGATCGATTTCCACTATGTGATGAACTACCAGAATCCAAAAATAATGGTACATGATCAGAACCCGTCCTAGCCAACGCCTGAACTGTTACTAGTGGAAATTTCTGCTCCCACTCCACACTTGCTAGTATCCGATCTAACTTCTCAAACGTAGTTACATCTATTCTACTAACCCAAGTGTATTGCCTCCCCGACATCTCTAACTCCTTGAGATCCAGGCTCTCAATGATTGCATTAAAGATCGAAGGCCAACGTGTATTAAAATTATCGTTACTCTTTTCATTAGGTCTCCTCATTATATTAAAATTACCACGTACCAAAATAGGTCGAGATTCATTCTCACAAATACGCACTAACTCCGACAAAAACTCAGGTTTCTTGTCATCTTGGGCAGCCCCATAAACCCACTACCAACGCCCAAAGAAAACCATCGTTCTTTGTGCGTATATGGAATTTCGCCGAGAATTCTCCTGCTACCACTTTTTGAATAGTCATAGTATTATTAAAACCAACCAAAATACCCCGGACCTCCCATTAGGTGGTAAATAGTACCAACTAAAATCACGGCCTCCTGCGAGGTGAGATAACAAGCGTTGCTCGAAACTAGCCCTACCAGTTTCCAAAATAGCAACAAAATCCAAATCTAACTGTCTCACTAGTTCATTAACCGCCAATGTTTAGCTGGATCACCAAAACCATCAGTATTCCAGATAACTCCTTTCATTTGTGCTTAATTATTTTTCACTAAAGATTTTAGTCTATCACTTCTCCTCTTGGGTTTAGATGATCCCCCTTTCTTAGATTTACGGGACCGGTGATCTTCACGCCTCGAGGAGGATTCAACGAATCTCCCAATCCCTCTTCCTCACAGTCTTGCATATTTTCATCTAAGGATGATGCCAACCGATGAACCAAACCATTTGATTCCCGGCATTATTATTTTTAAGATCATTTTCTAAGAAAACTAACTGCCGCGCTGTTTCTAGGTGTTTTAGAGAATTCACAGTACCCTCAATATCCGAACTGCCAGTAACAAAAGAAACTCCTAAACTTGTAGCAAAATCAACAATATGATTATTAGACATAAACGTAAAGGAGCGTGTTTTCGTACCAGAAAAGTCGAGGTCTCGTTGGGCAGCAAGCTTGGAAGCCCTCTCTGAGATGGGAGTGTCCGCGTCAGGAAGCGCACGCAGCCGTGCACTTGAGCGCACCCCCGCGCTCCCTGGTTCTGGAACCCCACCGAAAGCCACCACATCTTCTCTGGAAGGCCGTCCACCCGGCGCCGCCACTGTCTCCGCTCGACGTCGAACAGCCCCCGAATCATCATTAGCCGCCACACCCGGCTACCTTGGACTTGATGAGTTCAACGGCTTAATAGAGTCTGTGGTCTTCTGTATCTGCCCAGTCGACTCGTGCACCAGCGGCACGTTCTGTTTCATCATCACGGGGCTAGCAACAGCAGCACCAGTGCATATGCTTGGTGATCTCTGCTGGACGACGCAAGCAACAGCAGCACCAGTGTATCCAGTAGCTTTATGTGGGCATACAGAGTTATCCACTCCATCGGCAGCAGCAGTTAACTGAACGCTTGCATCATCCTTCGCAGCAGCAGCAGACGACATAGGAACCTGCACTTTCCGTTGCCCGTCAGCTACAGCATTCGCAGAGATAGGCTTCGGCTGCAGCATTGAGGCAGCACGCTGCGGCAGAGATCCAGGCGAAATAGGCAGCCCGGCAACAGCTGACTTCACTGATTCAGAAGTGTGTAAGTACTAACCCTGGGCATACGTGGTTTACCTGGTTTTAAACGGTTTCTCAAACCCAGACCAAAATCAGCGGTTTTGAATGGTGTGGTTTAGATGGGTTATACGGTTTCGATGGTTTAACACCACACGCCGACGGCCGCGAGCGGATAGCGAAGACTAATTGCACGGCCTAATACTGGTTAAGGAGATGTCGATCTTGCTGCCCTTGGAGTGGCTGAGGTAGGAGCTGTACGTACACTCTATGTATAGTTTACAAGGAGCATGACTGCCGGTGGGTGGCTGATGCAGTGCTCCGCGTCGCCATAGACGTCCGTACAAGACCGCAAGCTCTGATCTACTCCTCCTGGTTCACGGCTCCGGCGACGAGGCAGGAATGCATATGCCCGTGGTGACGCGCAGCCCGGCATACCTAGGTCCCGCCACGAAGACACGCTGCAGCAGCCAAGCGCCGTCGGCGCATAACGACTCGCCGGCCGGCCGGACATGCGCCACACCGCTAGGGACACCTCGCGCCGTGTCATGTGCAAGCTGACGCTGGCCACGTCGAGCAGGCGTCGTTTTCGCGTTGACAACCGCATGTCCAACCTCAATGGCGGAGATGTCAGTATGGCCGCACTTAGCACACGTTTTTGCCTTGTAGGCCGATCCACGTCGCCGGCCGGCCGGCCAGTGGAGACACTGGAGAGGTTGCCGTATGTTGTGCCGTTGGAGAAGAAGCAAAAGGAGCGGTGTGAAAGGAAATGCTCGCCATTGACATAAGGGCTGCGGAGGGGAAGTAGATAAAAGACGGGTTGGACGGTTTCAACCCGCCTAGAACCTGCGACCCACCTAAACCGGCCATACGGGTTTATTGGTTTGGTTCCACGGTTTGCTGCGGTTTGAGACCAAACCATGAACGGGCTGAGTAAGTACGGTACAGCAGCCACCCGCGGCTCAGAACCTACGTCTGATTTTGCGGCAGAGTGAATCAATGCATCCTGTACCATATGAGTAGGAGACAGAGCCCTATCAGCTTTTGATGTCTGCACCACTCCAGATTCAGCAGGAATAGGTGACCGAAACAGAGCCTTCAACTCCTCCCTTGTGCGTTCCATAGATTTTAGCACTAAAGGAGATAAAATGACCCCAGTCCTCCTAGCAGCCGCACCATTTGGGACCATTAGAAGAGGTATTCTGCGTGTCTAGCATTGGTTCATCAGCGTTGGAAGTACCACCATTAGCATGTTCATTGGAAGCACCAAGAGAAGTATTTGCTAGGGCCTCAGAAAAATCATCCAGTATGTCATCATCATCCTCGTTCTCAGTATTTGGCTCTGTCATCATCACATCACCATCCACTGTTTTGTCTTCCCCCTCAACCTCAAAAGTGAGATCATATATCCCATCTTTAATGAATAGCGGGTAATTATGCGGTATCTTAGTGTAGTCTAGACAGCCCACTCTAATACGAAGTACTCCATGCCTCCTTGTATGCACCATATCAATCTTAGAGGTTTTTCCAAGCAAAAAACCAACAGACCATAGGGCTAAGAAATCTCCCAATCGGTCCTCCGGAATGCCAGATACCCTCACCCAAAACTCCGGTAGAGTCTCTAATGGTTCAATCCTTTGAGTCCAAGAATCAAACAACATCTCACACGTGATGTTAGGAACACGACATGCTCCGAAGATTTTTAGGAGATCTAACTCCAGCTTTGAAGGGAATTGAACCTTAAAAACGTTATGCCCCTCTTGGGACACACGCCACATGAAATTCTCAGTCGGGACTAGCCTCTGTAATTGTGCAACTATCTTCGGGATGGACATCTCCCCCTTAGAAACCACAATAGAAGCCATCTTAGCATTTACCACCTTCGGCTAATAGTGCTCACACAATGGCATTCCAAAGAAAGTCAATTCATCATGAGCATAACCATACATAATTAGATGAGGCTTTGGTGCTAGCAGAAGAGGACAAAAATTAGTGACATGATCAACTGATTGACAAATCTCGCAAATAGGAGCCGGGCAATCATTCAGTAGATGTCCAGCGACACCACATATGAAACACTTCATCTTGTCCACTTTCTTCTTCTTCTGAACCGCACCTGCAACAGCCGTGGCCACTTGCTCGGCTGTTACCCTCTGTGTAAGTTGTTGTGGTACTGCTCCCACTGTACCCCTATAGCTGCGTTGACATTGACAGTAGCTTGTTGAGGCGATGAAGCTGCTTCACCCACAACTGGTTGAGCCGAAGGCCCCTGCAAGTTCATCTGCTGCTGCATGATTTGAGCCGAGTCTCCCCTGGGTACTTGAGCTGTGTTCACAGGAATATACCTAGCAGCACCCACACCTTGCCTCTGGTTACCTCGGAACCCATTGTATCCACCACGACCACGACCGATCGGGCCGTGCCCCTGGTTCTCATACCGCTGCCTGCCACGGTATCCTCCCTGATGATGATTGCCTCGGAAAGTGTTCTGCCCACGGCCCGCATTGAAGGGAAACACCGCCTGGTTTTGAGCACCACCAGTCCCCGACGCCACCCCATTGATGGCTCCGACATGAACTAGCCCTGGAACTCCTGCCTGCCTGCTGGAACCGCCCACCTCAAAGTTGCTGTTATGGAATCCTCCATGTCCCACCGCCTCATTCCCATCACCGGCTCTCCCTCCACCTCTATTCGCCATTGGGAGTAGAGAAGGAACACGAGCGTTGTCGGCTGAGCGCTTCCACGAAAACCCTAGCAGTTTTCTCAGGCGGCGATCGTGAGGTATTTTAGAACGTGAACAAATCCTTCCGCCCTCTGCATGGCCCATACGGCCATGTTGCTTAATCGGGCTCCGTTTCACATCGAGCCCACACGGACTCCGAGCAGAATCCGGATCGGATGACAGGAATTTCGAATTTGAACTTACCGACGGGCACCGCCGTCGGCGAACTTCCACCCACGGGGGGATCATCCTCGAGCAGGAAAGTGGATGGAGGGAGTGGAGGTAATTTCAATACCTTCTTAGCAGAAGAAATTCTCCACGTAGACCCTGATCTTGGTGAGATCGGTGAGGCACACTCCAGCGCGAACTCCCGCTGGATCCGACGTTTCTCGAGGCGCTTCTCCAATCTGCTCCTGCCAGATAAAACCGAGACATCCACCGGATCCGGTGTGCAACATAGAATCAGATAAGATTCACTAACCTGATCTGAAATGTCGGCATCCTCCTCGTCAGATGATTCATCCACTCGATCCGCTAAGGCCCAGAACCGGCCTCCAACTTGACGTGATCCCTCTGTGCAGCGAACCTTGACCGCCGATGATGATGGTATATATCCGCCGAAATCACTCATATTTAAGCAGCAGGTCTGCTACCCATCCATCGACATTACTCACCACAGCGAGAGACTCATATTTAGCACAACCAATTAGTATGCCCGAGGCCACGCCCCAAGTCGTTGATTCCCGGACGGCTGATGCTGACCGTCCATCCCACACCGCTTGCCACATCAACGGCATGAGCAGCTCGCCCTCTCCATGTCGGAGCGGCATGAACGACATCGGCAATGGTTCGCTCCCTTTCTCGGGATGGTCATCTCCCGCGACGGAGGTCTCTCGGCCTCTCTCTACTTCGACGCACCCTGGCCCAACTTTGGGACCTGGCCTGGCCGCGGAGTTCTGTCTCGACCTGTTTCACAGCATCCTTGCTAGGAGACTTGCCGCCCAGTTCCCCGAGTTTCCAGCACAACAGGTCCGGTCCTCCCAATTTTCTCTTTTTGTCTCTGATCCTTAAGGTTCTCCTGTCTCACCTTGCATGCCCTCTTGTTCTTCAGGTGCACGACATTCTCATCCCACCTTCCATCCCTATGATCATGGAGTATGTTGTTGATGCCACCGTCCTCGACTCCGACGCCACCTATCTTCATGAGGCGCCTTGCCCATACATCATTGACCCCACGGAGTCGCCGGTTGTGCTAGACCTCACCAACTCTCACTGCTGCTCTTCAACGCTGTGGCCGAGGAGAAAGAGGTCGCTGCTCGTCATAGCTGGGTGTGTGACAAACGCGACGTTCATTCCACCTTCAAGACTCGTCGGAGCTCTAGGCAGATGGCGGCCAAGGAGCCGGCTGGGTACACAAATATGTCATCGATGGCCAAGGTTGTCAAAGCCTCTCGTGTGATCTATGGCAAGGGCTCACCTAGGCTGCGCAAAGTTGTGGCTAATGTTGGGCTTGATGATGCGTTCCCGAATTTCATCCCGTCGTCTCGCCTGCATGACCTAGGCAAAGTTTGCAGTGTTGACTCGGTGGCTCTAGTACCCTTTGATTATATGTGTTGATGTTGATCTTCCGCGTTCCCGATCTCTGTATGCATGATGAATGTACACCCTCCATATCAAAATAAGATGCTTTAGCGGTTTCTAGACAAAACGTAAATAGACATGTTTTAATATATAGATTCACTGGTAGAAAATAGGCCTATAGCCCCGGTTCGCCAGGGCCAGTAGTCCCGGCCGCGCAACCGGGACTAGCTATGCGCGACTAAAGACACCCCCCCCCTATAGTCGCGCCGCTTACGAACCGGGACTAAAGGCCCGTCCACGTGGACGCCAGGAGTCCGTCGCGGCGGAGGACCTTTAGTCCGGTTCTTGTGGCTATCCGGGACTGAAAACCTCCTGCGCAGGTTTAGGGTTTTAGGCCCCCTAAACCTGGTTTCTTTTTAATTTGTTTTGTTTTATTTCTTTTATATTTTATTTTGTGTTTTATTTTAATTTTGATGAAGTTTCAGTACACACACACATATATATATATATATATATATATATATTTTACGCTACTATATATATGCATATATATATATGAAATTTCAAACAAGAAGAATTCAATATAGGAATATATAATATATATTCAATCTCGGGTGACCATATACAACTCCGAACAAGTTTCTATATACACAATTAAGATAGATGAGCATACACAACTTCGAACAAGTTTCAATCTCGGAGATGCATATAAGCATCATTGTCGGTGGACGCATGGTGTTCTCCTTTGGAATCGACGACATGCCTAAGGAAAAATCCTGCTATTTCCTCTTGAATTGGTCGGAAGCGAGCTTCTGGAGTAAGCGCCCTCCGCAAGTTATTGAGACTCCTCCGCGTGCTCTCGTCCTTCTTCCTCTCAGAGATTTCTTTTCGTATGTTCTCACAAACATAGTATCCACATAGACCGGTCCCCGGTGGCTGCTTATCCACACCACGAACCACATTTTTAAATTCTAGCTGATGTTTGAATCCACCGACATGTTCATGTGAGAACCGTCTCCAAACTCTACAGTGCAAATAAAATTAAATGAACAAGGGAGTTATTAGCTACTGCATATTAGTAAATGAACAAAAGAGACCGATCGATATAGAGCGGAAATGATTGAAAATAATTACCTTTGCATCATTTTTCTCATGTCGATCCAAAGCTTTGTATCTGAATTCATAGAGTCCATGATAAAAACTGTGGAGCTCTGAAGTTCAATTTTTAGCAGAATCCAGTGGAACCTGCGGACACGTTACATGCGCACAGGCATAACTTATCGATTAGACATACCATGCATGGAGTAAACAAAAGAGAATGGGCACAAGAGAGAAACACTCACCCAAAATGGTAAGGAAATAGAATATGACTTTTGAGTTCATGCTTTTTAAGAAAATTGTACAAGTCTTTCTCCACGTCTTTGGGGTGATGCTCTAACATAGTTCCATTAATGATTTGTGGGTCAATGAACCCAACATCATGGATGAGTCTTATTTTGCATTCCCAAATCTTCAATCTGCATAATAGCGTACGCAACAATATAGTTAGGACTATATATAATATATATATATGCGTAGGCTCGACGAGAGGCCCTTTCTTCTCATATTGTAATGCTACTTCAGCCATTGGCGCATCGTCCAGGCCTAAAAAGGCACGAAGAGACATACTGGCCTCGGACGCATTTTCATGGCAGTAGCTACAGTCAATCCCATTGCTACCACAGCTTCTCTGACCTCGGGGTCCTGTTCCGGACCGGCTTTCACTATGAGCGGGGGGATCGATTGTTTACTCTGCATCCCGAGCTGGTCTACTTGTTTCCCGCTTTTTTTCATTTTTTCTTTCTCCGCCAATGCTTTTTCTTGCGTACGAAGTTCATTATCATAGTCTTTAGGCAAATTCTTCTCGGCTTGGGACGGTGTCGACAAAAAACCCGTAGCCCACTTGTCTACCTCCGGAGGGTATACTTCCTTTGGCTTAGGCTCCCTTAGCGCCTTCTTATCGGCCTTCCATTTGTCATAGTGAGCCTTCGCGGCCAATTTGGTTTCATCATCATTAAGTTCCCAAGGCCTTGGGGGGATAGGCTTCCGTGATGGCTCCGGTACCCGTGTGGTCTTAGGTACATAAGCCTCCGGGTTAATAGTCCAAGAGCAGGTTTCCTTGCTGTCCGCCTGCTTCTGTTTCTTCGCCGGAGGAGCAATGGGGGGCGACGGCTGATTATCCGCCGGAGGAGGAATGGGGGGCGACGGCTGCTGCTTATCCGCCGGAGGAGGAATGGGGGGCGACGGCTGCTTCTTATCCGCTGGAGAAGGAATGGGGGGCGACGGCTGCTTACCCGCCGGAGATTGTGGATCGAGGGACGACGTCGAATGGCGTGAAGGAGGCGCAGGTGAACCAGCACCACCACCACCAGCACCTGCACCATCGGAGGGGGGTGGACTTGTTAGCCTTGGCGTCTCGCCTGGAAACACTATGTACTTCTTTTTCCATAGAATGAACTGGCGCTTGACATCTCCAAGTCTTCTCTCCCCTTCGGGTGTAGCTATGTCAATCTCTGGGTCCTCAAACACTTGGACTATGTCTTCCACCGTGACACGAGCATAGCCATATGGAATGGGGTTGTTGTGATGGAGTGCTCCAGGTGTATAGGGTAAAGCACTGCCTGTAGCTACCTTCATGGAAATGTTCCGCACGGGATAATGCAGATCACATTCTTTCATCTCCTTTACATCATCCACGGGGTAGTGAGGCTCCGGTGCACGACTCTCGATCATCGGTGCATTAGCACCTGCAGGCGGGGCCTCCGTGGAAGCCACGCTGCTTCTCCGCTGATGCTGGCTTCCGAGATCCGCTGCATGTTCTTCATGCGGCCCTGCAGCCGCCGCTGTTTCTTTCTCAAGTATTCCCGCCACGGTCTGCTTCAACTCGCTAACTTCCGTTGCAAGCTTCGACAGAAGATCTGCAGTCGGGTCCGTATTTCTCTTACGGCTTCTGTAACAGTACGGGTCACCCTCCTGGGAAAACCCTACTTTCCACGGCAATCTGCCTTTGCCTCGTATATGTCCTCCGTGTTCAGGATTCCCAAGGGCATGGGTCAGTTAGTCTCTCTCTCTGTTGAACGTGATCCAGCCCTGTTGAGCTTTGGTGATTGCGTCAACAAGGTTTTTTGTGGGAGCAAACGTTTTCTGGCGATGAACACACGCCCCTGTCTCCGGGTCTAGCGATCCCTCATGCCCGTACAACCACATTTTGGCTCTTTCGTCCCATCCCTCTGTAGCTAAAGGGATTCCTCTTGCCCTCAGGCCGTCCTCCATCGCCTGCCACTTAGGCGCCGAAACGCGGTATCCTCCTGGCCCCATAACATGATGGTACTGTTTCTTATCCGCATTAGCCTTATTTTTTTCAACATTTCCTTGAAATGCTCCGATTTCTTCTGCGTCACAAATTCTGGCCAATCATCTCTCATTTTCTCATGTTGTCCAGTGAAAATCGGAGTCTTGCCCTTGCTGACATATTCACGGAACAATTTTTTCTTGAAGTTCCGGAATGCTTCGGCCATCTTCTAAAAGGCGAACTCTTTGACTAGCCTCCTCCTCTGACGTCCACCCGGAACCTCTTCACTGAATTCATCTTTTTTTTTGTATTCCGGAGGTAGAATGAAATGTACCATAAGCTTTCTGAACATCTCCTTTTTCGTTCTCTTGTGGACATAACTGAAACCAAGATGTGCTTTCTTTGGCTCCTTCCATTCCTGGACGGTGATCGGGACGGTGATCGGGACGGTGTCTCTAACAATGACTCCGCATTGGTTGATAAACTTTATGGTGTCCTGTAGGGGCTTGCCGGTTTCACAGACTGATTCGATGGTATATGTTTCTCCATCTTTCATCGTCTTGGATTTGCCACGCGTTGTCGTACTCGATCCGTACGAGGGCTAAAATAAGAAAGAGAGTCGCGCGCGTTAGTGCATATGTATTCATATTTCAGTAAGTTTGTATCACGAGAGGCTCAATGTGTATACATATATATATATATATATATATATATATATACCTCGCCAGAGGTGGTTGTTCTTTGCAATTGGAGATCGTCGTTTGTCGACGGTTGACCTCCGTCATCAATGTCCATTCCTTCACCTCCTTGATCATCCACAATGTCCGTTGCTTCACCTCCTTGATCATCGACAATGTCCGTTTGTTCACGTTCTTGATCATCAAGGTTCAGATAAGAAGAGATTACATCATGTTCTCCGGCTATGATATCTAATAGATAACCTTCAGCCTCCTGTTCCGTCAGGTCTCTATTGTCCGCCATATGTCACTCCTGCAGACATGCATGTAGTAAAAATTAATTAAGTATATAGGAGACTTAGCAAATATTGTCGTAGAAGGAGGGAAAACAGATTGCTAGGGTTTTGGGTGGAAGAACGATGACCACCGGAGGGGGAAAACCATACTTTAGAGGTGTGTCCAAGATTAGTTTCTCAAATGACTTGGAGAACCCCATAGCTAGGTTGCATTTGCTTTCCTGGTCATTTTGGTATATTACACTTAATATTCTGAATTTATTGAATTAAAACTTATTTTCATTATTTTAATGAATTTAATAAAAATTCAAATATGGTCTCATTTTGAACTTTGTCAAACATGATTGAAAATGATATAAACAGATAGCTTACATTTTTGTGAACATTTTGCATATTTGTCCATAATTTTTGGAATTATAAATTAAAAGTTATTTAATTTAGAAGATTTAACTATTTTCTGTAATTCCATATACAGTGGCCCCACGTGTCATGATGACGTCATTAAAAAAACTCGACAACACGTGGCTAGGTGACGTCATCATGACGTCACCCCTGGCGTCACACGGTGGCCGCGGTGGCAGATTCGGTCGCCGGTGGCGATTCCGGCCACGGGGGAGGGAACGGAGACGACGGGGCTCTCGGGTCTCCGGCGAACTTGTCGATTCCGGCCACGGGGGAGGGAACGTAGACGACGGGGAGGAGGCAGGGACGAGGAGCGGCGGGAGGACGGTCACGGCGGGCGGATGTCGTGGCGGCGGGAGGACGGTCACGGCGGGCGGATGTCGTGGCGGCGGGAGGACGGTCACGGAGGGCACTGCCGAGGAGCAGCGACGGGAACGGACGACGGGGATGACGGGCGCAGGGGCGGTGGGCACCTACCGGAGATGACGGCGGCGCGTCCTCTGTGTCTCTGCGGGCGGAATCGGCGACGGCGGCGCGGAGAAGACGACTGCGTGCGGCGCGGAGAAGACGATGCGGTTGGTCTTTAGAAAAATTTCAGGGGCGGGAATATATAGGGCCAGCCTTTAGTCCCGGTTCGTGACAGCAACCGGGACTAAAGGTCCCCCGGGGTACCCTCCGCGGGCCGACTAAAGGTGCAATTTTTCGTGGCGTTTTCGTTCCCGCGCAGAACGAGCCTTTAGTCCCGGTTCGTGACACGAACCGCGACTAAAGGTTGTTATTCAAATACTTTTCCTTTTCCCAAACTTAAAAATACAAATAATATATCAGAAAATTCAGAAAAATAAAACTAATTCTTTTTAAAATCTTAAAAATACAAATAATATATCAGAAAATTCAGAAAAATAAAACTAATCATAAAGATTATATAATCATAAAGATTCACACACATCTTGAATATATATATAGATAAAAAAGGCAGTACATAATGGCTAGAGTGGATCTAAACCTAAACGGAGAGCATAGATGCATGATCTGATATCTGCTAGTCATACTCCTGCCTAGGCCTATAGTACATGTACTCGTAGTCGTCGTAGTCGCCGCCGCCGTCGTCGTCACTATCGTCTGACGGTGCTCTGCACTCCCTTGGAGGATCACGACTCCAGGACTGGGCCTGAGGGTAGCGCAGGCGGGGGATATCGCCGGCCCTGATGTAGTCCATGACGCTCTGTAGAGTCCGGCTGGACCACCATAGCCGACGACCGGCCTCGTGAAAGTTCCAGGAGGCAGGCCGTCCTCCTCATATCTGGCGAGCGCCCTCTCACGCCGATTGATGAAGAAGGCATGCCAAGTATGCTGGTTATCGGGATGCCAACTGGGATTCCTCCGCTGCTCCGGCGTGAGCTCGTGATAGTAGTGGTTCGTGATGGCCGCCCGACGCGCCACACCTTGAGAAAGAGGAGGGACCGGCACTCCTCCGGCGCTCAGCATCCAACCGGCGGGAACGTTGTAGTCGCACGGGCAGGGGTAGTTCGAGGCGGAAAGTGCCTCCGCCTGGATGAATGTTAGAGTGGGTACGGTAGAAGCCATGAGAGAGTGGTGAGTTTGTATGTGTTTATGCCAATGGTGTGGCAATGCATACATATATATAGCGAGAAGAAAACATCCCTTTAGTCCCGGTTGGGGACACCAACCGGGACTAAATGGGTTAGGGTTTCGTTTGGACCAATCAGATAGAATCACACGGATCGTGTGTTTCTTTAAAGCGCTTGTGAGTCGTTGGATCCGGGGTGTGTTTCTTTCGAGCTATTGTGAGCCGTTCGATCAGGGCTACGGTGTGTTTCTTTCGAGTTGTTGTGAGCCGTTGGATGAGGTGGTTTCTTAACCGTTGGATCAAAATCCTATCACAACACTTTGTGAGCCAGAGGATCCTATATATAGCCCACCTTCATACACCGGTCAGTTCATCGAGCAAATACAAAACATCCGGATTCGCCATCATACGTCCTGCCGTGCATTTGGTATGCATATTGCACCCAGTAGCCACGGTGGGGTTGTATGATGGCGATACCGATTGTTTTGTTCTACATCCCCTTTAAGATTTGATACATCATATATTCAGTTTATCGAGCAAATACAAAACATCCGGATTCGCCATCATACGTCCTACCGTGCATTTGGTATGCATATGCACCGAGTAACACGGTAGGGCTATATGATGGTGATACCCATTGTTTTGTTCTACACCCCCCTTTAACACATCCATCCATGCTTGGGTCAGTGTTCACTTTGAGCTCGGGTAGTAATGTGCAACTATTTGCTTGGTTGTGTTAGGGTGGCGCGTGGCGCGGGAGTTGTGACGCGTGGCGCGGGAGTTGCGACGCGTGGCGCGGGAGTTGTGACGCGTGGCCAGGAGGACGCGGTATAAACTGTCGCGCCTCGAGCGCGTCTTCTCCTCTCCACGCACCGTCGCGCTTCCACCATGCCTCCGAGGAGGAACAGCACCACCGGCTTCCGCGACGTCCGAGCACGGCAGAACGGAATGTTCAGAGCAGATATACGCTGGGGGGACGACCGCATCCCCTCGGCTCCTTTGCGACGGTGGCGGAGGCCGCCCGCGCCTAGGACGCGGCGGCCTGGCGCCTCAACCGCCCGCGGTCGCTGATGAACTTCAACGACTGCCACACCGTCTGGGAAGCGGAGGCCAGGGCGCCGAAGCCGCAGATCGTCACTGCCGCCGACCACCTCCACCTCCGTCATTGCGCGTTTCAGGGCCTAGTCGACGCCAGGGAAGAACGCCTCGTCCGCGAGTATTACCGGAACAACCCGGGGGAGGAGAGCGCCGACGAGGAGCTCTGGCAGACCGCGCGGCTGAGCGGGCGGAGCGCCGCCTCGAACGCCACCTCGCGTTAGATGTCGCTTGGGAGGCGATGACGAGGGCGCTGCAAGAGCTTCGTCGGGCCGACCGCGCCGGCGAAGTCTGGGCCTCCGACGATCCGAGGTGGGGGCCTATCTCGGACATACCATCATGCACCTCCGACGACGATGAGGAGGTCACCGACGAGTTCGCCGACGACGATGACCCGGAGGAGGTCACCGACGAGTTCCCCGACGACGACGAGGAGGAGTAGTGTTCGTATGTTCTCTCTTTTTAATAAAAGAATTTGTATTCCGGCGACACTGCGGCGCGCTAGCGCGTCTGTTTTCTGTTTTTAATAAAAGTTATGAAATCAGATATTTTATTCACAAGGTTTTGAGACATTTAAGTAACCTTCTGTTTTCCATGCTTTCCACTCGTTTTCTCAATATTTTGCAAAGGAGTTAGTCTTAAACACATCAGAGATAATATAATTCACATGATCCATTCAAAAAGTTTGGGTACACAATAAATTATTACATCAATTCTTCCCTTGTGTCCCCGCTTTCTTACGATTTGGCCGTATCCATGGAGTATCTCATCATTTAACTTAATGCTTGGGTCAGTGTTGACTTTGAAGGGCGGAATTTCACCAAACATATTATAATCGTCTGATATGTCTGTCTTGTCCTCCACTCCCACGATGTTTCTTTTTGAAAGAACAATGTGGCGCTTTGGATCATCGCATGATGTACTGATCGTTTTCTTATCTTTCCGTTTCCTCGGTTTGCTACTCATTTCCTTCAAATAGAACCTGAGCGACATCTTTGGCTAGGACGAATGGTTCGTCAAGGTAACCAAGATTGTCGAAATCCACCATTGTCATTCCGTATTGCTCGTCCACCTTTACCCCACCTCCTGTTAGCTTGAACCATTTGCACCAGAACAAAGGGACCTTAAAGGAGGGTCCATAGTCAAGTTCCCATATCTCCTCTATGTAACCATAATATGTGACCTTTTGCCCAATCTCGGTTGCTGCATCAAAGCGGACACCACTGTTTTGGTTGGTGCTCTTTTTATCTTGGGAGATCGTGTAAAATGTATTCCCATTAATCTCGTACCCTTGGAAAGTCGTTATAGTCGAAGATGGTGTCTTGGCCAACATGTACAACGGATCTCCAACATCATTGTCATTCATTAAATGTTTTCGCAACCAACTGCCGAAAGTCTCCATGTGGGCCTTTCTAATCCATGATTCAGGCTTCCCCGGGTTGTCCGAGCGTAAAATATTCTTGTGTTGCTCGAAGTACGGAGCCACCAAGCTCAAATTTTGCAGAACTGTGTGGTGTGCTTCAGTCATAGAATGACCGTCCATACATATCGTTGATTTCCTTCCGATCGTGCCTTTTCCACTTAGTCTCCCCTCGTGCCGCGATTGAGGAATACCAATCGGTTTAAGGTCAGGAACATAGTCAATGCAGAACTCAATTACCTCCTCATTTCCATAGCCCTTTACGATGCTTCCTTCTGGCCTAGCACGGTTACGAACATTTTTTAATACTCCCATAAAACTCTCGAAGGGGAACATATTGTGTAGAAATACAGGACCGAGAATGGAAATCTCTTCGACTAGGTGGACCAGGAGGAGGTGCGTCATGATATTCAAGAAGGATGGTGGAAACACCAACTCAAAACTGACAAGACATTGGACCACATCGTTCTGTAACCGTGGTAGATCTTCTGGACTGATTACCTTCTGAGAGATTGCACTGAGGAATGCACATAGCTTCACAATGGCTACTCGAACATTTTCCGGTAGGAGCCCCGTCAAAGCAATCGGAAGCAATTGCGTCATAATCACGTGGCAGTCGTGAGACTTCAGGTTTTGGAACTTTTTGTCGGCCATGTTTATTATTCCCTTTATATTCGACGAGAAGCCAGACGGGACCTTCATACTGCTCAGGCATTCAAAAAAATGACCTTCTCTTCTTTGGTAAGAGCTTAGCTGGCACGACCTTGAAACCATTCCGGATGCCGGTCATCTGGGTCTTTCAGAAGTTGCTGGTCCTGCCGTGCTTCCTTTGTATCATTTGTCTTCCCATACACGCCAAGAAGCTTAGCAGGTTCACGCAAATATTCTTCGTAACATGCATCACGTCGATTGCAGAGCGGACATCTAGGACTTTCCAATACTGTAGCTCCCAAAATATCGATTTCTTTTTCCACATGGGTACGTGCCCGTCAACTCCCAGCGGAACTGATTGCCCGCCAGGACACTTTCCAAAGATGACTTTCAAATCCTTGACCATATCAAATATCTCAGCTCCAGTACGTTCCGCAGGCTTCGGCCGGTGATCTGCCTTGCCGTTGAAATGCTTGCCTTTCTTTCTTACATTATGATTTCGGGGAAGAAATCGACGATGACCCAGGTACACGTTCTTCCTACAATTATCCAAAAATACACTTTCAGTCTCATGTAAGCAGTGCGTGCATGCTTTGTATCCCTTATTTGACTGTCCTGAAAGGTTACTGAGAGCAGGCCAATCGTTGATGGTTACAAAAAGCAACGCTCGTAGGTTAAATTTCTCTTCTTTAAGCTCATCCCACACAGGCACACCAGGTCTGCCCCACAACTGTAAAAGTTCATCAACTAATGGCCTTAGGTACACATCGATGTCGTTGCCGGGTTGCTTCGGACCTTGGATGAGCACTGGCATCATAATGAACTTCCGCTTCATGCACAACCAAGGAGGAAGGTTGTAGATGCATAGAGTCACGGGCCAGGTGCTATGGCTGGAGCTCTGCTCGCCAAAAGGATTCATGCAGCAGTACTTAGACCAAATCTTATGTTCCTTGCGTCAGCTGCAAAATCTTGAACTCTCTGTCGATCTTTCTCCATTGCGTTCCATCAGCGGGGTGTCTCAACTCCCCGTCGGACTTACGGTCCTCTTTGTGCCATCGCAACAACTAGGCATGCTCTTTGTTCCTGAACAGGCGTTTCAGCCGAGGTATTATAGGAGCATACACATCACCTTGGCGGGAACCCTCTTCCTGGGTTTCTCGCCCTCAACATCGTCACCAGGGTCATCGCCTCTGATCTTATAACGCAATGCAGTGCATATAGGCATTCATCCAAATTCTCGTATGCACCGCGGTAGAGGATGCAGTCGTTAATGCATGCATGTATCTTCAGAACCTCTAAACCTAGAGGGCAGACAATCTTCTTTGCTTCGTACGTACTGGCGGGCAACTCGTTATTCTTCGGAAACATATTCTTCAACATTTTCAGCAAATTTTCAAATGATGAGTCGGCTACACCTTCCCGTGCCTTCCATTTCAGCAAATCCAGTGTGCATCCCAGCTTTTTCAGACTATTGTCGCATCCTGGGTACAGCGACTTCATGTGATCCTCTAACATGCGATCCAAATTCTCCTCTCCTTGTCAGTTTCGCAGCGTCTCCGTGCATCAACAATGGTCCGACCAAGATCATCAGCGGGCTCATCATGTGCCTCTTCTTCACCTTCACCAAACCCTTCCCCACCATCAGCATCATCCTCCATGAAAGTATCACCGAAAGCGTCATGATATTTGAAATCGATATCATCCTCTTCTTCATCTTCTTCCATTCTAACCCCTTTTTCTCCATGCTTGGTCCAACAATTATAGCTTCGCATGAAACCGTGCCGAAGCAGGGCATGTGAACGACTTTTGAGGAGGAGTGACCCTTCTCATTCTTACATTCAGCACATGGACAGATAATAAAACCTCGCTGCTTGTTCGCATTTGCCACTACGAGGAAATCTTTCAAACCCGTAGTGAACTCGCCGGAGAGTCGGTTACCGTACATCCATTGCCGATTCATCTGCATTATTATTATATAAAGTATATAATTAACCATCATGCATTTGTTAAACTAACTAGCTGGAAATAATACAAATCATGAAAGGTTCAAGTTGCTAACCGCGATCGCGGAGGTAAAATAAATGAAAACTCACCATATCATGTGTGTTTCATGCTCTCGGGCATTTCATCAAACACCTTGTGTGCATAGGAGGAACAAAAAGCAAACCCACCACCCCTTGTGAATATTGTGAGTAGAAGTGACACCAAATGTGGCTAAGTGCAGCCACCTAAGCCCTATATATAGGGATGGGCCTTTAGTCCCGGTTCACCTGGACAACCGCGACTAAAGGCCTTGGGGACCTATTAGTCCCGGTTGGCCTGGCCAACCGGGACTAAAGCCACTCCCGTCCGCCAGCTGTGGACCGAGCGCGCTGGGCCCAGACTGTTGGTCGCGGGTCTCCTCCCGAACCGCGACTAGAGACCCCTATAGTCGCGGGTCGATACTTTTGGGGACTAATGGGGGCGTATGGAAGGCCTATTTCTACCAGTGATTCATGTGTATCTTACACTAAACAGTAAAACATATTACATTTTGATACGGAGGGAGTATCTCTTTCTCTGTCTACGCGATGAATTGTATCTCTTTATCTGACTGCACCTGGAACACGTGAGGTTGTCGAGACTCCAACAAACGCTCTCATATCTACGCTGAATTTTTAGCGGCTCATCCTCACTTTGTTGCCCTCCAAAAAAATACACTAGCAAACATTTATGTGAATCCTCCTTTCCCCTATCTTCACTCTTTCAAACATACTGATATTTTCGGATAATCCGCTGGCATTTCTTCTGTTGGGATGATAACATTTTGTACCTCTATAGCAAGTTTTGCATTGTCGATGTACTATTTGTTGATGTGTTTTGCAGAGTCGACACTTCCTTTGCATGTCACTAACACCTATGCCCCATGCATCCATGCTAATAAGGAAGGTTTACTTGCTAGCCTAGACACCCAGAATCTTGGTGACACACCTTGGATCCTAGTTGGCAATTTTAACCTCCCACAAACCACCCGGATTGCAACTGCGCCAATTTCTCCCTTAGAAAAACAATCATATTTAATGACGGTGTCAATCCTTCGACCTGATATTGAAGGCAAATTTCTTTGTGACCACGACACGCACATGCTCGGCTAGCTTTTGTAATCTGATTATCATCTTTCTTTTAAACCACACGGGCAACATTACCTCATTTTATCTAAAACCGTTGAAGAGAATTGGCTTGTTAATTAGCGGGAATCGGCCTAAAATAGGTATAGACACCCTCGTCGACCGTCATAGAACATGACTATCATGAGGGCGCAAACAGACAACCTGGCGACAAAAACAAGTTGCACACACACTGTCGAGAACTGAGTTCGTGCTGCAGAGGGAGCCCCAAGCCTCACCTGCCGCCGCCAACCATGGCCACCCCCGAGAATAAGACTCCATCGTCAGAGGTTTGCCGCCACAATGGACCTAGCAGACGACAGCGGTGGCGGGAGCGATACGGAGAGCTCCTTCCGACTGCTAGTGTTTTGGCTGTTCCGGGTGATCACCAGAGGAGGTGACACAGGAGTAAGGGAAAGGTATCATACAGGTAGAGTATGTATTAATCATAATTTAATTGGACTGCCATGGGAGTAATGTTTTGGCTCCTAAGGTCATATGCTCATATGTGAATAAAAAAAAAAATAATGATTTTTTTTTTGAAATCGGTGATGCACGTATACATGTGCTCTACATACATACCAAATTTCGTGGTAAAATGACATTTGGTGCTCGGTACAAAACACAAAACAAGTGATCTAAAACATAAGTTTGGCCACATATTTGTTTTTTGCATAGAACAGCACAAATTTTATTTCACCATGGAATTTGACAAATATGTTGCAATTCTTATTTGACTTATAATTAGCTTAATTTGCCCCCACTTATATATGTTTTTTAGAAAAAAAAAATTAAAAAAAATTCCAATTTTGATTTTGATTTTTAGGCAGAGCATATGAGTTTGGGAGCGGTTCTGAATTTCCCGGTATCATAATCCAGATTACTACTTGTCCATCTTTGTATCCATATATAGTATACGAAAAATACCGACCCGCCGGCTCAGTCTCTCGGAGGTTCTCATAGTAATAGAGTATGCGATAGGGGTGAGTGTATGCGAGTATTTATGAGAGTTTGCGTTTGTATTGTGTTTCTCAACAATGATGATAGCTGCATATGCAATGCACACGGCCATGCAGCTGTGTACTTGTAGCGCGTAACTAGCGTGGTCTCTGACTAAATCCCTTTCAACTTTTCAAGCCGGCCATTTCTGTGTAACCATGACGACGCGGGGAGCCCGCTCAGCTATTATGTTATTGTCACATATGAGACTGGCAGACCTTAAGCTTGTGGACGTCTTTCGTGCCGTACGTGGCGGTTCTACGTCCATGCCTAGTATACGACAATGTACATTCATAGAAGAATATGAGCTTGCCAGCATGCTGCATTAAGGCGATATCTAATGTCAAGATAGGTCGTCTACTTTTGAGCTTTAAGCCCCGACAGGTACATCCTAAAGAACAGGACATGCCATGTTAGCACGTCAAGGACGACAAAAATCATGCATGCATACATGTCGGCATGTCTAGATCAATTACGAATCAGTCACATGCATGCATGTTGGCAGTGTGTTTGCACCGGAGACTCATATTTAAGCAGCAGGAGAGCTACTTATCCGTCACATACATATCACCACAACTCCACCAGCATCCAGCAAGTACATCTTGTCTTTGCCCAAGCAAGAGATCAAAGAAGAGAACAAAAGCCATGCAAGGACCTAACACCAACACCAAAGCCAGAACCATGTCCTTCAAGCAAGCCTTCCTCAAGAACCTCCTCCTCGGCCTCCATGCACGCTCCACCACGCAGGAGAGCTACGTATCCTTCAGCAACGCCATGAACCCCTACGAGAGGAAGGTAGCCATCAAGCACTCCGCCGATATCGCCATGGCGGCTGCACGGGGCCGCGGAGCGAGGTGGCCGAAGGCCATCTTGGCCCCGGCGTCCGGCGCGCCGTGGAAGACGCAGCGGCGCAGGAGGATTGTACTCAGGTGCCGCGGCCGGAAGAGGAGCTTGACGAGAAGCCGTGCTGCTGCCGCAGCATCGACCGGTGGCGGAGGTGACGTAGCGAGGAGGCTGATGAGGAGGAAGACGATGGCGCTGCGGGAGGTGATACCGGGAGGCCGGGACGCCGCCGTCGACGAGGCCACGCTGCTACGCGAGGCCATGGACTACGTCGTGCATCTACGCGCTCAGGTCGACGTGCTCCGCCAGGTCTCCGAAGTTGTGCAAAGATCCAGCTCGAATATGCTGCAGGTACGTGAAACCTGCCAACCGATTGTTACGATTCCGTCTAATGATTATTTTCTGTGTAATACTCTGACTACGTGTCTTAATTACTAATTACTTGCACAATTGGCATGCAGCTGTGAGCAGTCTCGGTGTGACATTAAAGAAAATGAGGCTATGAGAGAGTGATGCTGATGCTGTTTTTTCCAGATGGTGGTGGGGTGCCACCATGTCAGTGCGAGAACTAGTTGTGAAAGATTTTGCCTCCTTCTTCATAGAGGTCCGATCAGTGCCATAAGAAGCTGCAATGTCTGCTTTTTCTCCCCAATTAGAGGGGTAGATCTACACGGCCATAATATTATTGATTATTCCATAATGTCAAACAAAATCGTACATCGGTAAAAATAAGGGTGTACTGTGGCCATTCTTATTTGATCTATAATTAGCTTAATTCTGATTCATGCGATGTAACACCATAATGTTGAGCTCTACGTGAACAGTGTTTTTGCTGTGTGAAAATTTCTTACAGCGATGAACTATTTTTTCTCACTTGCAAACCACTTATAATTGAAAAAATTCAGTTGTGATTACATACAATTAAAAAATTACAACCGCGAACCAACCTGTGGTTAGATGGTTAGGAGGGTGGTTGTACCCCCAGCCCACCAAAGTTCAAGTCCTAGGTTTCACACTGTGTATCATATTTATGCGGAATATTCTTTCAGTGGGAGACGACGTTCCCGTCGACAGCGAGGCGCCTGTGGTGACTTCGTCAATCTCAAGACTTGTCAGGTCAGTCTCTCGGAGGTGCCCCTAGGATAGGGTGTGCGTTCACAGAGAATAGTGTATGCACGTGTATATGAGTACTTGTGTTTGTACTTTGTTTCTCAAAACAAAATTATCACAACCGCAACTCCACTTTCAACTCATAGGGTGCACCCCCTGAAGCAAATCTGATGGTGCTTGAGTTGAATGAGCTCTAATTTAAGTCTCATCAATTGAAGCATTAGCAAAACCGTAAAAAAATGCTTTGTCTCGCAGCAGTATCTCCATAATACTTATATAAATACTCTTATAAGTGAACAAACAACAAAAATAAACAACGACTAGACAGATAATTCAACAAGAAAATGTTGCAAGCACTCCGATGGTGACAAGTCCGCCCCTATGCCGATCTGAGGGGGCTCATTCCAAATTTGAGCTTCGAGGCACCACCTTCATGAAGGGCATGACACACCTGTGTGTCAATATTTACTGATAAGAGATCATGTATTTTCACCCGAGTGCCTACATGCTTGTCATCATCGTCACTGCAGCAACCTCGCTATGTGTTGGCGACTTCTCGCTATTTGGGTCGTGGAGAATATTCTAAAATGACGTTGTATTCCTTACCACCATGCTTAGGTTCACTGTCGCACCAACAACGTGTGGGTAAAAGAGGCATGCCATGCATTTCTCTTCTCTCTCCCTTTGCTCACCCCAAGTCCCGTCCCGTGGCTACCAGCCCAAGGCCGAAGCATCCACCGTTTCCTCATTTCTTCAGGTTGCGTGCGGTCTGATCAAATAGCGGCAGCCTTATTATTCATTCATGGTGATAAATCCCAGTTGTCTGTCTCCCATAATTATGGCGATTAATCTGGGTCTACACTTCTTAAATCTCGGTTTGCCCCATGTTTTCTCATGCTTGGATGGGAGGCGGTGGATACGTACATCCCCATAATTTTTCTCTTACAACTTATCCGTATTGTAGTCTAGTTGTACCCTCTGTCATCTCCTCCGCACATCAAAAAGTACATAAAAAAGTTCCCATCTAAGCTCTACCCAAAAAAAATTTCTTCACAAATTTGTCCATACCTAGGGTGGTGGCCCCTGTTGGATTACACTAATCTTCGCGTTGCTAATATTCTTAGGTGTCCGTTGGAGACAAGAGAGTAGAAGAAATTGACCCAGGCGCCGCTAAGTTTACATCCATGACCACATAGTTTGATTTCTTTGTTAAGAACTCTTTTTTAATTCATGGCTTGATTTTCTCATCGGTTATTTCTTGGAAAACTCCATGTGAAGTTCGTTTCCGTACAGATGAATTAGCATGAGTCAAGCTGTTATTGGCTTTGTCAAAATTATTATCTTTAATTGTTTTGACAAAGAAATGCAAAACTTTTGTGGGACACAATCCGAATTCCTTCTCACGGTGTGCATTTTTTTATATAATATAAGCATATATATAAGTGTATCTATATCTTTTTTCCAACAATTATCTCTCTTTTGTAGAAGGATTCAGAGTGTCTGTTGAATCCAATTTAATACACATATGCAACATTAACAACCCAAACTTAGAATGGTGCTGTTGTATTAGGCTAGAAGTAAAATAGGAAAAGGAGTATATTAGGTTTGCCATCCTCCACCACCTCTCTTACATGTTCCCTAATTGAGTTGCCCACAGCGTGCGTGATTTCGCTGAAATAAATAAACACCGACGTGTATAACAAAGCAGGCTCACACCATCTCTTGCTTACATATATCAAATGCGGTAGCCACCATGCATATAGTGCTACTCAAGGAAATATCTCTACTTTTTAGTCCATTTAAGTCTATCTTTTGAGGAATATGTTAGATCTGGGAGGCATTAGGAACAAATCAGCTTGTTCGTAATCACAATGGAGTGCGAGACTCTTTGGGATCAAGAGTAACATGAGTCACCATATTTAGAGATGATTGACACCTACTTGACAAAATGTTGGCTTGCCGAAAACGCAATATTAAGAGTTCAATGCTTTTGTCATTGAAGCACAGTGTAAAGCGGCTAGTAAAATATTGTTAGTTAGTAGTCTTTATATATTTCTATTTCTTTCTTTTATTACCTTAGTAAGTTTGTATAACTCTTGGTTTGACACAGTATCATATACAGTATGATTAATAAAATATGCACATCAACCACACCTATCGAAAATTGCATGTTTGCATTCATTGTGGCCGGCAATTGTGCGAACAAAATGAAGATGCACGCCGATATCCAAAAAGGTGGGCCACTTTCGGCGAATGACAAAGTAAAGGGCACGTAGAATGCCTAAGAGAGCTCGATCATGGCCAACAACACAGACGACATGAGCCCCGGTCAAAAGACCTACTTTGAGGCCAAAAAAAGGCGCATCACGGCGGCACTGGTGGCTCAAGAGGAAGGAGAAGAAGATGAGAAGAAGGAGGAAGAAGAGGAGTCCAAGAAATGAATTTGCATGCACCATTTGTGATGATGGTGCTGGTTTGATTGCCGAACTAGTGTTGGACGATACGGTTAACTATTATGTGGCCGGATTTGAGTAGGTCGATACTTTCATTTGACCGCCGTGTTGAGTTGTCGAATATGTTGGCCGCTTTCTATTTTTTTGTTACCAATTCTCAAAATTTGATCCGGCTGCCGTTTGGGAGGGCGGGGGAGGGGGTCGTCGCTTGTCCATCACTCACCAATGCGACTGACACATAATCTACACCACTAATTAGCGCGCAATTGAGGATGTCAGGCACAAATTTGATGAGCGCTGGTGAAGATGCTCTCACCGACCTTCACATGCACGTCAGCACATCCACCATACCTACGCCGCAGAACTAATACCGCTGCCAAGTGCTAGCGCCTCACTGACGCTGCATGTGCGTCTTCTTGTTGCGACCTTACCTACTAGAGCTCTCTGCTTCTCCTCCTTCAACTTGATATTTCAAGCCATTGTTTCGTGTGACCATAGCCATGACACATGGATCCGGCCAGCTCAGTAATTAAGCTATTGTCATCTTCATAAGCTTGAAGATATCTTGCATTGTGCTACTTTTTCATGTTTGAATCCATACCTAGCGTACGATAACCCAGAATTATGATAGGTAGCTAGCTGCATGCGATGCACGAGGTTGACGTGTTTCCGACGGCCAGCTGGATATGTACGTACTTAGGTATAGAGGTTCTTGATATAAAGAATCGGTGCCTCCTAAGTAAATGTTTGTTTAAGTTGTTAACGAAGGATGGGATGTGGCATGAGTTGCTTACAAATAAATACTTCGGAGAAATACTCTAGCTGAATTGGAGGCTAAACCCACTGATTCACCTTTTTGGAAAAGGAATAATGAGGGTTAAAGATGAGTTTTTTTGAGTGTATTAAGTTTAATCTTGGTAATGGTGAGGGTATTAGATTTTGGGAGGGTATTTGGTTAGAAGATTTGTCTTTAGCAACCCAATATCCTTCTCTGTATGCGATTGTGCGTTAAAAAAATGTCTTAGTGTCCCATGTGCTTGGTCACTCTCCTCTCAGTATACAGTTTAGATGGGCTCTTGTGGGGGATAAGTGGGAAGCCTGGTTGGATTTGTTGCATTTGGTAGAAAGACTTATGAAAGTTAATTTATCAGATAACCAAGATGGTATCAAGTGGACTCTCACTAATTCAGGTTCTTTCTCCGTTAAATATTTTTATGGAGATCTCATGAATGGGGATGTTAGATTCCTTTGAAAGTATTTGTGGAAATGAAACATGTCTCGTAGGATTAAAAAAAATTATGTGGTTTGTTTCCAGAAAGAAGTGCTGACAAAAGATAATTTATCTAAGAGGAGATGGAATTTGTGCAAAATGTGTGTTCTTCGCGGAGAATTAGAGACCGCTCAACATCTGTTTGTTTCCTGCAATTTTGCTAGGAAGATTTGGAGGATAGTACATTTTACGCTGATTTCACCTCCTTCTAGTATAGCTAATATCTTTGGTAACTGGTTATTTGGGGTTGATAATAATAGTAAAGCATTTATACACATAGGTGTATGTGCTTTGCTTTGGGAAATCTGGAATTGCAGGAATGAAATTCTTTTTAAAAATAAGAAAATTGAGAATTTTTTTGCAGGTCATTCATCTGGCTACCCACTGGATGCACCTATGGTAGCATCTTCTGCCAGAGGACCAACGCGTTCCTTTGGACTATGTATGCACTCGATTGATGGCGATCGTTCGGGCTATCTTCAACAAGGGTGTCTGGTTACACACTAGATGATTGAGTTATGTGTAGCATCTTTTTGCTGGAGTTTAATTGTCTTATTCTCGCTGTGGTCCTTACTAATAGCTGAGTGTTTGAGCAATTGTTGCTCTCTTTGTGCTACTCTTTGGTTGTAACTTTAACTCTGATGTTTTATTTCTAATAAAAGCCGTGTGAACCAGCCTGATGCAGAGGCTGGGCGCCCCTTTTAATAAAAAATCATATTTGTTTATTCCTATCACTTGCATACGTTGTGGCATATATATAGCCCTCGTCTTGTGTCCACTTATAGATGCCAGCTAGCTACAACAATTTTCGTCCACTATGACTTACATATATCAAATGAGGTAGCCACGATGCATATAGTGCTACTCAAGGAAATTTCTCTACTTTTTATTCCATTGAAGTCTGTGTTTTCTTGAATATGTTAGATTTGGGAGGCATTAGGAACAACTCAGCTTGTTCCTCAGCACAATAGAGTGCATGCTTTATAGTGCAGGCAAGACTACATGGGATCAAGAGTAACAAGATTCTCCATATTTAGAGATGATCGCCACTCACTTGAATTGATACAAAATGTTGGCTTACCGGAAAACGCAAGATTAGGAGTTCAATGATCTTTTTCATTGAAGCATAGTATAAAGCGGCTAGTAAAATATTGTTAATTAGCGGTCTATATTTTTCTATTTCTTTCCTTTTATTATCTTAATGAAGTTTATATAACTCTTTGTTTGACACGGTACCATATGGAGGATGAATAATAAAATATGTATATCAGCCACAACTATCAAAAATTGCATGTTTGCATTCATTGTGGCCGGCAATTGTGCGAACAAAATGAATATGCACTAAGCCGATATCCAAAAAAGGTGGGACACTTACCTTACTTTGGAGAATGACAAAGTGAAGGGCATGGAGAATGCCGAAGAGCCCTTGATCATGGCCAACAACACAGACGACATGAACCCCGATCAAAAGTCCTACTTCCAGGTGGAAACAAGGCATCACGGCGGCACAGGCGGCTCAAGAGGGACAAGTAGAAGAGGACGCGGGGGAGGAAGAAGAGGAGGCTGAGAAATATATTTGCATGCACCGTTTGTGATGTTGGTGCCCTTTTGATGGCCGAACTTGTGTTAGCCGAGACGGTTATTTGTTATGCAACCGGATTTGAGTTGGTCGATACTTTTGTCCGATCTCCATGTTGAGTTGGCGAATATGGTGGCCGCTTTCCATTTTTTGGTTACGAATTCTCAAAATTTTAGCGGGCTGCCGTTTGGGAGGACGGGAGGAGAGAGGGGTGAGGGGGGATCGCGGCTTGTGCATCACCCACAAATGCGACGGACACATGTTCTACACTCCTCAGGAGGGTGCAATTGAGGGTGCTAGGCACAAGTTTGATGAGTGGCGGGTGAAAATTATGTTGTCATCATGCACTTGGGAGACCTTAAGCGGTTTCTAGACAAAACGTAAATAGACATTTTTTTAATGTGTAGATTCATGTGTATCTTACACTAAAACTTGTCTAGATACGTGTTGTCTAGTAAACAGTAAAACATATTGCATTTTGATACGGAGTGAGTATCTCTTTCTCTGTCTACGAGATGAATTGTATCTCTTTATCTGACTGCACCTAGAACACGTGAGGTTATCGAGACTCGAACAAATGCTCTCAAATATACGCTGAACTTTTAGCGGCTCGTCCTCACTTTATTGCTCTCCAAAAAACTACACTATCAAACATTTATGTGAATCCTCCTCCTTCCTCCCCCTACCTTCACTCTTTCAAACATATTGATGTTTTCGGATAATCTGGTGGCACTTCTTTGGTTCGAATGATAACGTTGTGTACCTCTATAGAAAGTTTTGCATTGCCGATGTACTATCTGTTGATATGTTTTTGCAGAGTCGACGCTTCCCCTTTGCATGTCTCTAACACCTATGCCCCATGCAACCATGCTAATAAGGAAGGTTTACTTGCTAGCCTAAACTCCCATGATCTTGGTGATGCACCTTGGATCCTAGTTGGCAATTTTAACCTCCCACGAACCCCCCGGATTGCAACTGCGCCAATTTCTCCTGTAGAAAAGCAATCCTATTTAATGACGGTACCAATCCTTCGACTTGATATTGAAGCCAAAGTTATTTGTGACCATGACACGCACATGCTCGGCTAGCTTTTGTAATCAGTTATCGTCTTTCTTTTCTTGAACAACACGGGCAACATTACCTCATTTTGTCTAAAAATGTTGAAGAAATTGGCTTGTTAATTAGCGGGAACCGGCCTAAAATAGGTATAGACACCCTCGTCGACCGTCATAGAACATGACTATCATGAGGGCGCAAACAGACAACCTGGTGACAAAAACAAGTTGCACGCACATTGTCGAGAACTGAGTTCGTACTGCAGAGGGAGGCCCAAGCCTCACCTGCCGCCACCAACCATGGCCACTGCCCGAGAACAAGACTCCATCGTCAAGAGAGACAGCTTGCGCCCCCCATGCATCCCCCTTAGGGAACGAGGTTTGCGGCCACCATGGACCTAGCAGACGACAGCGATGGGGAGAGCTCCTTCCGGCTGCTAGTGCTTTGGCTGTTCCGGGTGATTCCGGGTGATCACCAGAGGAGGTGACAGAGGAGTAAGGGATCAAAGGTGTAAGGGAAAGGTATCATACAGGTAGAGTATGTACTCCCTCGGTTCCAAAATATTTGACTTCCATTTGTCCAAATATAGATGTATCTATAGACTAAAACATGTCTAGATACATCTATAGTTAGATAAATGAAAGTCATCTAATTAATATGGAACGGAGGGAGTATTAATTATAATTTAATTGGACTGACATGGGAGTAATGTTTTGGCTCCTAAGGTCATATGCTGATATGTGAATTAAAAATTTAAAAAAATTATTTTTTTCTGAAAATTGGTGATGCACGTATACAGCTGCTCTACATACATACCAAATTTCGTGGTAAAATGACATGTTTGGTGCTCGGTACCAAAACACAAAACCGGTGCTCTAAAACATAAGTTTGGCCACATATTTGTCTTTTTTTTGTATTGAACACCACAAATTTTATTTCACCATGGAATTTGACAAATATGTTGCAATTCTTATTTGACTTATAATTAGCTTGATTTGCCCCCAGTTATATATGTTTATCACCAATGGTTTTTAGAATTTTTTTAAAAAAAAATTCCAATTTTTTTTTGATTTTTTAGGCAGAGCATATGAGTTTGGGAGCGGTTCTGAATTTCCTGGTATTGCAATCGTCAGAAGATTATTACTTGACCTTCTTCGTATCCATATACAATAAACGGCAAAGACCGACCCGTTAGGTCAGTCTCTCAGAGATGGTCAGAGGGACAATATGTGCGTGTGTGCGTTCATAAGGATGAATGTATATATGCGCATATTTATGATCGCAAAAAACAATGATGATACCTAGCTAGCTGCATGAGATACACGACGTTGATGTGTTTGCGACGGCCATGCAGCTGCGCACTTGTGGCGCACTTGTGGCGCGTATCTAGCGTGGTCTCTGACTAAATCCCTTTCAACTTTTCAAGCCGGCCATTTCTGTGTAACCATGACGACCGCCCGCTCAGCTATTATGTTGTTGTCACATGAGACTGGCAGACCTTAAGCTTGTGGACATCTTTTGTGCCGTACGTGGCGGTTCTACGTCCATGCCTCGTATACGACAATGTACAATCATAGAAGAATATGAGCCTGCCAGCATGCTGCATTAGCGATCTCTAATGTCAAGAGAGGTCGTCTACTTTTGAGCTTTAAGCCCCCGACAAGTACATCCTAAAGAACAGGACATGCCATGTTAGCACGATCAAGGACGACAAAAATCATGCATACATGTCGGCATGTCTGAGAGATCAATTACTAATCAGTCACATGCATGCATGTTGGCAGTGTGTTTCAGTAGGGCCGGAGACTCATATTTAAGTAGCAGGAGAGCTACGTATCCGTCACATACATATCACCACAACTCCAGCCGCAAGTACATCTTGTCTTTGCCCAAGCAAGAGATCAAAGAAGAGAACAAAAGCCATGCAAGGACCTAACACTTACACCAAAGCCAGCACCATGTCCTTCAAGCAAGCCTTCCTCAAGAACCTCCTCCTCGGCCTCCATGCACGCTCCAGCACGCAGGAAAGCTACCTATCCTTCAGCAACGCCATGAACCCCTACGAGAGGAAGGTAACCATCAAGCTCTAACCCTATTTTGATCGAGATCACCAAGAACAGACTGACCAGAGGGACCGCAGAGCCATGCCAATTGTTACCAAAATTAACCATAAACTGCGGGATACCAGAGCAGCAGCCAGGGACTGGATGAAAAGAAATCAATCACAGGCAACCATTCTGGCAAACAATGAGCATGTAGTCGACTATTTTGACGTAGTTGAGGAGTGGAGATTTCTTACTAACCCAGAATTTCAGCTACGTGCAAAGTGTAAAGAAAAGATTGTGGCTCTCGCAACACAAAATGCAAGATTCTTGAAGAGACATGCTAAAATAAAATGGTGCAATCTTGGGGATGAGAACACGTGCTTTTTCCACACCATGGCCACCTACAGGCATAGAAAAAATAAGATCCGTTGTTTTCAGTCGCAAGGGCAAGGCATTTTCGATGAACACGAGAAGCGGCAGCTGACAACAGAACATTTCAAGGCCCTCTTTGGAGAAAGCAGGCAATGGACTGCTAATCTGAATCTAGCAACTCTCTATGATGATCTCTCACCATCACTGAGCTCACTACAAAACACATTCTCATGGGAAGAAATTATCAATGGGATAAAACAAGCTCCTGCTAACAAAAGCCTGGGGCATGATGGATTTACCAACGAATTCTTTAAGGTATATGCTGAAGAGCTTAAGGATGATCTAATACAGCTCTTTTAGTCTATACACGAAGGCCACGCTGACATCGCCGGGGTTAACACAACATTCATCACATTGCTTCCAAAATGCAATGTGCCACTAACTGTGTCAGATTACAGGCCAATTTCGCTACAGCATAACATTCCTAAACTGATTGCAAAGGTGTTATCGAACAGGCTTCAGAACAAGATACATGGCCTGGTTGACCAGATGCAATCAGGATTTATTGAAAATTTCGCCACTACAATTGAAATGGCTCAGTGTGCACACAAGCGGAGGATGCCAATAATCGTGCTTAAGCTAGATTTTCAGAAGGCTTTTGATTATGTATGCTGGCAAGCGCTACTTCACACCATGCACATGCGTGGTTTCCCACAAAGGTGGATCAGCTCGATCAGGCGGCTGCTTATCAATTCCAACGCACAGGTTCTGATCAACGGGGTGCCAGGGGAGGTTTTCAAAATTCAGAAAGGGGTAAGACAAGGCGATCCAATCTCACCCTACCTATTCGATATTATGGCTGATATCCTACAACAGATGTTCCGAAAGGCATACGACCAAGGACTCATCCTACACCCGTTATTGCAAGGAGCACCCATGCCAGTACTTCAGTATGCTGACGACACTTTGCTTATCCTCAAAGGAACAACTCAACAAGCTACTTTTGCGAAAACGATACTAGAGGCCTTTGCTACTTTCAGTGGCCTACAGATAAACTACCATAAAAGCACCATGGTCCCACTCAATCTCAGCAGAGATGAAACGAATACGGTGGCTCCGATTCTTGGCTGCAATGTTAGTTCAATGCCATGCACATATACCTTGGGCTACCACTCTCTATGACTAAAATCAACCACTCCATGCTGCAGCCAGTTCTTGACAGGATTGATCGCCGACTTCCGGGTTGGGTCCCCGAACTTCTATCTCAGGGTGGAAGACTGGAAATGGTAAACTCCGTACTATCTGCAATCCCAACCTTTTTCATGGCCTGCATTGCCTGGGACAAGGCCAGTATTGAAGCCATCGACAGAAAGCATAGGGCCTTCTTTGGGAAAAACAAGGACGAGATTCATGGAGGCCACTGCCTTGTTTCCTGGGAGGTGGTAACCATGCAAAAGCAACATGGTGGGCTGGGGGTCCGTAACCTCCACTTACACAACAAGGCTCTAATGGCAGGGCTCGCCTCCAAGCTGTTATCCGGAGCCTGTGGACCTTGCTTTCAATGGCTCTCCGGCTGGTATCTACAACAACATATCCCAGACAGACACACTGCCTGAGACACCCCTTTTTGGAAATCTCTATTTCCAGCCATTATCTATGTCCAGCAAGCAACAACATGCACTATCTGGTCAGGTGAACTCACTGCGTTCTGGATTGGCAGCTGGATGCCGCTAGGGCGACTTGCGGACGCAATGCCAGTTTCGTGCTCCTTCACGCCAGACCAACGTTGCTCAGTCAGATCACAGGTCAGTAACGGCCAATGGGAGATTCAACTCATGCTGCCATATCACAAACGGCGCAAAATCAACTCACTCACCTACAAAACTACCTTAATCAGTTGAGAGTTCCAGCCTCAGATCTCGCAGACCACCGCAAGCTCATCACCACCGGTAAAATTCCTACAACAGCAGGCATCTACAAACTTCTAAGAGACAAAGGCATATACTGGGAGCAATCCAATTGGACATGGCTGCACCCAGTTCCCAAACGACAGAAGATCGCGCTATGGTTAGCATACAGGGGAAAACTGAACACAAAAGACAATTTGGTCAGAAAATGTTGGGTGTCAGAATGTGGATGTGATATGTGCCCAGCAGTCGAGTCCATCGAGCACATAGTACTACATTGCAAAAACGCTTGCTATGTGTGGGAACATCTGGGCCTGAGCCGCTTCGCTCTAACCTCCACATCCATCCCCTTCTTCGTCAAAGCTGGGCACCGCACTCTAAAATCAAACGCCTGGCACGTCTGCTTCGCCGCATGCCTGTTAGTGCTATGGTGGGCTAGAAACGACAGGGTCTTCAATCAACACTGGATCACCAACCGAACTCTACTGCATTGTATTCACCAGGAACTCATCTTATGGGCGACAAGAGCAAACAAAAACAAACAGGACATCAAGGGCTGGGCAGATAGGTTCACAGCACATTAAACCAGTTCACTACCTCTTTGTTTTTCTCTTTCTTCTTTCTCTCTTTTCTTTGCTCTTTTTTCTTTTCTTCTTTCTTTCCTTTCCTTTTCTCTTATTTTGCCTTGGCTTTCTCGGTTAGCTCTTGCTCACCATTTCCTTGTAAAGTTCTTCGTTCAGTCCTTGGGCTGTACCTTATCTATAAATAAGGTAGAGAACCCTCTACCTTCTTACCGTCAAAATTTTTTGAAAGAAGTTCAGTTGGGACCTCAATTATAACTGAAAAATCAGAACCACAACTCTACTTTCAACTCATAGGGCGCACCTCCTGATGCAAATCTGATGGTGCTAGAGTTGAATGAGCTCTAATTTAATTCTCATATGTCGAAGCATCAGCAATACAGTAAAAAAATGATTTGTCTCGCATCAAAATTCCAATATTTTCATTGATCCCAATATTCGGCTAGATACAAAAAAATCACTTGGTTGGAGGCGTGTTGGACAGAGTGAATGTATGAACTCAGCGAACATATACAATTTACAAAAAGAAGTACAAGTCAATAACTCATCTTCAGTGCTACACATCATCGATCACAAATGACTTTTCATCATCTCTATTTATTCCTATCACATGCATGCGTTGTGGCATATATATAGCCCCTCTGTTGTCCACTTATAGATAGCAGCCAGCTAAAACAACTTTCGTCCAATGTGACTTACATATATCAAATGAGATATCAAATGAGGTAGCCACCATGCATATATTGTTACTCAGGGAAATTTCTCTACGTTTTAGTCCATTTAAATCCGTGTTTTGAAGAATATGTTAGATCTGGGAGGCATTAGGAACAAATGAGCTTGTTCCTCATTGGACCGGAGCGCATACTTAATATCGTGGGCAAGACTCTCTGGGATCAAGAGTAGCAAGAGTCTCCATATTTAGAGAGGATCGACACCTGCTTGAATTGACCCAAAATGTTGGATTACCGGAAAACGCACCATTAGGACTGTATGGCTTAATATATTGTTAATATTTAGAGAGGACTTCAATGAATTTGTCCTCGGAGCATAGTGTAAAGGGGCTAGTCTCTTAATTAATTAGTGGTCTTTATGTATTTCTATTTCTTTCTTTTTATTATCTCAATAAGTTTATATAACACTTTGTTTGACACGGTACCATATGGAGTATGAATAATATAATATGTACATCAGCTACAACTACCGGAAATTGCATCCTTGCGTTCATTGTGGCCGGCAATTGCGCGGACATGATAAAATTGCATGTCGATATCCAAATAAGGTGGACCATTTTCCTTAATTTGGCGAATGACAAAGTGAAAGGCGAGGAGAATGCCGAAGAGGTCTTGATCATTGCTACCAACACAGACGACATGATTCCCGATAAAAATGCCTACTTCCAAGTTGAAAGAAGGTGCATCACGGCGGCACGGGCGACGAGGGTGGAGATGGCGGCTCAAGAGGAAGGAGAAGAAAAGAGGACGATGAGGAGGAAGAAGAGAAGGCCGAGAAATAAATTTGCATGCACCTTTTGTGATGGTGGCACTAGTGGAAACAACCCCTATCGTCCAGGGGCAAAACTCCATTGATCCCGGTTGCACAAAAATCCGGGATAAATGCTATGCATTGATCCCGGTTTGTGTGCCCGAGGCAGCAGAAATCACCTGGGGGCATCTGTCCCGGTTCGTGGGGAGGCATTGGTCCCGGTTTGTGGCACGAACCGGGACCAATGCCTCGCCACAGGCCACGTGGCACGCGCATGGGAATTGGTCCCGGTTCATTCCACAAACCGGGACTAATGCCCCTCCTTCCCCTACATATATTGCCTCACAGCCCCCTCCCTCTTTTTTTTGGCTTGGAGGAGTGAGAGAGGTGGGTGTTAGTGTGTGTTATTTTACCATGCACATGAGGTGTTCGACGAAATACCCGAGCCACACATAAGCTCACTGAAAATGGTATCTTCGGCCGAGGTTAACAAACTTATCTTTTTCATCTGTAATTGATACATAAAAAAGTAATATTTGTCGATGTATTGTGGTCATTTCTCTATTGTATATGTTATTGTAATGTTTTTTGATAAACTTAATTATACGATGCAGATGGATGCACGGCAGCGATGGATGTACGGTGACCGACGCACTTCCGAGTATATGGCAGGCCTGAATGCATTTCTCGCTGTAGCTCAGGCGAACGAAGATAATGGCTTTATGTGTTGCCCATGTGTTGATTGTCGGAACGTCAGGGAGCACTCTTCCTCGAGAATCCTTCACGGCCACCTACTTCGGAGAGGTTTCATGCCCAGCTATAATTGCTGGACCAAGCATGGAGAAAGAGGGGTTGTGATGGAAGACAATGAAGAAGAAGAAGAAGAAGATCCTTTGTTCCCTGAATACGGTGATACTGCAATGAAAGACAATACAGAAGAAGCAGGTGATCAAGAACATGCATCAGAAGAGCCCGAAGCGTCACATAGTTCTTTCAGGGAAAAGAAACATCGTGGGAATCGAGGACACGACAGACATGTCAGAAGATTATAATAAGTTTGTTGAAATTCCACCCTTCACAGTGAAAGCTGACCCAACCATCCCGTTAAATAATGAAGATGCTCCATGGTTACGGCCGAAGTGATCATAAGCAAGGGAAAAGGGTTCATGGACCATCTCTGCACGAAGAAAATTCAGAAGACTAGATAGGGATGTTGTTGGTGATGTGTAATAATAAACGTGGAATACATGATCATAGTTCTGTTGAAAAAGTGTTCACAAAAATTGTTGCACCGCGCTCGGCATATTGCACACAAACATGCATCTTGGATAGATAAAAAAGGTAGTACATAATGGCAAGAGTGGATCTAAATTAAAGCATAGATCTACATAATGGCAAAGACTGGATCTGATATCTGCTAGTCATACTCCTGCCTAGGCCTATAGTACTCCGACTCGTAGTCGTCGTAGTCGCCGCCGTCGTCGTCACTATCGTCGGACGGTGCTCTGGACTCCCTCGGAGGATCACGACTCCAGGACTAGGCGTGAGGGTAGCGCAGGCGGGGGTTATCGCCAGCCCTGATGTAGTTCATGACGCTCTGAAGAGTCCGCCCGCCGCCCCACCACCGCCGACGACCGGCCTCGTTGAAGTTCGAAGAAGGCGGGCCGTTCTCCTCGTACCTGGCGAGCGCACTCTCACGCCGATTAATGAAGAAGGCATCCCAAGTAGGGCGGTAGTCAGGATTCCAACTGGGATTCCTCCGCTGCTCCGGCGTGAGCCCGTGGTAGTAGTGGTTCGTGATGGCCGCCCGACGCGCCACACCTTGAGGAAGAGGAGGGACCAGCACTCCTCCGACGCTCAACATCCAACCGGCGGGAACGATGTAGCCGGGTGGGCAGGGATAGTTCGAGGCGGAAAGTGCCTCCGCCTGGATGAAGGTTAAAGTGTGTACGGTAGAAGCCATGAGAGAGTGGTGAGTTTATATGTGTTTATGCCAATGGTGTGGCAATGCATACATATATATAGTGAGAAGAAAACAGATCCCTTTAGTCCCGGCCTGTTTTACCACCCGGGACGAAATGGTTCGGGTTTTGTTGGGAAACGGATCATCCCTTTAGTCCCGGTCTGTTTTACCAACCGGGACGAAATGGTTAGGGTTTTGTTCGGACCAATCAGAAAGAATCACACGGATCGTGTGTTTCTTTCAAGCGCTTGTGAGCCGTTGTATCAGGGGTGTGTTTCTTTCGAGTTGTTGTGAGCCGTTCGATCAGGGGTACGGTGTGTTTCTTTCGAGCGGCTGTGAGCCGTTGGATCAGGGGTGTTTCTTAACCGTTGTATCAAAACCCTAGCACAACACTTTGTGAGCCAGAGGACCCTATATATAGCCCACCTTCATACACCAGTGAGTTCGTCGACCAAATACAAAACATCCGGACTCGCCAGCATACGTCCTGTCGTGCATTTGGTATGCATATATGCACTCAGTAGCCACGGCAGTGGTGTATGCTGGCGATACCGATTGTTTTGTTCTACATCCACCTTTATGGTTTGATACATCATTCAGTTCATCGACCAAATACAAATCATACGGATTCGCCATCATACGTCCTGCCGTGCATTTGGTATGCATATATATATGCACTCAGTAGCCACGGTAGGGCTGTATGATGGTGATACCGATTGTTTTGTTCTACATCCCCCTTTAAGGTTTGATACATCATTCAGTTCATCGACCAAATACAAATCATCCGGATTCGCCATCATACGTCATGTCGTGCATTTGGTATGCATATATGCACTCAGTAGCCACGGCAGGGCTGTATGATGGCGATACCGATTGTTTTGTTCTACATCCTCGATCCCTTGAAGGTTTGCCAAAAGGTTTGATACATCATTCAGTTCATCGACCAAATACAAATCATCCGGATTCGCCATCATACGTCGTGTCGTGCATTTGGTATGCATATATGCACTCAGTAGCCACGGTCGGGCTGTATGATGGCGATACCGGTTGTTGTTCTACATCCCCCCTTGAAGGTTCATCGACCAAATACAAATCACCCGGATGCCTTGTATGCGACGAAACTATGTAAATGCACGGATCAACTGGTCTGAAGTGCACTTATTATAAATTTAACGTACCTTGTTCTGTATTTGAAACGTGTGGAGTTATTATTTGAAACATAAAGGATATAATGGAAAACAAAATAAAACAATAGAAAACATAAAGAAAATAATGGAAAACATAGCGGAAACAATAGAAAACAAAAAAGGTAACAACATAAACTAAAATAAAACAATAGAAAACATAAAGGAAAACAATAGAAAATATAAAGGAAAACGGTAGAAAACATAAAGGAAAACAATAAAAAACATAAAGAAAACAATAAAAAACAAAAGAAAACAATAAATAATTATAAATAGGGCATTCGTCCTGATTTTTGCAACCAACCGGGACGGATGCCCCGACCAACCAGCGCGCTCCACCTGCCCCATCCGCCGGCTGCGGAAAAAAATAGTGTGAGGCATCCGTCCCGGTTCGTAGCAACAACCTGGATGGAAGGCCCTTTCGTCCCGGTTGTTCCTACGAACTGGGACGGATGCCCCTGGCTATATATAGACGTCGTCTTCGTCCCCCCAAATTGATAACCGCGCGCAGGATTTGGACGAGGAGACGCCGCCAGGACGCCCGTACGCCTCCCGCGCCCGCGCCGTCGTTGCCCGTGGAGTTCGCCGTCGTCGGCCCGGCCGCGCCCGCGCCCGCACGCCGTCCGTTCCCCCACGCCCCGCACGGCCGCCGCTCACCGCCGCGCCCGTACGCCGCGCTGTCGCCGCCCTTCTCCGTCGCGCCGCCCTCGATCCCGTCGCGCGCGCCGTGCGTCCGCCTCCGTCGCGCCGCCACTAGACCCGCGCGCGGCGCCTCACTGCCTGCGCGCCGCCACTGCCCGTCCGGCCGCCCTGCATCGCGCGCCCGAGAGGAGGTAAGTGCCTGCCTCCATCGCGCCCTAAACACAGGGTTTTTTTTTTTCTTTTTTACTCACTGTTTTTGTTTTTACTTTTTTATTAGTGTTAGAAATGTTAGAATAATTAGTTAGGAATTATTACAAATGTTAGGAATTTTAGATTAGACTTAGGAATTTTAGATTTGTTAGAATTGACTTAGAAATTTTAGTGTTAGAAAATTAGACTTAGAAAAATTTTAGTGTTAGAAAAATTTACTTAGAAAATTAGACTTAGAAAAAATTACTTAGGTATTTCACTTAAGAATTTTTAGAAAATTTCACTAAGTTAGTGTTAGAAAATTTCACAAAGTTAGAAAATTATTTCACTAAGTTAGAATTTTTGTTACTTTTGTGTTAGTAATTTCGAGCTGTTATTGCATTTTTACTTGTGATGTTCGTTCGATCTTTTGAATAAATGCTGATGATTGAAAGTTTTGGTTCACACTTAGATGGCCTTGGTGGTTCGGTGCGCCTTGTGATTTTCACAAAGTTAGGATCTGGTGCATCCCACTTGGCGCGCCGGGTCCACCAAGGCTGCTTGTATATGTTCACCCTGAATATGAGGCACACAAACCGATGACCATCTTGTTCCTGTTAAGAGGTACTACATGCAATGGTGATCCGGGGAAAGGAACGAATGCGAGGGTTTCTGGATTTCTTTCGAACTAAATAATGTCACATATGTAATATGGTTCGTGAGATCCGGATGAAGCTAAACCCTTTAGTGCACATGCGTAATGGTGACATTCCTCAGAAATCCCTTCCAGGGTTTGGAAGAATGTCGCCGTTATGTATGTGCACAAAAGGGTCCAATTTTTTCCGGATCTCACTATTACATATATGATTTTGTTCAGTTTTAAAGATGTTCATAAATCCTTCCTTCCCCCACATCGCCATCACGTGTACTTACCTCGTAATAAGCACAAAATGTGGAGGTCCAACTGCACATCAAGGCCCGATGACCATCTTGTTCCTGTTAAGAGGTACTACAGGCGGTGCTGATCCGGGGAAAGAAGGAAGATGGGGGTTTCTGGAAATCTTTGGAACTAAATAACGTCACATATGTAATATCGTGAGATCCGAACGAAGTTGAACCCTTTTGTGCACATACGTAATGGTTACATTCCTCAGAAATCCCTTCCGGGGTTATGAAGAATGTCCCCATTATGTACATGCACAAAAGGGTCTAACCTTGTTCGGATCTCACGATATTACATATATGATTTTGTTTAGTTTCAAAGATTTCCAAAATCCTTGTCTTCATTCTTATCCGGATCGCCATCGCGTGTACTTACCTCGTAACAAGCACAAAATGTAAAGGCCTAGGCAGGAGTATGACTAGCAGAACGGATCCAGTCTTTCCTAATAAAATGTGAAACCCTTGTCTTCATGCTTTGTGTTTAACTTTCATCTTATTTATGTCATATTTCTTCATTTACTATTTTTTACTAAGTTTGAAACACTAAGGTATTTTACTTAATTACGGAATATTTACTTAGTCTGGGCCTGTTTTTAGTTCATGTCTCTGTTGGACCCACCGGGTGATGTCCGGGACTGGGCCCCGCCGGGCTGGCACTGGGAGCTCCTTAGTACCGGGGCACGCGTCTTGGTGAGAAATCCGGGTGACGTGGTCGACCCGGATATTCTTTGGTGGCCATCGCGTGGGCCACGCGTGGTGTGGAGAGAGCCGGCTCCTGAGGAGGTGGTACAACAGCGTATCAGAGAGGAGGACGAGCACGTCCGTCGCTACATGTACTTGTTCGATAGGCAGTATAGCAGCAGTTGGTCGATTATTCGGAGGGTTCCTTACCACGTGAGCTATTCCCCTGTGAGGGTTCCTTATCTATGGATGCGTAGCACCCGCGACTCAGCACCCCGCGGCTTAGGACCCGGTAAGAGTTAATTAGTTTGAGAGATGTTTTAATGAATATGTATAGGTGATGATATTATTACATCGTGATGTATTAGGGTTAAATAAAATGAAACCGAGCTATGTAACTCTTGGCGTGTATTATCATACGTTTAAATATTTCATGATTATGTTGCTCTTTTTGTGTATTATCTATAAGCAATTTTGATGAAATTAATGGATTATTAGTTATTATCTATAAGCAACTTTGATGAAATGGATCTGGAACATATAGTTACTCTTTTTGTGTATTTTCAGAATATATAGTATAGAGCCAAGAGACGAATATGCGGAAAACTTGCTCGAGGGTTTAATCCGCGGGCCCGAGGGAGAGACCGATGTGAGCCAGTGGATGAACGACTCCGGTGAGGGAGATCCGGAGCTAACCCGAGGAGACGTCTCTGCTGAGGGAGAAGCCGACGGCTCCGGTGAGGGAGAAGCCGACGGCTCCGGTGGAGCCGTACAAATTACAAACACCGGCTCCAAGGTGCATATAGATATGTTAATTAATGAAGCATCCGTTCTCTATATACATGTATTAACATTCTTTATATTTTTAGCCATCCGGTTCAAGCATATCAACGGGAAAAAAGACGAAACGAGGCGCAACAAAAAAGTTGAAAGATACAGAAAGATATAGAATCGAAACGATCAGAGCAGACGGCGCACCCGAGCTTCCCGCTGATGTTGCCCAAAAATTTGTGAAGCAATGCGGAGTGCTAGTTAGGGATCACATCCCGATCACTGTTCATGAGTGGAATGAGCCAAAAGATCCACGGAGACAAGGAATTTCATTTGTGAGCAAAAAAGCCAAAGACCATCTTTTCAAAAAGATCATGTGTAATTTCACCTTACCCTTGCCGGAGGTGGACGAGAATGAGGCGGATGAGAATGAGGAGGTAGATGGTGAAGCTGATGTTACTAAAAAGAAACTTGAGTTACTGGAAAAGGTCAAGGCATGGACTCTGAAAAAGATGGCCGAGCAATTCAAAAACTGGAAGAAAAGATTGAACCTTGACTTTGTTAAGAAGGGCAAGACTCCAGATTTCACTCAAGGGTATGAGAAAATAAAACCCTTATGGGCAGACTTTGTGAAGTACAAGCTGTTAGAGAATGCACAGGAAAGGACAAAAACAAAAGAGAAAAACGTCACCAAAAAGGTATATCACCATGTTATGGGGCAAGCTGGCAACAACGGTTCGATCCCCAAGTGAGAACGAGAGAAACGAACCTGAGAGGGGATCACTCCCGAGCCGTTCTTGTGGGTCGAGCGGACAAGGTCATGGTTCTACGGGCATGGGGGCGCGTTGGGCGCCGATGGAAATGCAATCTATAACATAAGGCACAAAGAGAATCCTCTACCCATAGAAGATTTGAGAAGCGCAATAAAGAATGTTAAAGAGGGGAAGTTTGTGCCAGATAGAGAGAACGACGAGCTCACACGCGCCCTCGGGAATAAGGAACATGTAGGGCGTACACGAGGCATAGAAGGAAATCCTCCGTGGAGTATTGGGTTTGACGACAGCAAAAAGAAATACCCCGATAGAAGCCGTCAACGGAAAAAGGACGCAGAGGCGGCTGAAGCAGAGAGTCGGGCAAACTGGAGGCGTCATATTGAAGAACAGATAAAGCGGACGCAGGATGTAGCAAAGCAGCAGCAAGAGCAAATTAACACACTTAGCCAGCAGCTAGTGTCTACCAGCGTACCACACATGGTAGAAGTTGAAGTTGATGCTACCTGCGCCGCACATTCTCATCGGAAAAGCAGCGTTGCGTCCATGCAGCTCCCAGGTGATGATGCACCGCCGATGATGCACCCGGTGGATGATATCACGGAGATGACAACCTGTGAGCTCCACGTGAAGGTCGTCAATATAACCATCAAGGCGGCGGTCGGCTATGTCTTACCAATTGGCAACGAACCAACTCACCATAGTCTTCCAGTTCCACGGGGCTACGCTGTTGTTGGGGTCGATGAAGTTGTCAACGGATTCGAGCGGGTGAAACTTGAATTCCCTGAAGGTGAAGACGGAGAGGTGACTGAACTCGGATAAGCCAAGAAGTTGACCGCTCTATGGCTAAAGGAATGCATTGTGCTTCCAAATCAGACGGCAAGGCCATCGACTCCTCACCATTCTCCAGCGCAACAGTCTCCAGCGCGGTCGTCTCCGCCATGCATGCCGTATCCAGCGCGGTCGCCTACACCGTGCACGTCTCCAGCGCGGTCGCCTACGCCGCCGCGTCAGCCTTCTCCGCCCACTAAGTTTCTGCCGAAACGTAAAAAAATCACCCAAACGTCAATGTCACCCCTCCCGAAGGTACCAAAGAAGTTACCCAAGTTACCTTATGACTATACTCCTGAGCAAAACCAGGAAATCGCAAGGGACGAATACGAGGCATGGAAGGCGAAGCGGAAGGAGAAGAAAAAGGCAGATTTCCCCGAGACCGAAGAAGATATAGAACGAGCATGGCAAATGGTGAAGACTCTTTATCAACCCGAGCCGAGTCTGTCATCTGACTATGACCTCTCTATTCTGAAGTCACACCAGGAAATGGTGCGATCGACGAAGAGTAGTAGCGCAGGCGGAAAAGGGGAAATCAGTTGCCCAGCTCGGAGAGCAGAAAAAACAATCCATCTCCCCGCTCAAAGTGATTTCCAATACCCAGGTGGGCCGAGCACTAATATTGCTGACGAGCACATTGATCCGGAGTTTATAACACTCACTGGTAGAAAATAGGCCTATAGTCCCGGTTCGCCAGGGCCAGTAGTCCCGGCCGCGCAACCGGGACTAGCTATGCGCGACTAAAGACCCCCCTATAGTCGCGCCACTTACGAACCGGGACTAAAGGCCCGTCCACGTGGGCGCCAGGAGTCCGTCGCGGCCGAGGACCTTTAGTCCCGGTTCTTGTGGCTAACCGGGACTGAAAACCTCCTGCGCAGGTTTAGGGTTTTAGGACCCCTAAACCTGGTTTCTTTTTAATTTGTTTTGTTTTATTTCTTTTATATTTTATTTTGTGTTTTATTTTAATTTTGATGAAGTTTCAGTACATATATATATATATATATATATATATATATATATAGGTAAATTAACAGATGCTCCATGGTTATATATATATATATATATATATATATATATATATATATATACGCTACTGTATACATGCATATATATATATGAAATTTCAAACAAGAAGAATTCGATAGGAATATATAATATATATTCAATATCGGGTGACCATATACAACTTCGAACAAGTTTCTATATACACAATTAAGATAGATGACCATACACAACTTCGAAGAAGTTTCAATCTGCGAGATGATTATAATTAGCATCGTCGGAGGACGCATAGTGTTCTCCTTTGGAATCGATGACATGCCTAAGGAAAAATCCTGCTATTTCCTCTTGAATTGGTCGGAAGCGAGCTTCTGGAGTAAGCGCCCTCCGCAAGTTATTGAGACTCTTCCGCGTGGTCTCCGACTTATTCTTCTCAGTGGTTTCTTTCCGTATGTTCTCACAAACATAGTATCCACATAGATTGGTCCCCGGTGGCTAATTTTTTTTAAAATAATACACTTTTTTACGAAAAGTAAAAAAATAATATGCGAAAAATATCATTTTCAAAAATATTACCCAGAAGGGCTGGCCCACTGCGACTGCGCCCTTGTCGCATTCCGCCAAAACGACTGGGCCATAGTCACATTCGGCCAACTCGACTGGGCTGTCCCCTGCCACGCGCCGCGCGCTGATTGGCCGGGCCACGTCGACGCCGCTGTCGAACTGCGCGCCTGGCAGTCGCGTTCGCAGAAGACGACTGGCGGGCCAGTCGCGTTCGCCGAGTACGACAGGACCCTGTCGCAGTGGCAGAGGACGACAGGGCCCTGAGTACATAAGCAGCGCCCGCAGCTCCTCCTTCTTCCCCCTCTCCTTCTCTTCCTTTCTTCCTTCTTTGTTCTTCCTGTGAACCAGTTGCTAGCTCGAATTTTTCCAGCACATTGCACCAATAGAAAGGAGATTTTCCACCGTAGTTGGATTGTAGAGGGATAGAGGAGGCTAGGGAGCACTGGTGGTGGTTGCACGTGATGAGCTAGCTGCTGGTGGTGGTTGTTTTGGTGGAGGTGGTGGTTGTGGTGGTGGATATGGCAGCAATGGTGGTGGAGCTTCTGTACATGGTGCTGTCCGCGGGCTGCATTGCCGCGGTGCTGCTGCGCTGACCCGACATCGACGTGCGCTGACCCTACACCAACGATTTAAATTGTCAGGCTTCAAGGTATGATTTCGACGTGATTTCTCTCTTATTCTGTGCATGTTTACGTGTGTTTGTTAGATGTATGCTAGATATATATTTTAACATATTTATGCGGTAGTGGTATTTTTGTTATATTTAGTGAAATATATTTAGTTTTGCGGTGCTGGTATATTTGTTTTAGTGCGTGTGAGTATATAGTTTGAAAGTAATGTTAGTAAAATTGTTGTGGTAAATGGTTATTTTGTTAGATTTAGTGAAATATATTTATTTTTGCGGTGCTGGTATATTTGTTTTAGTGCGTGTGAGTATATAGTTTGAAAGTTATATTAGTAAAATTGTTCTGGTAAATAGTATTTATGTTAGATGCGTGCGAGTATTTTTATTTATGTTAGATGCGATCGTAATAAGTAGTATAGCGCATAAATATAATAACCGATTAATATAACGAGGACGGTTATTTTTTATGCCATCACAGATGTCTGATTTAGTGAAGTTCATGTTCTTTTACGGTGCTGGTAATGTAGAAGAAAATGAGCTGGGAGTTGATTTGAGTTCGTATGACAGTATAGATGTTGACTTGTGTGCGCCGCAATCCTAGAGTCTTAGCCAGTTGAAAGAATGGTTGACAGGAAGCTCATGTCTTGATACTGAAACATGCACCGTCGGTGTACATGCTCTGTGGAGCCGATCTAGGTCAAACCCTTTATTTTATTTGAGGACGATAGAGAGAGACTCTCAGTGGTGTAGCTGGTTACAAGGTTGCGAAAAAAGGAATGTAAATCCTATGGCCTTAGTACTCCCTGTCAAGAAGGAGGTGATTGAACCTGAGATTGATTATGGATACAATCCTGGACAGAGGAGTGAAGAGATGAACTATTCTGGTTCCTCTCAATATTATGAAACCGGACAGAGTAGTCGAGCAGCTGGAGGCGATGCCGGTAATCCTGACATAGAAATAAGCCAGCACAGTCGAACTGGTTATGTCAGCGGTGAGGCAGACGGTGACGAGATTGACGGGCTGATGCAGAACCAGATGGAAGATGAAGATACAAATATAGAAAGTCTGTATAACGAGGATTCTGACCAGTCAGATGAAGAAGTGGACGAAGTGGTGCAGCCAAATCCTGCAGCATGGAGGCAAGACTTCAGTTCGGCAATGACTGTCGACGATGGGCATGATTCTGCCTGGCAATATCATCAGAACAACCTTCCGTTGGGTGCTATGTATCCTGACAAGGAAGCTCTGAAGGATGCTGTAATTAATTGGGCAATGTTGACACAAAGAGTTTTTAAAACTAAGGTGTCAAGTCAGAAATACTTGACAATGGAGTGTGTTGACATAAACTGTCCCGGGAGGGTGCATGGATATCTCCCTAAGTATGGCACGAGCTGGAAGATCAATGACTTGATTCAGCACACATGTGTTAATTCAAGTATCCCACAAGCTCATAAGAACCTTTCGTCTACTCTTATTGCTCTGTTGCTTTACACAGAGATAGTGGAGAGCAAAGTGATGCTAGTGAAAGATATTCAGACGAAAGTGTTTGTCAGGTTTAAGTACCATATTTCCTATGGAACCGCTTGGAGGGCTAAGCAAAGGGCCCTCGAGAACAGATTTGGGTCGTTTTTTGATGCTTACAACTCTGTTGTTCGGCTACTGCTCACACTCTGTGACCGGAATCCGGGCACATATGTGGATATCCAAGACTGGTATATGCCAGAGTTCCCAACAGTTAGGGTGCTTCATCGAGTGTTCTTCTCTTTTGGTGTTTGCATCGAAGCTTCCAATCATTGTCGACCAGTGATTTGTGTAGATGGCACTTTTCTTACTGGCAAGTACAGGGGTCAGATCCTTACAGCCATTGGTACAGACGGCAACAATCAAGTCGTTCCACTAGCATTTGCTTTTGTTGAGAGCGAGAACATTGAAAGCTGGACATGGTTCTTTAGGCAGCTGAAAATAGCAGTGGTAAAGGATAAGCAGAATGTGTGCATCCTTCATGACAGGCATGCAGGTATATTGAGTGCTATCAAGACACTCACTAACCCTTTGCCTGAAGAACCAACTCCGTGGACTGACATGCAGAGCCGTTGGTGTATGCGGCACCTGGGGGCCAATTTCTTCTCTCAGTTCAGAAACAAGAACCTTATGAATCTTTTCAAGAAACTTTGCAAGCAGAATCAGGAATGGAAGTACACGCTGATACGCGGCACACTGAATGTGTGCACACAGAGACATGTAAGGGATAGGAGACTTGCACGAGATGCAGCAGTGGCGGCACATGTACAAGCAGTAGCCGCCCAGTTAGCAACAGGAACAGCTGCCGTTGAAGAGGATCCTGTTGGCCTGTGTGACTTGCCTGGATTCGACCCGCCTGGTACGAGGAGAAGACTAGGGAGGACCATTAAAACCTTTGAGCAGTGGATCGAGCACGAGCCTCTAGAGAGATGGTATTTGTTACATGACACACACGGAGCAAGGTACAGTGTTATGACAACCAACCTTGCTGAAACATATAACTTTGTTCTAAGGGGCAACCGGGCTCTGCCACTTACAGCCATTGTGGAGGGAATTTTTTATGGAACTGTGAAATACTTCAAAGATAGACGTGAAAGAGCTGAGCAGCATATCGTCAATAACCCGAACACACGCTACTGTGAAAAGATTACGAAGTACATGAATGAGAAGATGGAAAAGGCTAGGTCGCACACAGTGATCTCCATCGGAAATCTAGAAAAGAGGTTCGAGGTGCGTTTAGCTAACAACAAGTTTGGATGTGGTAATGAGTTGAGGACGCACGAGGTCAAAATTGGTAATGAAGTTTGGCCAACGTGCGAGTGCACATGCAACAAACCGAAGTTGCTTCACCTTCCCTGCTCACATATTCTTGCAGCTTGCGGACAGCTCGGTCTCGATGCAATTTCATTTGTGTCTCCATATTATCTGAAACAATCTGTCCTAAATACATGGACAGGTGAGCTGATGGGATTTCGTTCAATGGGTAATTTTAACACCGTTAACTCTGCTGAGAGACAGTACATTCCAGACCCAGCTAAAATGCGTACAAGTAGAGGTAGACGACAGTGTCAGCGCATCCGCAATGATATGGATGAATCTGAAGCAGGAGGCCCAACTAGGCAATGCATTCTATGCAATCAGTTTGGCCATAGGGATCCTAATTGTCCAATTTTTGTCATTGCCGGCGGTCGTGGCCGTGCTAGGGGCACTCTTGGCGGAATAGGAAGAGCACGTCGTGGTCGTGGTATTCCAGATTTAAATTTGTAATATGTGTGGAACTATGTTTTAAATTTGTTATGACTCTCGTAGTGGTTTTAAATTTGTAATATGTGTGGAACTATGTTTTAAATTTGTAATTTGTGTGGAACTATGTTTTAAATTTGTAATTTGTGTGGAACTATGTTTTAAATTTGTTATGACTATCGAAGTGGTTTTAAATTTGTTATGACTCGTACATTGTATGCAAAATGTTGTCAATTAGCGCAGGATGTCGTTGTTGCGTCAAGAGATCGAGGTAACCCACCGGGGCCGGCTACTACAGCAAAAACCTCTCCCCCACCTGATCACGCGCACTCCTAGGGAGTACTGGAGGATTCACCCTGCGTGGGTTGAGCGGTACATAATTTAAACACAGTAATATAATTGTACATACTAATTGGTCACGTGCATCTAATAATTGTATGTTCGCTTTTGTAGGCTAAAATGGAGTGGTCTTTTACCGTTCGCGCGACTGGTAGACCATAGAGTGGGCGGTACACGCGTACTTATTGACCACTCTTTACTCTCCTGCCTGGTGGACCGATGGAGGCCCGAGACACATACCTTTCACTTTCGCTCGGGAGAGATGGCTCCCACTCTTGAGGATGTGTCTTATTTGATCGGGCTTCCATTGGCGGGACAGCCCATAGGACCATTGCAGAAACCGGATGGTTGGGAGGAAACGATGACACAGCGGTTTCACAATGCTTTCCCTACTCTTGAGCTTCTAGATAGAGGCTCACATGGACCGAAACTAGCATGGTTAAAAAAATTCCAGGTCTGGATGCCACACAACTCAGCGTTTGCATGCCTCACATATTTCTTACGAGTTATAACTTTTCACTAACACTTCTATTGTAACACAGATCGAGAACTTTCATGCTGGTTTGGATGCCACACAACTGAGCGTTTGCCTAGAGGCCTATATAATCTGGCTCTTGTCCAGGGTGATGTTCACCGAGAACCATGGAGACACGGTTGGCGCTAACTTTATCCCTCTTGCAATGAACATTGCGTACGCTCAGGATCGGGAGACGGTTATACAATGGAGTTGGGGTTCAGCAATGCTAGCAGCTACGTACCGTGCTTTGTGCAAGAGTTGCTGCCTCTCTGAGAAGAAATCAGCTCTGCTAGGGTGCCCTATTTTCCTGCAGTTGTGGTCCTGGGAGAGGTTCTCTATAGGACGGCCAATCCTACAGCTGGACGAGCCATTCGGGGTTGATGAGATGTATGACGCGGATTACATCGACATGCCTAATTTCTCTATGATCTGGACCTCTAGCAAGGTATGTATTTTGTCGTTTATTCGTACATGAATTTGCAAACATTATGTCTGCTAATATTTCTTTTTCCATAGAGATCGTATGCACATGATCAGACAAAGTGTGCGTACACCGCTCTAAACGAGCAGTTCGATGTGTACACTTCGGTTATCTGGGAGCCGTATACTAACGAGGCCATAAATGCTAGATACCCCGGAGGCATGTCTAACCTCTGCACTAGGGACCGGGACTACTGGATGACAAAGTCGAAGATCGTCTATGATATTTGCGTCGAGGAGATGTCCCAACAGAGGGTTATGCGCCAGTTTGGACTGCTACAGTTGAAGATTCCTCCCCCTCAGGACTGCCCCGTGCCTAACATTATCCACGAGTACGTATATTCTATCTATTCGTTCGTATCATTTCACATCATTTCCAGCAAGACGCATACCTTATATGTCTAACCATAACGCATTATTTCACACATTGTAGCAACACGAGGAAGGGAGTTACCTGGACGGAGGATCAGTGGCTCCAACGGCTTGGCGCTTATGTGAACGAGTGGTACACCGCCTTGGCACGACGCTGGGACGACACCACTCCTTTTGATGCATCTATATTCCAGCGCTATTTGGTCAGGTACATGGCATCCACGCGGACACGTATCATAAACCACCCTCATCCGGAGCAGATACAGGCCCCTACTGCATTTGATACATATCCAAGTCATGATACTTCAGGATCCAGACAATACGCGGTAATATATATTCTCGTTAAGTAATGCATGGACTATCTTTTTTCCTTATTTATGCTTGTGTTTTATGTCATGCTTTCTGTGATAAATAGGCCCAGCTAACTGATGAGCTTCGTGACGAATGTGCCTAGTATGCACGGTCCCTTTCTTCGGCACCGCTTATGATAGACCGTACCCAGCACCAGAACTGGGTGACACGCGTTGAAGGGAGGCTCAAAGGAATCTGGGAGGTTATCACATGCAACCGGAGTTCAGACGTTGTTCAACACCACCATGTACAGCGCCCCCCGCCTCAGTTCAACCAGTCGCGGCGCCGCTCCATGGACCAGCCAGAACCACCATCGCAACGTCATCAGCCACGTGCTCGTGTACCACCACAGCAGATGTTTAGGCCACCGGACCTAGGTGAGGCCGGACGTTCGTCCTGGCAGCACCAGCAGCAGCAGCAGCAGCTACACACAGATTATACACAGCAAGGTACGTACGCTTACATTTCACTTCCATTTATTTACGAACAAATTGAGTCTTATGTATACATTTAATAACTACTTGTCTCCACCTCTGGAGGACTGTTTGGGCAGACTACGTCCGGGGGCACCTGGGAGACTGATAGTGGGTCATTTGATTTTAGGAGGACCCAGAACGCGTGGCTACGCAGTAACGTTCAGCACACTCAGATTCACATTCTCCAGACTCCTCAATCACAGCGTGCTACTATGTATACTCCTCCACCATTCCCCACACAAGGTACACAGGATGAAGATGATGGACACGATGGTAGCTTGACAGTGCCTCGTCAAACTAGGAATCCCCACAGGTATGGCAGGTCGACTCCCGTGCAACCCCCTCCCCGTGTAGTGCGGCCACGCAGGAGGGAGTGAGATTATCGAGTACTGCATATTTATCTACATATGTATGAGACAAATTGTATGGACTTATGTATGAGACATTTTTATCTACCTATGTATGAGACATATTTATGGACTTATGTATGAGATATATTTATCTACATATTTATGTGTCTCTACGTATGTCTGACATATTTATCGCAATAAGATAGAACTGAAATGCATTGCCCCCACTTTTCTTCCCCTAAGGTCCTCCCGCACACGTCTCCCCCCTTTTTTTCCCGCCCGTTTTCTCCAGCCACAGATCTCCCGCCCTTTTTTTCTCGCCCACGTCTCCCGCAATTTTTTCCCGCCCTTTTTCTCCCGCCCACGCGTCCCGCCATTTTCTCCCGCCCTTTTTCTCCCGCCACAAATCTCCCGCCACCGTCTCCCACCCAGTTGCCTATATAAACCCCGGCATTCTATCTGATGGATGTGTGTTCTCTGTACTGGACTTAGAGTGATGGCACATAGTGGTAGTGGTGGTCTTGACCCATATAGCACATGGGTCATTCTATACCATGCGGCAAAAGGTTCTTGCGGCAGTATTAGGGAGGGTCGAGACACCGTTACTTTTACGGACCTAATGACTCACTCGTCCCGCACTGATGCTTTGGGGGCGAATTTAGCCAACTATCAACTCCGCCTAGATCCACCGATGAAATTAGGAGTGAACTATTGAGGTGGCATCATAAGTGGTGCAGAATAGTGGAGCTAAAAAAAATCGAGTCCGGGCTTCGGGGTGTGTCAATATACAATACTAGCGATAAGATACGTTTTTCCGACGAGGCCTATGCACTTCACGTTCAGGTAATCGATTTACGAGTTTACATCATGTTCAAATCGATTTTCATCGTTCTAATTTCTGTTTCCCTATTTTTCTCCATGTGCAGCACTGGCCTGCCGACGCAGATTTTCTGAACAAAAAGATCGAGCACTACGGCTGGATGAGCATACTCTTTGGGCCATGTCCCCGAGGGTTTCCAGAAGACAACCTCCACGCTCATTGGATTCTTAACACAATATCAAAGGGTAATACTGGTGCCGCATCTGAGGGGAAGAGTGACAGCACAGCTAGGAGGAAGAGTGATGCCGCATCGAAAGTGAAGACTGCTGACACGTCGAAGGGGAAGAGTGGAGGCGCATCGAAAGGGAAGAGTGGCGGCGCATCGAAGACAGTTGATGATGACAACAGTGACGATGACTATACGCCGAGAGGTGTAGCTAGATATAAGGCCATGTGTAAGCGTGCTGCTACATAAAAAGTCGTAGCTGATGAAAACAGTGATGACGACTTCATGCCTCCATCACGAACACATGGGAGGGCAAAGTGAAGTCGTCGAGTAATATTTGTTTTCCTTATGCGCATTCTATTATATCAAATTATTGTTCTACTTGCAAAATAATTATACAAATTTTCAATGAATCGAGTAATTAGCAAAGACGAAAAAAAAAATCCAAAATTTTTTAGGGACATGTCGTGTTCTGCCACTGCGACTTGTCCCAAGGACGCCAGGGGCGCCAGTCGCGTTGGCGCAGTGCGACAGGGCCCTACTCGCCGTCTGCCAATGCGACAGGGGCTAGTCGATTTCTGCCACTGCGACAGGGCCTTGTCGCAGTAGGCCAGTGCGACTGGATCATATTTTTCAAAATGACAGAATCCGCGTATTATTTTTTTACTTTCCTTAAAAAAATGTATTATTTAAAAAAAAATAGCGCTTATCCACACCACGAACCACATTTTTAAATTCTAGCTGATGTTTGAATTCACCGATAGTTTCATGTGAGAACCGTCTTCAAACTCTACAGTGCAAATAAAATTAAATGAACAAGCGAGTTATTAGCTACTGCATATTAGGAAATGAACAAAAGAGACCGATCGATATAGAGCGCAAATGATTGAAAATAATTACCTTTGCATCATTTTTCTTATGTCGATCCAAAGCTTTGGATCTGAATCCATAGAGTCCATGATAAAAACTGTGGAGCTGTGAAGTTCAATTTTTAGCAGCAACCAGTGGAACCTGCGGACATGTTACATGCACAGTCAGGCATAACTTATCGATTAGACATACCATGCATGGAGTAAACAAAAGAGAATGGGCACAAGAGAGAAACACTCACCCAAAATGGTAAGGAAATAGAATATGACTTTTGAGTTCATGCTTTCTAAGAAAATTGTACAAGTCTTTCTCCACGTCTTTGGGGTGATTTTCTAACATAGTTCCATTAATGATTTGTGGGTCAATGAACCCAACATCATGGATGAGTCTTATTTTGCATTCCCAAATCTTCAATCTGCATAATAGCGTACGCAGCAATATAGTTAGGATATATATATATATATATATATAATGTAGGCAATGAAGAACGAGATGAGGTAGAAATAAATCACTTACAGAACGTAGCAACTCGGGATAGATTTGTCGAGCTCGCGCAGATTGAACAGCTGGAACAATTCACTCATCTCAACTGGTACAGAGTACTTTTTGGTGTGATGCTCCTCTGTAACGTCCACATACACAAATTCTCTGTCGGACCATGATATGAATTGTTTGTACCAACGTAGCAGACTTTGCATTAGTGGTGGTAGATTCTTTTCCTGCGTACGCTCGACGAGAGGCCCTTTCTTCACATATTGTAATGCTACCTCACAAATTGGCGCAGCGTCGAGGCCTAACAAGGCACGAAGAGACATACCCATCTCGGACGCATTTTGCATGGCAGTAGCTACAGTCAATCCCATTGCTGCCGCAGCTGTTCTGACCTCGGGGTCCTGTTCCGGACCGGCTTTCACTATGAGCGGGGGGATCGATTGTTTACTCTGCATCCCGAGCTGGTCAACTTGTTTCCCGCTTTTTTTCATTTTTTTCTTTCTCCTCCGCCAATGCTTTTGCTTGCGTACGAAGTTCATTATCATAGTCTTTAGGCAAATTCTTCTCGGCTTGGGACGGTGTCGACAAAAAACCCGTAGCCCATTTGTCTACCTCCGGAGGGTATACTTCCTTGGGCTTAGGCTCCTTTAGCGCCTTCTTATGGGCCTTCCATTTCTCATAGTCAGCCTTCGCGGCCAATTTGGTTTCAGCATCACTAAGTTCCCAAGGCCTTGGGGGGATAGGCTTCCCTGATGGCTCCGGTACCCGTGTGGTCTTAGGTACATAAGGCTCCGGGTTAATACTCCAAGAGCAGGTTTCCTTGCTGTCCGCCTGCTTCTGTTTCTTCGCCGGAGGAGCAATGGGGGGCGACGGCAGCTTATCCGCCGGAGGAGGAATGGGGGGCGACGGCTGCTTATCTGTTGGAGGAGGAATGGGGGGCGACGGCTGCTTATCTGTTGGAGGAGGAATGGGGGGCGACGGCTGCTGCTTATCTGCCGGAGGAGGAATGGGGGGCGACGGCTGCTTACCCGCTGGAGGAGGATTGGGGGGCGACGCCTGCTTACCCGCCGGAGATTGTGGATCGGGGGACGGCGTCGAATGGCGTGAAGGAGGCGTAGGTGAACCCGCACCACCACCACCACCACCTGCACCATCGGTGGGGGGTGGACTTGCTGGCCTTGGCGTCTCGCCTGGAAACACTATGTACTTCTTTTTCCATAGAATGAACTGGCCTTGACATCTCCAAGTCTTCTCTCCCCTTCGGGTGTAGCTATGTCAATCTCCAGGTCCTCAAACACTTGGAGTATGTCTTCCACCGTGACACGAGCATAGCCATATGGAATGGGGGTGTTGTGGTGGAGTGCTCTAGGTGTATAGGGTAAAGCACTGCTGATAGCTACCTTCGTGGAAATGTTCCCCACGGGATAATGCAGATCACATTCTTTCATCTCCTTTACATCATCCACGGGGTAGTGAGGCTCCGGTGCACGACTCTCGATCATCGGTGCATTAGCACCTGCAGGCGGGGCCTCCGTGGAAGCCACGCTGCTTCTCCGCTGATGCTGGCTTCCGAGATCCGCTTCATGATCTTCATGCGGCCCTGCAGCCGTCGATCTTTCTTTCTCAAGTATTCCATGCACGGTCTGCTTCAACTCACTAACTTCTGATGCAAGCTTCGCCAGAAGATCTGCATCCTGGTCCGTCTTTCTCTTATGGCTTCTATAACAGTACGGGTCATTTTCCTTGGCAAACCCTAGTTTCCACGGGATTCTGCCTTTGCCTCGTATATGTCCTCCGTGTTCAGGATTCCCGAGGGCTTGGGTTAGTGCGTCTCTCTCTCTGTTGAACGTGAGCAAGCCCTGTTGAGCTTTGGCCATTGCGTCAATAAGGTGTTGGGTGGGAGCAAACGTTTTCTGCCGATGAACACACGCCCCTGTCTCCGGGTCTAGCGATCCCCCATGCCCGTAGCACCACATTTTGGCTCTTTCGTCCCATCCCTCTGTACCTAGAGGGATTCCTCTTGCCCCCAGGCCGTCCTCCATCGCCTGCCACTTAGGCGCCGAAACGCGGTATCCTCCTGGCCCCATAACATGATGGTACTGTTTCTTATCCGCATTAACCTTATTTTTTTCGATATTTCCTTGAAATGCTCCGATTTCTTCTGCGTCACAAATTCTGGCCAATAAGCTCTCAGTTTCTCATGTTGTCCAGTGAAAATCGGAGTCTTTCCCTTGCTGGCATATTCACGGAACAATTTTTTCTTGAAGTTCCGGAATGCTTCGACCATATTCTGAAGAGCGAACTCTTTGACTAGCCTCCTCCTCTGACGTCCACCCGGAACCTCGTTATCGAATTCATCTTTTTTGTTGTATTCCGGAGGTAGAATGAAATGTACCATAAGCTTTCTAAACATATCCTTTTTCGTTCTCTTGTCGACATAACTGAAACCAAGACGTGCTTTCTTTGGCTCCTTCCATTCCTGGACGGTGATCGGGACGTTGTCTCTAACAATGACTCCGCATTGGTTGATAAAGTTTGTGGTGTGCTGTAGGGGCTTGCCGGTTTCACCGACTGATTCGATGGTATATGTTTCTCCTTCTTTCATCGCCTTGGATTTGCCACGCTTTGTCGTACTCGATCCGGCCGAGGGCTAAAATAAGAAAGAGAGTCGCGCGCGTTAGTGCATATGTATTCACATTTCAGTAAGTTTGTATCACGAGAGGCTCAATGTATATATATATATATATATATATATATATATATATATATATATATATATATATATATATATATATATATATATATATATACCTCGCCGGAGGTGGTTGTTCTTTGCAATGGGAGATCGTCGTTTGTCGACGGTTGACCTCCGTCATCAATGTCCATTCCTTCACCTCCTTGCTCATCGACAATGTCCGTTCCTTCACCTGTTTGATCATCGACAATGTCTGTTCCTTCACGTTCTTGATCATCAAGGTTCAGATAAGAAGAGACTACATCATGTTCTTCGACTATCATTTCTAATATAAAACCTTCAGCCTCCTGATCCGTAAACGGCAAGCCTCTATTGTCCGCCATATGTCACTCTTGCAGACATGCATGTAGTAAAAATTAATTAAGTATATAGGATACTTAGCAAATATTGTCGTAGAAGGAGGGAAAACAGATTGCTAGGGTTTTGGGTGGAAGAACGATGACCACCGGAGGGGGAAAACCATACTTTAGAGGTGTGTCCAAGATTAGTTGCTCAAATGACTTGGAGAACCCCATAGCTAGGTTGCATTTTCTTTCCTGGTCATTTTGGTATATTACACTTAATATTCTGAATTTATTGAATTAAAACTTATTTTCATTATTTTAATGAATTTAATTCAAATTCAAATATGGTCTCATTTTGAACTTTGTCAAACATAATTGAAAATGATATAAACAGATAGCTTACATTTTTGTGAACATTCTGCATATTTTTCCATAATTTTTGGAATTATAAATTAAAAGTTATTTAATCTAGAAGATTTAATTATGTTCTGTAATTCCATATACAGTGGGCCCCACGTGTCACGATGACGTCATTAACAAAAATCTCGCCAACACGTGGCCAGGTGACGTCATGATGACGTCACCCCTGGCGTCACACGGTGGCTGGCGGTGGCAGTTTAGGCTCTCGGTCTCCGGCGATTCCGGCGATTTCGGCCACGGGGGAGGGAACGGAGATGGGGAGGAGGCCACGGCCACTGTGGTCTCGCCGGCGGCGAATCTGGCCGCGGGAGCGAGCGAGGGGTCACCGTTCGAGGGCGGCGCGTTCGAGGGGTTGCCGTTCGAGGGCGGCGCGTTCGAGGGCGGCGCGAGGCCCGCGGGGAACCTACCGGACGGCGACGGGGCGGGGGCGGAGCAGTGTGGAGGCGGTGGAGAGAAGGGCGTGGCGACGGCGACGACGCGGTCCTCTCGCAGAGTCTCTGCGCGGGCGACGGCGACGGCGACGGGGCAGAAGACGAGCGGGCGCCGGCGCGAGGAAGACGAGGGTTTGGGACTTAGAAAATTTTGGGGCAGGAAGACATCGCGCATATATAGGTCCAGCCTTTAGTCCCGGTTGGTGACACCAACCGGGACTAAAGGTCCCCCGGGGTACCCTCCGCGGGCCTTTAGTCCCGGTTGGTGTCACGAACCGGGATTAAAGGTGCAATTTTTCGCGGCGTTTTCGTTCCCGCGCAGAACGAACCTTTAGTCCCGGTTCGTGACACGAACCGCGACTAAAGGTGGTTACTCAAATACTTTTCTTTTTCTCAATCTTAAAAATACAAATAATATATCAGAAAATTCAGAAAAATAAAACTAATTCTTTTTAAAATCTTAAAAATACAAATAATATATCAAAAAATTCAGAAAAAAAAACTAATTCTTTTTCCAATCTTAAAAATACAAATAATATATCAGAAAATTCAGAAAAATAAAACTAATTCTTTTTAAAATCTTAAAAATACAAATAATATATCAGAAAATTCAGAAAAATAAAACTAATTCTTTTTAAAATCTTAAAAATACAAATAATATATCAGAAAATTCAGAAAAATAAAACTAATTCTTTTTAAAATCTTAAAAATACAAATAATATATCAGAAAATTCAGAAAAATAAAACCCCTTTAGTCCCGGCATGTTTTACCAACCGAGACGAAATGGTTATGGTTTTGTTCCATCCAATCAGAAAGATTCACACACATCTTGAATATATATATAGATAAAAAAGGCAGTACATAATGGCTAGAGTGGATCTAAACCTAAACGGAGAGCATAGATGCATGATCTGATATCTACTATTCATACTCCTGCCTAGGCCTATAGTACTCTGACTCGTAGTCGTCGCCGTCGTCGTCACTATCGTCTGACGGTGCTCTGCACTCCCTCGGAGGATCACGACTCCAGGACTGGGCCTGAGGGTAGCGCAGGCGGGGGATATCGCCGGCCCTGATGTAGTCCATGACGCTCTGTAGAGTCCGGCCGGACCACCATAGCCGACGACCGGCCTCGTGAAAGTTCCTAGGAGGCAGGTCGTCCTCCTCATACCTGGTGAGCGCCCTCTCACGTCGATTGACGAAGAAGGCATCCCAAGTATGCTGGTTATCGGGATGCCAACTGGGATTCCTCCGCTGCTCCGGCGTGAGCTCGTGATAGTAGTGGTTCGTGCTGGCCGCTCGGCGCGCCACACCTTGAGGAAGAGGAGGGACCGGCACTCCTCCGGCGCTCAGCATCCAACCGGCGGGAACGTTGTAGCCGCACGGGCAGGGGTAGTTCGAGGCGGAAAGTGCCTCCGCCTGGATGAATGTTAGAGTGGGTACGGTAGAAGCCATGAGAGAGTGGTGAGTTTGTATGTGTTTATGCCAATGGTATGGCAATGCATACATATATATAGCGAGAAGAAAACATCCCTTTAGTCCCGGTTGGGGACACCAACCGGGACTAAATGGGTTAGGATTTCATTGGGAAACGGATCATCCCTTTAGTCCCGGTTGGGGACACCAACCGGGACTAAATGGGTTAGGGTTTCGTTTGGACCAATCAGATAGAATCACATGGATCGTGTGTTTCTTGAAAGCGCTTGTGAGTCGTTGGATCCGGGGTGTGTTTCTTTCGAGCTGTTGTGAGCCGTTCGATCAGGGCTACGGTGTGTTTCTTTCGAGCTGTTGTGAGCCGTTGGATGAGGTGGTTTCTTAACCGTTGGATCAAAACCCTAGCACAACACTTTGTGAGTCAGAGGACCCTATATATAGCCCACCTTCATACACCGGACAGTTCATCGAGCAAATACAAAACATCCGGATTCGCCATCATACGTCCTGCCGTGCATTTGGTATGCATATTGCACACAGTAGCCACGGTGGGGCTGTATGATGGCGATACCGATTGTTTTGTTCTACATCCCCCTTTAAGGTTTGATACATCATATATTCAGTTTATCGAGCAAATACAAAACATCCGGATTCGCCATCATACGTCCTACCGTGCATTTGGTATGCATATTGCACCGAGTAGCCACGGTAGGGCTGTATGATGGTGATACCGATTGTTTTGTTTTACACCCCCCCCCCTTTAACACATCCATCCATGCTTGGGTCAGTGTTCACTTTGAGCTCGGGTAGTAATGTGCAACTATTTGCTTGGTTGTGTTAGGGTGGCGCGTGGCGCGGGAGTTGTGACGCGTGGCCAGGAGGGCGCGGTATAAACTGTCGCGCCTCGAGCGCGTCTTCTCCTCTCCACGTGCCCACTCCTCTCCACGCACCGTCGCGCTTCCACCATGCCTCCGAGGAGGAACAGCACCACCGGCTTCCGCGGCGTCCGAGCACGGCAGAACGAAATATTCAGCGCAGATATCCGCTGGGGGGACGACCGCATCCCCCTCGGCTCCTTTGCGACGGCGGCGGAGGCCGCCCGCGCCTGGGACGCGGCGGCCTGGCGCCTCAACAGCCCGCGGTCGCTGATGAACTTCAACGACTGCCACACCGTCTGGGAAGCGGAGGCCAGGGCGCCGAAGCCGCAGATCGTCACTGCCGCCGACCACCTCCACCTCCGTCACCGCGCGTTTCAGGGTGTAGTCGACGCCAGGGAAGACCCGTCGTCCGCGAGTATTACCGGAACAAGCCGGGGGAGGAGAGCGCCGACGAGGAGCTCTGGCAGACCCGCGCGGCTGAGCGGGCGGAGCGCCGCCTCGAACACCACCTCGCGTTAGATGCCGCTCGGGAGGCGAGGACGAAGGCGCTGCAAGAGCTTCGTCGGGCCGACCGCGCCGGCAAAGTCTGGGCCTCCGACGATCCGAGGTGGGGGCCTATCTTGGACATACCATCATGCACCTCCGACGACGACGAGGAGGTCACAGACGAGTTCGCCGACGATGATGACCCGGAGGAGGTCACCGACGAGTTCCCCGACGACGACGACGAGGAGTAGTGTTCGTCTGTTCTCTCTTTTTAATAAAAGAATTTGTATTCCGGCGACATTGCGGCGCGCTAGCGCGTCTGTTTTCTGTTTTTAATAAAAGTTATGAAATCAGATATTTTATCTCACAAGGTTTTGAGACATTTAAGTAACCTTCTGTTTTCCATGTTTTCCACTCGTTTTCTCAAATATTTTGCAGAGTAGTTAGTCTTAAACACATCAGAGATAATATAATTCACATGATCCATTCAAAAAAGTTTGGTACAATAAATTATTACACATCAATTCTTCCCTTGTGTCCCCGCTTTCTTACGATTTGGCCGTATCCATGGAGCATCCTCATCATTTAACTTAATGCTTGGGTCAGTGTTGACTTTGAAGGGCGGAATTTCACCAAACATATTATAATCTTCTGACATGTCTGTCTTGTCCTCCACCACGATGTTCTTTTTCCGTGAAAGAACAATGTGGCGCTTTGGATCATCGCATGATGTACTGATCGTTTTCTTATCTTTCCGTTTCCTCGGTTTGCTACTCATGTCCCTCAAATAGAAAACCTGAGCGACATCTTTGGCTAGGACGAATGGTTCGTCAAGGTAACCAAGATTGTCAAAATCCACCATTGTCATTCCGTATTGCTCGTCCACCTTTACCCCACCTCATGTTAGCTTGAATCATTTGCACCGGAACAAAGGGACCTTAAAGGAGGGTCCATAGTCAAGTTCCCATATCTCCTCTATGTAACCATAATATGTGACCTTTTGCCCAATCTCGGTTGCTGCATCAAAGCGGACACTACTGTTTTGGTTGGTGCTCTTTTTATCTTGGGAGATCGTGTAAAATGTATTCCCATTAATCTCGTACCCTTGGAAAGTCGTTATAGTCGAAGATGGTGTCTTGGCCAACATGTACAGCTGATCTCCAACATCATTGTCATTCATTAGATGTTTTCGCAACCAACTGCCGAAAGTCTCCATGTGGGCCTTTCTAATCCATGATTCAGGCTTCCCCGGGTTGTCCGAGCGTAAAATATTCTTGTGTTGCTCGAATTACGGAGCCACCAAGCTCGAATTTTGCAGAACTGTGTGGTGTGCTTCAGTCATAAAATGACCGTCCATACATATCGTTGATTTCCTTCCGATCGTGCCTTTTCCACTTAGTCTCCCCTCGTATTGCGATTGAGGAATACCAATCGTCTTAAAGTCAGGAACATAGTCAATACAGAACTCAATTACCTCCTCATTTCCATAGCCCTTTACGATGCTTCCTTCTGGCCTAGCACGGTTACGAACATATTTCTTTAATACTCCCATAAACCTCTCAAAGGGGAACATATTGTGTAGAAATACAGGACCGAGAATGGAAATCTCTTCGACTAGGTGGACTAGGAGGTGCGTCATAATATTGAAGAAGAATGGTGGAAACACCAACTCGAAACTGACAAGACATTGGACCACATCGTTCTGTAACCGTGGTAGATCTTCTGGACTGATTACCTTCTGAGAGATTGCATTGAGGAATGCACATAGCTTCACAATGGCTACTCAAACATTTTCCGGTAGGAGCCCCCTCAAAGCAATCGGAAGCAATTGCGTCATAATCACGTGGCAGTCGTGAGACTTCAGGTTTTGGAACTTTTTGTCCGCCATGTTTATTATTCCCTTTATATTCGACGAGAAGCCACACGGGACCTTCATACTGCTCAGGCATTCAAAAAAAATGACCTTCTCTTCTTTGGTAAGAGCGTAGCTGGCACGGCCTTGAAACCATTCCGGATGCCGATCATCTGGGTCTTTCAAAAGTTGCTGGTCCTGTCGTGCTTCCTTTGTATCATTTGTCTTCCCATACACGCCCAAGAAGCTTAGCAGGTTCACGCAAATATTCTTCGTAACATGCATCACGTCGATTGCAGAGCGGACATCTAGGACTTTCCAATACTGTAGCTCCCAAAATATCGATTTCTTTTTCCACATGGGTACGTGCCCGTCAACTTCCAGCGGAACTGATTGTCCGCCAGGAACCTTTCCAAAGATCACTTTCAAATCCTTGACCATATCAAATATCTCAGCTCCAGTATGTTCCGCAATCTTCGGCCGGTGATCTGCCTTGCCGTTGAAATGCTTGCCTTTCTTTCGTTATGATTTCGGGAAGAAATCGCGATGACACAGGTACACGTTCTTCCTACAATTATCCAAAAATACACTTTCAGTCTCATGTAAGCAGTGCGTGCATGCTTTGTATCCCTTATTTGACTGTCCCGAAAGGTTACTGAGAGCAGGCCAATCGTTGATGGTTACAAAAAGCAACGCTCGTAGGTCAAATTCCTCTTCTTTGTGCTCATCCCACACAGGTACACCAGGTCTGCCCCACAACTGTAAAAGTTCATCAACTAATGGCCTTAGTTACACATCGATGTCGTTGTCGGGTTGCTTCGGACCTTGGATGAGCACTGGCATCATAATGAACTTCCGCTTCATGCACAACCAAGGAGGAAGGTTGTAGATGCATAGAGTCACAGGCCAGGTGCTATGGCTGGAGCTCTGCTCGCCAAAAGGATTCATGCCATCAGTACTTAGACCAAATCTTATGTTCCTTGCGTCAGCTGCAAAATTTTTGAACTCTCTGTCGATCTTTCTCCATTGCGTTCCATCAGCGGGGTGTCTCAACTCCCTGTCGGACTTACGGTCCTCTTTGCGCCATCGCAACAACTCCCCGAATCTGAATGTGCGTACAAATACCAGTTCGGGAAACCTCTCGTCAAACCCGAGGAGTTAAAGGATCTACCAACCAAAATGCGAAGAGTGCATAGTTGGTATATGGAAGCCGCTGCGAAATCTCAGGACTGGATATGTCTCGCAGTTAGAGACGAGCACTACAGGTATGGAGATGGAATGGTTCTGATTCAATTTTCTGAATTGTTTCAGTTATTCCAGCAGGCCCTCGACAAATCTATCGTTAGTACCTATTGTCTGTAAATACTTATTTCTCTAATTAAGTCTCTAGCTACCTCACCTCGTTCATCGCATATTCATATATATATATAGTACACTCATTATATTATAATTGCAGAATGAAGATACTCGAATGCAAAAGAGGGCAAATCTATGATATTGGGTTCATTGACCCACATTTTGTTAATCATAAGACTCTTGATCTATGTGCCAAGGATACAGAAGATAACATTCTGAGGGCAATAAGGTTTCAACAACACCAACGGGAAACATTATTTCCTTACAACTTCAAGTGAGTGTTACTGTATTGTACACATTATGTTTTTCTTTTACTCGATGTTCAGTGTATAATTGATGAGTTCTGCGTGCGCAGCTTCCACAATATTCTGCTAATCTTCCAAGTTGATAAAGGAAAAGTACTGGTAATGGACCCAAAACGTAAACCCCTAGCGATGTGGGCGGACATGCAGGAAATGATCCAGCGGTAATTTCAATCTTTATTAATTTCACTCTTTATATATGGCACTATATATATCGACTACTTTGTTTCATTTTCGGATATCAAGTAATTACTAAACTCTTTTTATTCTTTTTCTTTCCCGGGCAGCGTTTGGAAGAGGTTCACAAAAAAGGCTCCTGGTGAATGGAAATCCGAGATTACATTTGATATTGTGGAAGTAAGTACTACTATCTAGATCCGCGCATCTCCTTGATTCTAGTGTCGATACCATTATCATGGCAGGTTAATTAAAGTGCTTGCAACACATGTTCTCGTAAAGTGCTTGCAACAGGGAGACGGGAATCACTTGTGTGGATACTATGTCTGCGAGTTCATTCGTCAGACGACCTGTCCCAAGGGCAGAGATTTAAACCACCTTCATGTACGTCAGTCGTCAATTTTTCTTATTACCATGTATTTAAGTTACTTAGTTTCATTAATATATATTGACCACTCTTCTTTATATTAGACCGAACGGTTCCGGGACGGTCTTCTACCAAGGGACCGCATACGAGCAATTCAGGAGGAAATCGCGGGCTTCTTAGATGCAGAGGTCCTAAATGTAAATGGAGAGTACTATAGCGCCGGTTGGAACTAAATTTTATTTTGTAATTCATTCCATCGGTCATATAATATGCTCGATATACTTAGCTTCTGTAATATAAGTGTTCGTTCTTTTTCTATATATATGTATTACTTATTCACTCGTGGGATCGGGAGGTCCGGGGAGGGGCCAGCGAGGGTCCTCTCTTTTCGTGGGATCCGGGAGGTCCGGGGAAGGGCCACCGGGCTCCTCTCTTCTCCTGGGATCTGGGAGGTCCAGGGAGGGGCCACCAAGGCTCCTTATCAGTGTATGGTGATAGGGGTATCGTAAAATAGAATTGATCGCAAAACAGAAAATAAAAAGGAAAACAATAAAGCGAAAAAAAACTCCGTCGCGGCAGAGAAAATGGCAAAACTGCTGCCGCGGCAGAGGAGGCATTCATCCCGGTTCGTGTTACAAAGCGGGACTAATGCCCCTGGCCAGCTTCGCCACGTGGTAAGGGCCATTTGTCCCGGGTCCTAGCACAACCGGGACCAATGGGGGAGGGCCATTTGTCTCGGCTGGCCCATCCCGGTTGCACAACCGGGACAAATGACCCTTACGAACCGGGACAAATGGCCATGTTTCCACTAGTGTGGTGCCTTTTTGATGGCTGAACTATTTGTTGTATCGCCGGATTTGAGCTGATCGCCATGTTGGTTTGCCGGATATTTTGGCCGTTTTATTTTTTTAGTTATGAATTCTCAAAATTTGATCGAGTAGCCGTTTGAGGGGAGAGGGGTTTCCGCTGGTGCAACACCCATCAATGTGACGGACACATATTCTATACCCTCAAAGAGGACACAATTAGGGGCGGCAGACACAAATTTGACGAGTGCTGGTGGACGCTCTCCCGCGGAACCGCTGCCCCTGCCAAGAGCCAGCGCCGGTCTGACGCTGCATGTGCGTCATCTTATCGCCACCTACCTCCCTTAGCTCTCTGCTTCTCCTTCAACTTGATATTTCAAGCTGTTTTTTCGTGTCACCATGTCTTCACACATGGTAGCTCAGTAATTAAGTTATCATCATAAACATAGACTTGAAGACATCTTGCGTTTTGCTACATGTCCATCTTTGTATCCATACGCAGCATACGACAGCCCACAATGATGATACATACGTAGCTAGCTGCATGCGATGCACGAGGTTGACGTGTTTGAGACGGCCAGCTGGATTCGTACATGTAGCACGTACGTATCTAGCGTGCTCTCTCCCTTTGAACTTTTCAAGCCAGCCAGCTCAGTAATTATGTTGTCATCATGCCTTTGGTAGACCTTAAGCTTGTGGACATCTGGTGCCGTACTTGGCGATTCTACGTCCATGCCTAGCATACGGCAAGGTACAATCATGGAAGAATATGAGCTTTTAAGCCCGGTGAGTCGGTGACAGGTATATAACCTAAAGAACATGACATGCCATGATGGCACGATTAAACGACCATAAAAATCAAGCATTTGTACGTGACAGCATGTGTGAGAGATCAGTTACGAATCAGTCACATGCTACCTTCCGGTAGTGTGTTTTAGCAGCGCCACATACATCCCGGAGACTCATATTTAAGCAGCAGGAGACCCCTGGTCTCTTTTTGTCTCACTTCCTTAAGGGTCCCTTGTCCCACATTGCACGCCCTCCTGTTCTTCGGTGGCACGAACGCTCTGATTCCCCCGCCACCCCTCGATCGGGTCATGGAGTATGATGCTGACGCCGTCGTCCCCGACTCCGACACCTCCTATCTTTGTGAGGCGCTTTCCCCGGCCATCATCGACCTGACGGATTCGCCGGTTGCGGTGGACCTCACCAACTCGCCAATGCTGCTCTTCAAAGCTGTGGCCGAGGAGCGTCGTCGGCATTGGTGGGCGCGTGATAACCGTGACACTGATTCCGTCTTCAAGTCCCGGCGTAGCTCTCGGCTGGCGGCAACCATGGTGTCGAGGGCCAAGGTTGTCAAAGCCTCCCGCATGATCTCAGGCAAGGGCTCACCTAGGCTGCGTACGTCTGTGGCTGATGTGGGGCTTGATGAGGCGTTCCCGGATTTCATCCCGATGTCCTGCCAGCATGACCCATGCGAAGTTTGCGGTGTTTACAAGGCGGCACCTGTGCCCGGCCTGTGATTCTACATGATGATGATGATTCCCTGGGTTCCCTCTACTGTCCGTATATATGTACCATAGACTAGCTATGATTGCTGGAGCTTGGCTCACCTTTAGCACGATCACCCTTTGTACCAACGTCCGTGTGTGGGCTTGCTCCCTGGAGTACGTATACGATATCTATTGTTTTAGTTATTTCCCTTTAAACTTCGGTGTATTGGCCTCGGTCTGCCCTATGTGTTTGTTATTCAAGCGCGATCAGTTTTCGGAGACTTTCTTTTATTTCTTATGAAGCACACTTGGTCATGGGGACTATGCCCTTGTATCTACATTTCTACGCTGAACTTTTAGCGGCTCGTGCTATTTTACCTTGGTTAATAACGAAGCCTGGTCGTCGGGATAAGTTGGATTAGTATCAGGAAGGTCTAATCCTCAAATATAAATATGAACCTAAATTTACATTTGTACATCCAATCCCTCAGCCATTTGCGCCCATTTATACCAATTTTTGCACTCCCCATGTCCTATCATTTGATATGTACTCATATTTTTTGCACATCTGTGCATATTGCTATTCCAAACAATGTAGACAGAAGGAATTTTTTTTGTTCAATTATATTTTTTTCATTTCGAAATGCAAAAACGGGGTTTTACTAATTAAGTGCAAAAATCATATTCCCTCATTTCCATAATAGAGGATGTTTTAGACTTTTTCCATATTCATATATGTCTACATGTATCTAGTCAACTTTTAGTGTATATATTCACTAATATTAGTCCGTATGATTGATGGGTTAACCTCTAGGGTGGCCCAATCTTCACAAATTGACAAAGAACACAAAGAACACGAGGAATAATACAAAGAACGGAAGAAATCGAAAGGGGAATCGAAGGGAGGGTAAATAGTGCGAACTTGGAGATTCGATTTCCCGTCAACTAAACCGCAACGGTCGCCTATGGAACAATCAACCAAATCAAACTCACCTTATCGAAAATCGATTCAACACCCGTGGCCGGTCCACCACGACAATAGAACCTCAAGGATTAGTTGAGATAGATTGGAAATACCCCAACTGATTCCCAAGGGGAAAGGATGGGTATCCCGATGTAGCATTGCTACAATCCAAATACAAGTAATTGGAGTAGGCTTGATACGGTTCTAGATGTGAATCATAGGAGTAGCCTCACATGAGGGGTACAAGAGCAAAGCTCAATTCATCTAAATATCATCGTAACCTAGACCTGGTCCAAGAGAGTTCTATTTATAGCCTAGGAGGTAGGTAGGGGTGAAAACGGGGAGAAAGCACCAATTCCCGCAGGGGCCGCAAAGTCGGGTTGGGAGGCCGGCCGGGTCTGTTGGGTGGCTGGCCTGGAGTCGCAGGAAGGCCGGCCTCGGGCCGGGTGCCAGGCCGGGCCGGTCTGTTGAGTGGCCGGCCTAAGGGGCGCAGGGAGGCCAGCCTGGCCGGCCTATTGGGCCGAGTTTCCTGGATCCTGCCTCCTTCTTCCTTTCCTTCTTCTTCCTCGGGGTTATCTTCTTGAGCTTCATGGCCACCGTCTCGGGGGGTCCAATGTGGGATCAAATCTGAGTATGCATAGGGTAGTTCCATGAGGTAGCGCACCATTCACCAAGTCATCGAATGCATATATAGAGATGAGTGAGTTCACCTTATCATGCATCGCCTTTGCGCGTGATCTAGTCATGGGACCAATGGGTGTCGATGTAGGGCTTGGTGGAATCGGGTGTGATGTATCATCTCCCCCCCCCCCTCCTCCCTTGAAAAAGAGTCGACCTCGACTTGTGGTCTTCCTCATCACTTGGATATCCATGGAAGGGAGAGAGAGATACTTGACGTTGAATGAATTGTGCACAAGATACTTGGATTGCGGTAAGTCGAGCTTGTAGGCGTTGTTGTTGATGCGCTTGATGATCTTGAAAGGTCTGTCACATCTTGGCTTGAGCTTGGAGTTGCGCTGTTGAGGAAAGCGGTCTTTGCGCAAGTGGAGCCAAAAGAGGTCACCTTCTTGGAGCACCATGGGTTTTTTTGTTCTTGTTCATCATGGATGCTCGGTGCTCGGAATACTTCTCAAGTGTAGCTCTTGTGGATTCATGTAGCTTATTGATGCAGTCGGTGCGCCTGTCGATGTCCATGTTTACTTGTTCGCGTAGAGGCAATGGTACGATGTCGAGAGAGGTGTTTGGGTTGAAGCCGTAGACGATCTCAAAGGGGCTACTCTTTGTTGCTTGATGAAGGGCTTGATTGTAGGCGAACTCGGCATAGGGGATGCATTCTTCTCAATTCTTGAGATTGGGCTTTATCAATACGTGTAGGAGTGAAGAGAGTGTTTGATTCACCACTTATGTTTAGCCATCGGTTTGTGTGTGATAGGCGGTGGAGAATAGTAGCTTTACGTCGAGCTTGGCCATCAAAGTCTTCCAAAAGTAGGACGTGAACTTGACATCTCGATCCGACACGATTGTCTTGGGCACACCATGTAGATGCACAATTTCCCTGAAAAACAGATTTACGGCTTGTGAAGCATCATTTGTTCTATTGCATGGAATGAAATGTTCCATCTTTGAGAAAGGATCAACAACTACAAAGATGGAGTCCATGGTTATTTTTGTGCGTGGTAGTCCTAACACGAAGTCTATGCTAATGTCACTCCAAGGTAAGTGTGGTGTAGGAAATGGCAAGCAAAGACCATGAGGATTGGAAGTAGACTTAACTCGGAGGCATGTTGGACATCGCTTGACAATTCGTTCAACTTGGTGCCTCATATTAGGCCAATAGTAATGGTTGGGGAGCATGGCGTAGGTCTTGTCCCTTCCAAAATGTCCCATGAGACCTCCTTCATGTGAATCCGTCAATAACAACAAGAGAAGAGAGGACTCCGGAATACACAATTTGTTAGCTTTAAACAAGAAACCATTATGGAGATAGTAGTCATCAAAACCTCTATGGGGAAATCATTTTTCAAAAATGGGTCCATAGAAATCATCGAAAGAGTATAAGTTTTTTATCTCATCCAAACAAATCACTTATATTTTAAGGTGTGTAAGAAGACATTACTTTTTAGACAAAGCATTCGCTACAATATTTTCTTTACCTTTCTTGTACTTAATGACATAATGAAAAGATTCTATGAATTCTACCCATTTAGCATGTCTTTTATTCAAATTAGCTTGGCTTTTCAAAAAATTTAAGGATTCATGATCTAAATGAATAACAAATTCTTTAGGACAAAGATACTGTTGCCAAACTTCCAAAACTCTCACCAAACAAAATATTTCTTTGTCATAAATTGGGTAATTGAGTCTAGCACCATCTGTTTTCTCGCTTTGGTAAGCAACAAGACGTCCATTTTGCACAAGAACGCCACCAATGCCTATACCACTAGCATCACATTCAATTTCAAAATAAATCTCAAAATCCGGCAAAACAAGCAAAGGTGCTTTGGTAAAACACTTCTTAAGAGTATCAAAAGCTTTTTGTTGAGAATTGCCCCAAAAAAGGTACATTCTTCTTTATATGCTCATTTAAAGGGCAAGCAATGGTTGAAAAATTCTTCACAAAACGGCGATAGAAACCGGCAAGACCATGAAAGCATCTTATTTCGCCCATGGAAGTTGGGTTAGGCCAATTTCTAATAGCTTCTACTTTGTTCTCATCAACTTCAATCCATTGGAAGAAACGATGAAACCCAAGAAAACAAGCTTGTCGGTATAAAAATTGCACTTAGAAAGATTTATATAAAGTTTTGCTTTTTGAAGAGCCAACAAGACTTGAGAAATATGATCAAGGTGATCTTCCAAAGATTTTCTATATATGAGGATGTCATCGAAATAGACAATAACAAATTTACCAGTGAAAGGTCTAATAACTTCATTCATTAGCCGCATAAAAGTTGATGGAGAATTTGAAAGTCCAAAAGGCATGACAAGTCATTCATACAAACCAAGTTTTGTTTTGAAAGCATTTTTCCATTCATCACCTATGATCATGCGAATTTGGTGATATCCACTTCTAAGGTCAATTTTGGAAAAATTGTTGCACCACTTAATTCATCAAGCATATCATCGATCCTAGGGATGGGATGTCTATACCTAAGGGTGATATCATTTATAGGGCGACAATCCATGCACATACGAGAGTTGTCATCTTGTTTGGGGACAAGGATGACCGGAACGGCACAAGGGCTACGGGATTCTCGAGTAAAACCTTTGTCTAGAATTTCTTGGATTGTCCGCTCGATCTCCTTAGTCTCCTCGGGGTTGGTGCAGTAAGAAGCACGGTTTGAAACTGGCGCGCCTAGAATGAGGCCAATGCGGTGCTCGATGCCTCGTAGACGAGGTAGTCCCGATGGTAGTTCTTTAATAAATACATCATCAAATTCCTCAAATAAGGTCACACGAGGATGAAGTGACGTATGGATGGGTCATATCGTAACTCTATCTCTCTTTTGGTGGGAAGTAAGGCAAGGCCTTTGGGACCCTCGAAATTTTTCCACTCATGTTTGGCTTGTGGCTCTCATTCTCCTTTAGGTGGATCACTCTCTCACCACTCATCTCACGATATTTGAGCTCTTCTTGTTTGTGTGCAAGAGTCTTTGCATTGTCGGCGATCACTTGGCTTGGAGACATGGGACAGAGCACAAACATATTATTGTTCCACTTAAAGCTATAGTAGTTGGTGCGTCCATAATTAATAGCACCTTTTTCACATTGCCAAGGCCGTCCAAGAAGAAGGTGACACACGGTCATAGGCACAACGTTACACTCAACCGTGTTTTCATAAGGGTCAATCTAAAATTGCACGGTGACCATATGTTGTATCTTGAAGCTGCCGGAGTCACTAAGCCATTGAACATGATAAGGGTGTGGGTGTTGCTTGTACGTCAATTTAAGTTTGTGGCAAAGCTCTTTGCTAGCAAAGTTGTGACAACTACCTCCATAAATGATAACCTTGATAGACTTGCAATTGATACCGCCTCTAGTTTGGACGAGGTTACAATGTTGGTCCTGTTCATCTTGAGGAGAGGTTGTAAGGACTCTTGTCACAACTAGCTATAAATTGTTGTCCACATCGCAATAGACATTCTCTTCTTCGTTGTTAGGGTCGCCCAAGGAATTAAGAGCAACTTGGTGCAAGGCATAGTACACGCCTTCACTCATGGAGTCACGTTCACCATCTTGGTTGAAAATTATAATCATCTTGTTGGAGCACTCGAAAGACTTCCACTTCCACCACATTTAAAGCAAGTGATTGTGCTCTATTTGACTTGATGAGTATTAGAGTTGGTGGTTGGAGACACTTGTTTCTTGAACGGTAGAAAAGTTTTGTTGGGAGCATTGGGGGCTCTAGAGGTGCTCTTATTGTTGGTCAGTATTGTTGTTTGTGTCATTAGAGACGAAGTATTAGGCTTGGATGTAAAGTAAGACTTTTTCTTGTTATACTTGAGATCTTCCGCAATGTGGCGCTTGGCCTTGAGAGCTTGATGGACAAGTGTGACGATGTTTTCATAGTTTTGATACTCAACAATCTTCATTATTGGACAGGTTAGGCCATTGAGGAGGCAGGGCATTGTTTGTTTCTGAGATTCCATCACATGTGCTTTAATCAAAGCGGTTTCCATTTCCTTGTAGTACTCATCAACCGATTTCAATCCTTGTCTAAGCTCTTGTAGCTTTTTTAAGATGCCACGCTTGTAGTGAAGAGGAACAAAGTGAGCATGCATGAATTCCTTCATCTCATTCCAAGTGTTGATGGGAAAAAATTGGTTTTGGATTCATTCATCCTAGAGACGATCCCACCATAAGAGTGCATAGCCTTCAAATTCTAAATAGGCCATAGTAACAATCTTCTTGTCACTAAAGTTGTGGATGCCGAAGATCTTGTCCACTTTGAGAGCCCAAGAGAGATATTCTTCGGGATCATTCTCACCATTGAACTTAGGGATATTGACGCGGAGGGCACTCAAATTGTTGTCTTCATGTTGATGGGGTCACTCATGTGGGTCTTCATCTTACATAGGAGGTGAAATATCTTGTGGGTCATCCTCATTGGCCTGCCGTTGGCATTCATGGTGTGGAGAATGGCGTTGATGGTCATTAGGATGACGTTGGTGATGATGGTGGATGCGTGCTTCACGGAGTTCAATATCATCATTGTCACGATTGCGGGGCTGAGGAGGGTCTTGCTCTTGGCGGTCATTGTGGTGGTGACGCGCATTGTGCCTTCGAGGCCTTCGATGTGGGCGAGCACCATCCACGAAGTCATTGAGACCATAGTCATCAGCGGAGCTTGGAGGAGGTGGGAGATGATGGTGGCGAATATCCGGTTATCGAGGGTGATGTTGAAGAGGGTGACCACGGCCTTGTCGGTGTTGAGGAGGTGGTGATGGCGATCTATCTTCATACCAATTTTGTCGAGGACCTTGTGGAGATTGTGGTTATTCTTGGTGTGGTAGTCCGCCATCTTCCATGTGGTGATGACGATCATGGCAACGAGCTTGGTGACGAGCTTGAGGTTGTTGGCTTGAACGTCGAGACCTTGAGGACGATGATGATCCATGGTGATTAGAAATGTTTTCCATGTTGATGTTGATACGCGTCATTTGATCATTCAATCGAGCATCTTGGTCTTGTAGTCGATGTTCATATCGCTCCAATCCGCCACAAACAAGTTGGCAAAGTTGCACAGATTCATTGTGGGTGACGAAGTTGTGGTAGTTATCATTGTAAAAGGGTTTCCTTCATCCTCCGAACTCGGACTTGTGAACACTCCTTCGCTAGCCATCTCAAAGACAAACAAGTTTGATATGAAGAATATATGTCTCATTTACCCAACTTTACCTTTTTTGGTCGTATTGAGCCTAGTGGACAAACCTAGGTTTAGGGTGTTATGTCAAAAGTGAGTTCAAAAAGATCGAAAGTTAACCGCAAACAACAACAACACACACTTTATGTGGGTTTCAAATGGGTGAGGAAAGTGGCAAAGAAAATCAACAAATCTGAAGAAAAGTTTGTTGTTAAACATAGAAATGAACCAGAATAAAATGTTAGAAAAAGAACCAAATTCTGAGGGCGCACACACAAATGATTAATGGGATTAGTGCGGCCAATGGACGAGCGGAGACGAAATGTTCCTTTCAAAGACTAAGCTCAACGCGGCACCAACACAAGGAGGACGCTAGCTCAAATAGCAAACTTTAAGAGGCAACAAGATTCGCACTATGGGCACCGGTCACTCTCTTGTCTTTTGCAACGCGAAGCTACACGTTCCTACAATGGATAGCACTTGGCATCGATCTTTTTCTTCTTTTTCCTTTTTTTCTGTTTTCACTTTTTGCTATATGATACAAATGCTAAGCATAATCAAACTACGCCCTCACAAGTGCAAAACACGCACTCTCGGTGCCACTAGTGTAATGCCAAGCAATATAAAAGAGCTAGTCCGAATGGGCAAGGTGCACAAACAAGGGGTTGGTTCAAGCGGAAGCTAGTTATACCTATTTGATGGATGATCGCGGGCTTGCGGCCGGGGGTTACCGATCTCGTGTCGATCCTTTTATGTAGTTACGTAGATGATGTTGTGGGCTTCGTGTGGAAACTTGAATAACTCAATTCGAATCAACAACGGCAAAGAAAAACAACTTTGAAAATCTGTCCAGGAATCGAAGTGCAGGATTTTTCTGGGATTTTTGCCCAATTTCGAAATTCCTTAAAATCAAAGAAACATTTGTGGACAATTTTGAGAAAGTGGTTGCGTAGAAAGATGGTAAATGGTCCTAAGCAACAAATCCACGAATCAAAACCACATAAAACTCAACAAATCAACAAATCGGTCAAAATCCTGTTGGCGGCAATTTTTGGTGAAATTTTCGAATTTTTAGGGTTTGGGAAGAAATGTTTTGGTGGAAAGGGGCATTGTGTTGGGTCAAATTCGTGGCAATCTAACTGCTGATACCATATGATGGAGGGGTTAACCTCTAGGTTGGCCCGATCTTCACGAATTGACCAATAACACGAAGGACACGAGGAAGAAACGAAGAATGGAAGAACTCGAAAGGGGAATCGAAGGGATGGTAAATAGTGCGAACTTAGATATTCGATTTCCCGTCAACTAAACCGCAACGGTCTCCTACAGAAAAATCAACCAAATCGAACTCACCTTATCAAAAACCGATTCAACACCCGTTGCCGGTCCACCACGCCAATAGAATTTCAAGGATTAGATGAGATAGATTGGAAAGACCCAACTTATTCCCAAGAGGAAAGGATGGGTATCCCGGTGTAGCCTTGATTCGATCCAAATACATGTAATTGGAGTAGCCTTGATACAGCCCTAGATGCGAATCATAGAAGTAGGCTCATATGAGGGGTACAAGAGAAAAGTTCAATTCATCTATATATCATTCTAACCTAGATCTGGTGCAAGGAGGTTCTATTTATATCCTAGAGGTAGGTAAGGGTGAAAAGGGGAAGAAATCCCCAATTACCGCACGTGCAGGAAAGCCGGGCTGGGAGGCCGGCCGGGTCTGTTGGGTGGCTGGCCTAGAGTCGCGGGAAGGCCGACCTCGGGCCCGGTGCCAGGACGGTCCGGTCTGTTGGGTGGCCGACCTAAGGGGCGTAGGGAGGCCGGCCTGGCCGGCCTGTCAGGACAGGTTTCCTTACTCCTCTTCCTTCTTCCTTAACTTCTTTTTCCTCGGGGTCATCTTCTTGACCTGCTTGCCCACCGTCTTAGGGGTCCAATGTGGGATCAAACCTAAGCACGCATAGGGTAGTTTCATGAGGTAGCGCACCATTCACCAATTCATCGAATGCATAGAGAAAGGAGTGAGTTCACCTTATCATGCATCGCCTTTGCGCGTGATCTAGTCATGGGACCAATGGGTGTCGATGTAGGGCTTGGTGGAATGGGTGTGCTGCATCACCGTATCTAATCAACTTGAGCAATTGCTAGATCATCTTCTATTTAGGAACAGAGGGAGTAGAATATAATGGAACCTCTCCAATTTTCACACAAATTAGACCATATTGGATGGAGAGTTTCCAAAAAAAAATTAAAGATTTGTAGCTACTTTCACACATTTTAAATCGGTTTCAGTGAATTCCCAATGGCAATTCAAATTCAAACTATAAGTGTGTTATAGGCTGTTCCTATAATTTCCAAGATTCAGGTACCCCATGGAGAATTATTATTAGCTGTATATTGGTCTTAGAAATAAGGAAAACCAATATAATGATTTAATTGCATATATGCTAAAATAGAAGAAAAAAATTTGTCGAGCGTTTTTGGCGCCCTCCAGAGCAACCGACCGATTTGTTGTAGGGTTGCGTATATGGAAAACAAAAAAGTTGGCCATACCACGTAATGGTCAAGATAAATCTATGAAGATCAAATTATGCGTTAGATCTAGTAACTACAAACACCGTTGCGAAAGTTGATGTTTGTCAATGACGTTGTCGGTGAAGTCTGTTGAAAACTATCACGACCACGCCTAGTTTTGAGAATGTCACCGATTGCCCAATCACACGTTCAAGATCAAAAGTACCCACACAACAAAAGCTTCAATCTGCCAGCGTTCCGTTCCGCTGTCCAAGGCTCGAAGCTAGCGATGAGAGCAAATAATCTTTCGGTGTAGGTGTAGTTAGATCTAATCTATATGAGAGTTGATAGATTTTTTGTAAACATGAGAGAGCGAAAAAGATGCGAAAAATTGTTGTCTCTCCCAAAAGAGTGAGGGCGTAGGTATATATAGTGGCAGGGGAGGGGGCTCCCCTTGGACTCCGCCACCCTCTTTCCATAGGGCTTGGTGCACCGCACCGTCTCCTATGTGGGAGTTGGACTCCTAATCCAATTCGGCCTCCAAGGCGCATTCCTAATTGGTCCGGACAATTCCTATCCGTATAAGGAAAGTCGAGGGAAACCCTTGGAGGGCTAGCCGATGACCTAGGTTGACTTATGGGGCCCACGTAGCTGTCCCCATATGGTGTTTTATCTCAAACCCTCCGGTATTGATATATACCATATAGAATTTCAGAAATAATCTTACGGTTATAGAAATAAGTTAAATAAGTTATATCACCCCTGGACATCTGATGTCCAATTATAAAATCCTCGAATTAGTGTCCAGGTCTCTCCGACATTATATGTATATCTTAAATTATCCGAAACGCTTGCATGTTTCATTTGAATTGTATCTACTTTTTTGTCTGCACATTTAACACACGTACGCATGGGGACTAAAACAAATGCTCGCATATTTACGCTGAACTTTTTGTGTCTCGTCCTCACAACATGGCTCTCCAAGAAACTAAGAGCATGTCTAACAGACCCCTTATGTTTTCGCCCCCTAAAACGCGTGTAGAGGGCCCTGTATACGCATTTCGCCGGCCAAAAACTCGGGCGAGCTAGCAGACCCCCTACCCCCACCCCGTAAAAGAGAATATTCTGTCTCTCTACACCGGTCAACGCCCAGAAAGCATCGCCGATGAACTTCCGCCACAGAACTCGCCGAAACCCGGCCGTCTTCCAGCAAACTCGCCGCAATCGCCCCCCAAAACTTCATGGAACCATTGCTGTTGGCGCTTCTCTGCCGATTCTTGCTGCTTCCGTCTGAATCCGATTAACATAGGCGGAGATCAGCGAGGACCGCCATGGCAGATGCCGGTGCTAACGACGGGGCCAGCGCTCGCAATGGGAGCTAGCTAGCGAACGAAGCACACGGACACGACCACACGGGCACACGCGACCGGAGCGAGCTAGCTAGCTTGATGGATCGATCGTAATACGGGAGCTAGCCAGCTAACTAGCTTAATTGATCGATCGATTTCGATTGATTCCGTGCACACAGCGTACCTAGCTAGCTAGCTAGCTCTCTCTTCAATGGATGGATTCGTAGCTAGCTAGCTCTTAAACTCGGGCGGCCGGGGAGGGCGAGGAGGCGGATTTCCGGCGGCGGCGGCGGCGGTTGGGAGCTTCGCGCGCAGTGGGGGAAAAGGTGAGGGGTTGGACCTCTATATCTCCTCCCGACCCGCACATGTAGGGGTCGACGGGCCGCCCCTTACCCAAACCTGTAAAAAATCGTCCGGGGTGGTCCATTTACGGGGTGTGCTAGATGGCCGGGTAGAGCCCAAACCCGTATATCAGCGGTTATTATACGGGTTTGGGCCATATAGGGGGTCTGTTAGACATGCTCTAAGCACTCGAACATCTCCCCATTGGAATCCTCCTCCTTCCTCCTCCTACCTTTGATCTTTCAAACATATTGATGTTGTTGGATAGTCTGGTGGAATTTCCCTCCGGTTGAGATGATACCGTTGTGTCCCTCTCTTCAAAGTTTTGCATTGAATTCCCTCCGGTTGAGATGATACCGTTGTGTCCCTCTCTTCAAAGTTTTGCATTGCCCATGTTCTATCTGTTGATATGTTGTGTAGATTCGATGCTTCCACTTTGCGTGTCTCTAACAACTATGCCCCATTCAACCATGCTAACGAGGAAGTTTTACTTAGCTACTCTAGACTCACATGACCCTAGTGATGCACCATGGATCCTAGTTGGGGATTTTAACCTGACACGATCCCTCTCTGATCCAACAGCGCCAACTTCTCGCTCGCATAAGACACCCTTTGTAGTGACGGCATCAATCACCTTCTACCACACTAAGGTCCCACTTCTTCGTCTTACCTCCTAGGGCTCTCTGGTTCTCTTTCAAATTGATATTGAAGCCCTTGTTCGGTGTGACCATGATATAGGGCATGGGCAGCTCTATAATCAATTTTATCGACATCACATTAAGATTGAAAACCTCGAGTGAAGCACAAGCTTCTCCTTCTGGGTAGAACTCGCACAAGCGGCCCCGAGGTAGCCAAACCTAGCGGAAAAAAGGACCTAGTAAGGAACTTCCAGGCCACTGGCGGTGGCAGCCGTGCCTGGCCGTCAAAGAGGCGGGTGGAGATGGGTGCGCCATGGCGGGCTCTTAACGCATGAGGCCAGACTGTAGCGGGTGGAGAGGAGTCGGTGGTGCCTCGCCTGAGTCATGTAAGATATTTTGAGAGGCATAGTGGAGGTCTGGAGGTGCAGGAGAAGTCTTGGAGGGCTAGCGGTGGAGCATTGTGACAGTTCTAGAGGACGCAGCAGCGCGGGTAGATCTAGTCCATGCGAGACACGGAGCGGACTGTCCCGGGGCTGTTCGCTCGTACCTAGAGAGCTTCCGGCGGTGTCTACGAATAGTACAAGAGGACCTCTATTGTGCGGGAAGTGGTGTGTGGACCAAAGTAGTCGCCTTTGACGTGCGGGAGGTTGAAGTATATCCTCGGCCTCGACCTTCAGATGGTTTTGTGAATGGCATGTTTCTTCGGTATCGGCGGTGTGAGGAAACTTGGGCAAGGTTGCCCCAATCCGGTTGGAGGGATGGAGGTCCGCGACAAAACAGACAAAAGTTCTGGCCGTCTCCGGTCGGTGGTGGCGATGATGCACCCAGGGGGTGTTGTTGCCCTCCTTGGAGGCGTCTTCAAGGTGTGTTGCACCTTCCACACTCTCACTTGGGTTGGCTGTTGTCTCCGAGCCATGGCCTACAGAGACGGACCAACGCGATGGAGGCGTCCTCGACGTTGTTCCTCTATTGGGAGTATGGCTCTTTGAGAAACGTCTTGGAGGTTCTTTTGCACTAGTCCTCCGGTGCTTTGGCATTGTCTAGGTTTGCAATGTACTCGCTTCACCGGTGAATCCAAGACAACATCCTTTTCCGGGCAGACCAAATCTTGTTGTTTACTTGCCGTATCCTCTTAGGCATTAAATGGTAGATGCATGGTGCGTCGACAAAGAGAGATCAACTGAAGGTGACTGGCATTAGTCGAGACGAGTCTTTGATGTTCCTCTTAAAATATGTTCTAGTGTCTCGTAGTTGTAATGTGCATGGTAGTTGTCTTCGACTAACCCCGATGTGAAGTTCTTTACTTGTTGTTCGCAGAGAGCTGCAGGTATCTTGTACTTGAAATCATATCTTCTATAATATTGTGGTACACCTTGGCGTACTCTTGGGGAAAAAAAACTCGAATGAAGTTTTTCTTTTGCATGGTAATATGTGTCCCATTAATAAAATAAATATCCAGTTACAAGGTACGTAAATACCGATATTACATTACTGAAAAGATAGAATAATACTACACAAAAATCAGCGCATGTCCATCTCCTTCTACAACCGCCAAAGCGACCACCAAGAGAAAGAAGAAAAATCACCTCTTTATTCGAGCTCGACGCGGCTCTATTGCTGCAGCTTTTTGGATCTCCAAAATAGTTTGATTGACACAAAATCATTGTTGTTGAAAGAATCAGACCGTGGCAACATGCTCCGGGACACGCCATCAAACTTTAGACCCGGTCACTCCACACGACTACGACATCAGAGGAAGAAATCAGGATTGTCAGCAACCAACCAAAAACCCAGCACATAATACATCATCTTCCCGCTGTCACTTGTGCAGACAACCGCATGCGTGTACTCCCGACCGCAAATCCTTCCTGCTCTACCGGCATCTTGCGTCGTACTGCTTGTCTATCTTTGTATCCATACCCAGCATACGACAACCCACAATGATGATATACGTAGCTAGCTAGCTGCATGCGACGCTCGAGGTTGACGTGTTTGCGACGGCCAGCTGTGTACTTGTAGCGCGTATCCAGCGTGCTCTCTAACTAGCTCGTGTTCAACTTTTCAAGGCGCCCATCTCTGTGTGACCATGACATGCATGGGGAGCCAGCTCAGTAATTATGTTATCATCATGCGCTTGGCCGGCCTTAAGTTTGTGGACATCGTGGGCCGTACTTGGCGATTCCACGTCCATTCCTAGCATACGACATTGTACAATCATGGCAGAATATGACCGCGCCTGCATGGAGCATTAAGGTCAAATGGCATGAGGTCGTAAACTTTTGAGATTTAAGCCCCCGACAGGTACATCCTGAAGAACAGGACATGCCATGATCTATAGCACCATCAACGACGACAAAAAACATGCATACACGTCGGCATGTGTGAGAGACTACGACTCAATCACATGCTACATATATGCCGGAGCCCGGAGACTCATATTTAAGCAGTAGGAGAGCCATTGTTTCTTGGGAAATTTTGCTCGGAGACACCGTTATTTCGTGGCATTTGCCAAAACACACCACTCAATCATGTCTTTGCTGAGTACCATTATGATTATGTGGTACATTTGCTGTAACACACCGCACAGCTAAAAATGGAAAGTTACAGGGAAACAATCAACTTCAAGGTTTTTTGGGGGCTTTGGGTTTATTTTCGTGGTTAAATTCGTCCTTTGGTGGCCATTGCGCGTCGCCAATGATTCGCATCCTGTTTATCTAGCGCGGTCAACGTCTGCCAAAATTTCCGTACGCCTTGGCAGCAGCCACTGGATGGAGTAGAACAACGCGATATGTAGCCGAGTTGATCGCGGTGAGCTCGTGACGTCGGTCCATCTCAAGTTCCACATGTTCATTGCTCATGGACGTGATGAGAAAGCGGTGCCAAACATGGTGGAGTGGTATGGCGTAATGAGCGGCAGACTCAGCCGATCTCCAACTTAATACATGAGAAAAAGGAAATCGGGAGAAAGAGTAAAACAAAAAAAAGACATTTCTATTGGTTGTTTTTTTCTTTTCAGGCTCAACTTACCATTTTCGGGTGTATAGTGTGATACAGCAAATGTACCACAAAATCATAATGGTTCTCAGCAAAGACATGATTGAGTGGTGTGTTTTGGCAAATGCCACAAAATAACGGTGTCCCAGAGCCAATTTTCCCTTGTTTCTTCTACCTATGCATCCACATATATATACCTATCATAACAAACAACTACACCTTGCCTTTGCCCAAGCAAGAGATAAGAGAAGAAGAAAAAAAAAGCAATGCAAGGCTCTAAAACCAACACCAGCACCATGTCCTTCAAGCAAGCCTTCCTCAAGAACCTCCTCCTCGGCCTCCATGCGTCATCCTTGAGCAACGTCATGAGCCCCTACGAGAGGAAGGTCTCCATCAAGTCCTCGGCCGACGTCGCCATGGCGGCCGCACGCGGCCACGGAGCGAGGTGGCCGAAGGCCATCTTGGCCCCGGCGTCCAGCGCGCCGTGGAAGACGAAGCGGTGCAGGAGGATCGTGAACAGGTGCCGCGGCCGGAAGAGGAGCTTGGTCAGCGGCCCTGTTGTACCTGCTTCGCGAGGCAGCAGGAAGAGGAGCTTGGCGAGCGGCGGCGGCGGTGACCTTGTGAGGAGGCTGGTGAGGAGGAGGACGATGGCGCTGCGGGAGGTGATACCAGGAGGCCGGGACGCCGCCGTCGACGAGGCTACCCTGCTACGCGAGGCCATGGACTACGTCGAGCACCTACGCGCTCAGGTCGACGTGCTCCGCCAGGTCTCGGCAGCCGTTCAAAGATCCAGCTCGGTTATCCTGGTACGTGGCTATCGATCCTTAAAATGGTGCCGTTTACTGTTGATACTCTGTGTATTACTCTGCCTACGTGTCCTGCTGATTACTTGCATAATTTGTATGCGGTGATTAGCGGTCTCGGTACCACGTTAACAAAAGGAGGCTATGAGAGAGTGATACTGAGGCTGTTTGCCAGATGGTGGTGGGGTGTCGCCCTGTCATTGCCTTTGCCAAAGAAACACATGCATGCACGGTCACCGTGAATGATGATTAGGAGCTGGAAACACCTTGGATAGTTGTGAACGATTTTCCTTCGTTGTTCAGATAGATCCGAGGGCTTAGTGATCTTGCCATAAGAAGTTGCACCTTGTACTTTTTCTCCCGAAGAGCTGAGGGGTACATGTACACGGCCATGTATTATCGATTCCAAAAACATGTCACATATTGGTAAAAAGAAATAAGGGTGTGGCAATTCTTATTAGACTTATAATTAGCTTAATTCTCGCTCAAGGGATGTATTACCATGATTTTGTACTGGGTGGACAAAAATAAGTTTGTGAATTTTTTATTGCGTGAACCATTCTTTCTCACTTGCTGCCCACTTGTAATCGATGAAATATCAGTTGCAAAACCCACTTACGGCTGAAAAATCTTAGTTGTAACCCCACTTACAATTGAAAAAAATCTCAGTTGAATCCAAAATCACAATTCAACTCCACTTCCAACTAACAGGACACATAAATCGTGATTCAAATATGACGCTGATAGAGTTGTACATGTTCTAATTTAATTTTCACTCGAGTGAGAATTAGCAAAACCATAAAAAAAGGACTTGTCGCATTATAGTATCTCAATAATCCTTGCACAAGAACTATAGTAAGTGAGTGAACAACAAAAAATACATAACTTCTGGACAAATTCTTCAACAAGGGAGTGTCACACGCGCGCCTGTGTTGACAAGTCCACCCACATGCTAATCCCGAGGGCTTCGTCCCAAATATGATCTTTGAGGCACCATCTTCATGAAGGGCATGACACACTCGTGTTGATATTGACTGGATCAGAGATCATATATTTTCACCAAAGTGTACATGCTTGTCATCATTGTGACCGGAAGGAGCCTCACTACCGGTTGACGACTTCTTGCTAGCTGGATCATGAAGATTCCAAAAGAAAGTTATGGTCCTTACCTCCTCGCTTCAGCGCAACAGTCAGTTTGTTGATAACAGATGGTAGGACACTAGAGGTATGCGGGTTCAGTCACCACTATTTACCTCGCATTAACATATCGGTGGTCATAATCATCGGCGTCTTCCACCACCATCCTGCAAACAAGACCATGTAGCCCTCCAAACCACCTCTATGAGGCCAGATCTAGAGCCTCCTCAATGGAACATATCCGAAGAAGTTCCATCCGAGCATGAGGCAATCATCATGGACGCCGCATACCACTCTCATCACAAATGTTTCTGGCCGGATATCTGATTCGGTGATAAATCTCTCTGTGCTCAATATTCTAGACTTGACAATATTGTCACGCATATATTTGCCACAATTAAGGAGGTATTGGGGCCTCACCGCCCATATTTCTTTTAGACATGACTTAATTGGTTATTTTCTTTATTGCTTGTGACACTCTACTACAACGGCTCCATGTGGTAGATCTGACGCCCCTGGACCATATTTGCCGATGGAACTAGCAAAACCATGATAGTTATTCGGTCATATCGATGTACCCGGAGCTTATCCATGCGGATGCAACAATTGATAATTAGAAAATTTGACTGATGAGGGTCTCATAAAAAAAATTAAGATCTTTCTATGGCACCTAAGACCACATGTCATCTTGACGAAATATAATCTAGCGAAGCTGAATTGGCGGTGCCGTAAATATTGAATTTTTAGCCACCAATTAAGCACATGTTATTTCAATGAAAATTTGCTCCAACAAGTTTATCTATTATTCAAGATGAATCAAGTCGCGGTTTGGCAGTTGGCTATGTGAATTCCATCACAAGATAAAAAATCATATCCTTGTGGGAGCGGTAACATTATGTTGTTCGTTGCAACTATGCTAGAATGATGTCTTTTTTATAAAAATAAATATCCTTCAATGATGCAGATTATGTATACATTTTTTTCGATAACGAGATTATCTACACATTTGAAGCCAGTTGCAGTGACCAGAGCATATGGAACCTTTCATAACGGTTTCTCAGGAGGAGCGAGGATTGAAAAGGTTTTCACCTAACATGGATGGCGACATAATTTATGTATTTCTCCTCTGTTACTTTATATTTTCTTACCCATTCGCCTCCTGTTAGGAGTATATGTTTTAACATTTTATGCTTTTTGGGTTGTGTACGTATTTTCTATGCAAAGACCGGGCGTAACTCTTGTGTTTGTATCGCCATGATGTGAAGTATTGAATTAATAGAAGTTATCTTTATAAAAAAAAAACTTAGCATGGATAGCTGATGAGCTTACCATTACCTTGCCTAAGTTATACGTGAGGTATTTTCTGACATGCTAGTTCCTCTAGAAAATAGGATCGGGGCATTGATACATCCATTTTGCATCACTATTTTATATCATAATTTTCTGTTATTCATCGATATATTTCATGTTATGATGCATCTCTTATGTTATTTTATCTTATTTTACATGTTTTATAATTTTTGGAGAATAAACACTGGGACCAGAAACCTGATGGAAAAAGTACCGTCGAGATACCATATTTCAGAAGATCAGAAGAAGAAGGGGGACATCCGGGGGTTCCTAAAAGTTCAGAGGAGGAACCCAGCCAGAGGGGGGCCACCAGAGGCCCACACCTAGGGGTGGCGCCCCCTGGCCGCGCCACCTAGGGGTGTGGCCACCCTGGCCCACCTGTGGGGGTCATCTTTCGCGTGCCTGGCCCCCAGTGGACCCTAAGCCTTATTCCATCTTGGAAGAATTATTCCGCCGCCGCCGCCGCGGGGCGGAAAACACCCGAGAGAGAAAAGCTCTCTCGCAGGGAGAAATCTACCGGGGAAATTCCTCTCCGGAGAGGGAAAATCATCGCCATCGTCATCGTCATCGCTCCGGGCATCATCAAGATCATCATCATCATCGTCGTCACCACCAGCACCATCACCCTCATCATCCACCATCATCCCGCTGTAACAATTAGGGGCATTTATCGTTGTTTTGCATTAGATCTCTCTCCCGGTGGGGATTACTTGTTAGTAGTTGATGCTTGTGAGATTTATCGGTGTTTGCACTATATGACCAGATTGTTATCATCCATTATATCACCTCTGATTGTGATCCATATGATGTCTTATGAGTAGTTCATGTTGTTCTTGAGTACATGGGAGAAGTTAAGTTGTTAGTAGTGAAGTAATGTTAAATAATATTTAATGTTTTATATTTAAATTGTGGTGTTATTCTCCTAGTGGTGTCATGTGAACGTCGACTACATGACACTTCACCATTTATGGGCTTAGGGGGATGCATCGTGTATTTGGCTACTAATTTTGGGGTTGCCGAAGCGACATAAACCTAACCCCCATTAGGAAACCATTACACGAGGGAGCGTAGGACCCCGGAGTTTAAAGTGTGGTTAGATTTATTTCTTAATTACTTTCTTGTAGTTGCGGATGCTTGCAAGGGATATAATCACAAGTATGTATTAGTCTTGGATGGGACGGTACATTAGTATAGGTTTACCCACACAACACTTATCAAAACACCTAACATTATTCAGCTGCATGGAACAAAAGCACTTGACAGAATCCTCCCGTCTATCCTCGAGAACGTTTGTTAATCATAAGTAAACTCACCGGCTTGTCCTTTGCTGAAGAAAGGATTGGCCCACTTGCTGCAATTACTACTACTGCATTTTATTTACTCGTAGTTTATTTATCTGCAATATCAAAAACCACTACAAATCTATTTTCCAGTGTTTACAGTTATTCCTTCATCGAAACTGCTTATCAACACCTTCTGCTCCTCGTTGTGTTCGACACTCTTATTTATCGAAAGTACTACGATACACCCCCTATACTTGTGGGTCATCAAAACTATTTTCTGGCGCCGTTGCCGGGGAGTGAAGCGCTATTGGGAAGTGGAATTGATAAAGGAAGCTTCTGCTGTAAGTGTTGTTTTTTATTACTGTCTACTGCTTTATTACACTATGTTTGGGTCTCCTTTTGAGTCCTTATTTGTGAGCACTGCTACCACTGCTAGGGTAGTAAGTGACCCACCGCCTGATGATTTGGATCCTTATAAAATACCTATAAAGATTGTTAAATATGTTAGGGATAACTCCTATTCAGGTGATAAATATGTTAGGGATAACTCCTATTCAGGTGATGGAACTGTCTATCCTGGTGATCATTTGCTCTTTTTACATGAATTATGAGAGTTGTTCAAGTGTGCAGGTATTACAACGAGCCAAGTGAAGAGGAAATTATTCTCTATATCATTGACAGGCCGAGCCTCTGAATGGTTCAAACTGCTGAAAAATAGCCAAACTATTGGATGGGAGGAAATTGTGCCTCTCTTTTATTCTAAATTATATCCTCCCAGTGAAATTTATAGAGATCGGAACTATATATATATATATATATATATAATTTTTTGCCTCAAGACGGAGAGAGTATTTCCCAAGCATGGGGAAGATTGAAGTTACTAATTCTCAAATGCCATGATCATGATCTCCCCAGTAATATTGTTATTAATAATCACTATGCAAGGCTTTCTCTTCATGATAAGGATTTATTGGATGCTTCTTGTTCTGGATCATTTACACGTATGAAACATGAAGCTAAATGGGATCTTCTTGACCGTATTCAAGAAAACACTGAAGGTTGGGAGAATGACAAAGGTAGAAAGTCAGGTCTAAATTATGATTATGAATGTATTAAAACTTTTATGTCATCTGATGATTTTCATAATGTTAGTATTGTTTATGTTCTTGATTCTCAAGTGGCTGCAAACTTATATAAGGCCTTTGCTTCTCATTTTGATATTCCTAAAAAGGAATGGGACAAGTACAATGCTCCTTATAAAGATATTGTTAATTGTGTTCCTGCTAGAGATATAGAAGTTCATACTGTTGATTCTATTGTGCCCGAACCTTATATTGAGAAAATGTCTTTCCCTTCTAAGGTAAAAGAACATTCTATGTTAGCTAGTGTGATTAATAAAGTGCAAGGAAACCTGTAGAACCTGAGGAACAAATAACTGTAGAACCTACAGTAGCAATAGTAAAAGACCTGGTTTCTGAAAATGTAGAAGAGGGACACATTATATTTTGTGAAGATGCTTTTAATATTGTCTCTCATCCTAGTAAATCTAGGAAACCTAGTGTTCTTGTGCTATCTGTTAGGTTAGGGGATCATTGCTATTATGGTTTGTGTGATATTGGTGCTAGTTCTAGTGCTATTCCTTATGAGCTTTATAAAGAAAGCATGCATGAAATTGGGTCGTGTGAACTTGAAGATATTGATGTGATTATTCAACTTGCTAATAGGGAAACTATTTCTCCAATTGGTATAGTTAGAGATGTGGAGGTCTTATGTGGTAAAACTAAGTATCCTGCTGATTTTCTAGTACTAGGCACTTCTGCTAGTGATAATTTTCTTATTATATTTGGTAGACCTTTCTTAAACACTTGTGGTGCTGTTATTGATTGTAAAAAGGAGAAAATTCTTACAAAGTTTGATGGAGAGTCTTATGAATTTAATTTCTCCAAATTTGCTAAAGTACCTTATGAAGCTGAATTGCCTAATGAGAATTACAAAGTTGAACAATTGGCTGCTATTGCTCTTGCTCCTAACAATCCTTTGCAGCAATACATGAAAGACCACGAAAGTGATGTCTTTATGGAAGAAAGGAATGAAATTGACGAGATTTTCCTACATCAGCCAGCAATGATGAAACATAATTTACCGGTGGAAGACTTGGGTATCACATTACCACCCAAGGAGGATCCTGTTTTTGATTTAAAGCCTTTGCCTGACAATCTTAAATATGCTCATATTGATGATAAGAAACTATATCATGTTATGATTAGTTCTAAACTTTCTGGTGAAGAAGAGGAGAGATTATTGGGAATATTGAAGAAACATAGAGGTGCTATTGGTTATACTCTTAATGATTTGAAGGGGATTCTCCTGCTATATGTCAGCATGCTATTAATATTGAACCGGATGCAAAGCCAGTTGTTGAGCATCAACGTCGTTTAAATCCTAAGATGAAGGATGTGGTAAGAAATGAGGCATTGAAACTTCTTGATGATGGCATTATTTATCATATTGCTGATAGTAGATGGGTTAGTCATGTGCATTGTGTCCCTAAGAAAGGAGGGATGACTATTGTGCCAAATGAAAATAATGAACTTATTCCTCAAAGAGTAGTGGTTGGCTATAGGATGTGCATTGATTTTAGGAAGGTTAAAAAAGTTACTAAGAAAGATCACTATCCTTTGCCTTTTATTGATCAAATGTTAGAAAGGTTGTCTAATAAAACTCATTTCTGCGTTCTTCATGGTTATTCTGGGTTCTCTCAAATTGCTGTTAGGAAGCCTGATCAATAGAAAACAACTTTCACTTGTCCTTTTGGAACCTATGCTTATAGACGTATGCCTTTTGGTTTATGTAATGCTCCTGCTACTATTCAAAGATGCATGTCTGCTATCTTTCATGGCTTTTGTGAAGAAATTGTGGAAATCTTCATGGACGATTTCTCCGTCTATGGAACTTATTTTGATAATTGTTTGCAGAATCTTGATAAAGTTTTGCAGAGATGTGACGAGACTTATCTTGTTCTTAAACGGGAGAAATGCCATTTTATGGTTAATGAAGGAATTTTTCTTGGACATAAAATTTCTGAAAGAGGTATCGAAGTTGACAGAGCTAAAGTTGATGCTATTGAGAAAATGCCCTGTCCCAAGGATGTCAAAGGTATTCGTAGTATTCTTGGTCATGCTGGTTTCTATATAAGGTTTATTAAAGATTTCTCTAAAATATCGAAACCTCTTACTAATATTTTTCAAAAAGATGTACCATTTGTTTTTGATGAAGATTGTAAAAAAGCTTTTGAAATTTTAAAGAAGGCTTTAATATCTGCCCCTATTGTTCAACCACCTGATTGGAATTTACCATTTGAAATTATGTGTGATGCTAGTGATTATGCTGTAGGTGCTGTTCTTGGACAGCGTGTAGATAAGAAGTTAAATGTTATTCATTATGCTAGTAAAACCCTTGATTCTTCTCAAAAGAATTATGCTACGAGTGAGAAATAATTTCTAGCTGTGGTTTTTTCTTGTGATAAATTTAGGCAGTATATTGTTGATTCTGAACTTACTATTCATACTGATCATGCTGCTATTAAGTACCTTATGGAAAAGAAAGATGCTAAGCCTAGGCTTATTAGATGGGTGCTTCTCTTATAAGAGTTTGATTTACATATTGTGGATAGGAAGAGTGATGAAAATCCTTTTGCTGATAATTTGTCTAGATTAGAAAATATCTCTGATGACCCTATTCCTGTTAATGATAGTTTTCCTAATGAACAGATAGCCGCAATAAAAGTGAGCTCTCAAGAGAGTCCATGGTATGCTGACTATGCTAACTTTATTGTTTCAAAGTATTGGCCTCCTACCTTTACAGCTCGGCAAAGAAGAAAATTCTTCTATGATTTTAGGCATTATTTTTGGGATGATCCACACTTATATAAAGAAGGTGTTGATGGTATTATGAGAAGATGTGTTCCTGAAAATGAACAACAAGATATATTGAGAAAATGTCATAGTAGAGCTTATGGAGGACATCATGCTGGAGATAGAACTGCACATAAAGTTCTACAATCGGGTTTTTATTGGCCTGCTCTCTTTAAAGATGCTAGAAAATTTGTTTTATCTTGTGATCAATGTCAAAGGGTTGGAAATATTTCTAGACGTAATGAAATGTCTATGAATTATTCTCTTGTTATTGAACCGTTTGATTGTTGGGGTTTTGACTTTATGGGTCTTTTCCCTCCTTCGAAAGGCTACACTCATATTCTTGTTGCTGTTGATTATGTTACTAAATTGGTAGAAGCTATACCTACTAAAAGTGCTAATGGTGAAACCTCAATAAAAATGCTTAAATATATTATTTTCCCTAGGTTTGGTGTACCTAGATATCTTATGAATGATGGGGGTTCTCATTTTATTCATGGTGGTTTTAGAAAAACTCTTGCTAAATATGATGTTAATCATAGAATTGCCTCACCCTATCATCCTCAAACTAGTGGGCAAGTAGAATTATCAAATAGAGAGAGCAAATCTATCTTGCAAAAGACTGTTAACAAATCTAGAAAAAGTTGGGCTAAGAAATTAAATGATGCTCTGTGGGATTATAGAACTGCTTACAAAAATCCCATGCGCATGTCTCCTTATAAGATGGTTTATGGAAAAGCTTGTCACTTGCCCCTACAATTAGAACACAAAGCTTATTGGGCAGTGAAAGACCTAAATAGAGATTTTAAACTTGCTGGTGAGAAAAGGCTGCTTGACTTAAGTTCTTTAAATGAATGGAGGAGTGAAGCATATGAAAATGCTAAGCTCTATAAAAAGAAAGTTAAAAGGTGGCATGATAAGAGAATTATTAAAAGATAATTTCATGTTGGTGAAAAAGTGTTATTGTATAGGTCTCGTCTCAGATTTTTTGCAGGAAAATTACTCTCGAGATGGGAAGGACCTTTTGTTATCGAAGAGGTATATCGTTCGGGGGCAATTAAAATTGTTTCCCTTGAAGACAACTCCTCACAAGTGGTGAATGGCCAAAGACTCAAGCATTATATTTCTGGAGATCCTTATACTGAAAATGTTGATTGTATTCGAGCCATTATCCCGAAGGATTTCACTAGGAAGCATGTTTCAGAAACTGTAGAGTCAGTTTTCGAATAGGTAACAGTTTTGGTAAGAAAATGTTCGCGAAACATCTTTCAACTTATATTTTTACTGCTTTTAGAAAATATGAAAAATTATGAGCCGGAAACGAGAGGGAGACGGATCCCAGAGGCTCCACACCATAGGGTGACGCGGGCCCACCTCTGTCCACGCCAACCAATGGTGTGGGCGCCCCGGAGCCCCTCTCCGACTCGTTTTCGACCTGGACTTTCCTTTCGTTATGAAACTTTTTGCTATATAATCCCCCGGACCCCCCCCCCCCCCGAGGTCCGTATATCGCTTTCTCGACGTGTTTCTGTTTCGAGCTGTTTTCCTGGCAGGAGTTTGGAGTTTCTAGGGCAAGATATCCTATTTCAACTATAGCATTGAGGATTATGCCGCACGTCGTCTTCAACAAATACAGCAAGACATCCACGAGGGTGCTTTCGCGGGATGGGCGACGGAGGAAGAGAAAGATGCAAGAAAGGAAGACATGGTTAACAGTTTGAGGGAAGAGAACCGGAGGGCTGCACTAGCACCAACAAGAAACCCCACCTTTGTGGGATCCATTAATCCTCAGCGTCGCTACTCTCATAATGTGCAGGGGACCGTGCCTCGGGATCGAGACCCCAATGTGTTCCATGTGATCGCTGAAGCATACCGGGTTGCCGATCAATTCTGCGAACAATGTCGTATTCTCAAGGCCGAGGTAGCATTTCTTGAAGCGGAAAACATTGAGCTTCGTCGTATCATCAAAGGCTTTCTGACTCCTCTCCGAGTGATTCCACCTTCACCACCTCCGAAGAATTGATTCGTCATTGGTATTGGCATCCCCCCGGCTTGTTCCAATCTTGGGGGGAGTTCGCGGTATCACATCATTATCTTTCATATTTTACTTTTTCAGTAGAGTCATATCATGAGTAGAGAAGTTATCATGTAGGATGGTTTGCAGTATGGAAGTGTCTCTCCCTAGTTGGTTATCATTGTATCCGTTGATGTGAGTTGCCGATTTGAAATATTAATGAGAAGTTTCATCATTTACTTTCTAAGCACATTCTTTCAGTTTTCAACTTCTGTCATATAGTTGAGCTTGCTATTAGTATTTGGTATCACTCTAGAGATCATCAAGTTAATCTAGTTGGTTTTGGCAAACTTAGCTTGGGTCAGCAGAAATAATAATTTGAGTTGCTAGTATAAGAAGGAGGAATTTGCCTATTAGCTCATAAACTTAGTATTCACAAGTTAAGATCGCGTGTGCTTTCAATGAAGATTGCTTGATTGGTTTCATCATATGTATATTTGTTTGTTTTCCTTCAACTCTTATGCTTGCTACCCAGCCTTGCTAACCAAAAACCCTGTACTGAGAGGGAATGCTTCTCGTGCATCCAAACCTTAAACAAAAAACCTTGCCATTTGTGTCCACCATACCTTCCTACATGTGGTATTTCACCGCCACTCCAAGTAAATTGCTCATGTTCTACCTTTAAAACTTTCAAATTACTCCTATTTTGTGTTCCTGTTCTAGCTCATGAGGACGCAAATAGAGAATCTTTATCTCACCTGTTGATTGGACTCACACACCTGGACTAGTGGCTTCATCCGCTTATCCAAATGCTAGAAGAGCTGGCAGCGGGGTTCCCAGCCCCAAATAATAATACAAATTCTCTTCCCTCTTTTTGCCCCTGATTTATCAGTCAAAGCATAATTGTGTAAACAAAAGAGAAAGAGGGATGACCTTCTATACTAGTTGCGTCCTTCTATGGGAGCCACTCTTGTGAGTCTAGTTGGCTTGTGACGTACTGTATTTTCTGTTTGCCATTCGTTGACATAAATATACACCTCTCAAAATTTACACACTCCTCCACGGTTTGTGATTGTTGGCAGGCACCTGAGGATTCAGTTAGCCATGTTTTGTGTAAGATGGATGGGAGGAGTGTCATGCATTTTATACCTCTTTTTATTAAAATAAAAGCTCTAGCCATGAGTAGTCAATGCTTCCCTCTGCGAAGAGCCTATCTTTTACTTTTATGTTGAGTCAGTAAACCCATTTCCTTTTGTCTCTAGCAAGCATTTGATTTGTTGTGATCACGTCATCTATATGTTGATGTATTTAATCATGTTTTCTATCCTTCCTTGTTTAGCACATGCTTTAGTATCTGAATGGATATTATTTTGAAACCTATGAATCACTGTAAAAGAGTTGTCATAATTAAACATGTTAAGCTCTACAATATAAACCTTGTTATAAAGACTTCACCTAAGATAAGTATAATTTCATTAAATGTTCTCTAACCAAGAATGAAGTTTGCCATTACCAATTTTGATTCTCTCTTTTGCATCTTTGGTTGTGACTCCCTTTACTTGTTTCAAGTTAAGTTATATGAGAGGAAGTTGTTGTTTGTAATGATTGGAGCATAGGTAAATGTGATGCTTCTTGTCCGTATTTTATTTGTCGACTCTTCACTCCATAAACCTTGGGTCTTGTTTTCTGAGTTCAGTTTCGCTTGGGGACAAGCGAGGTCTAATCTTGGGGGGAGTTGATACGTCCATTTTGCATCACTATTTTATATCATAATTTTCTGTTATTCATCGATATATTTCATGTTATGATGCATCTCTTATGTTATTTTATCTTATTTTGCATGTTTTATAATTTTTGGAGAATAAACACAGGGACCAAAATCTGATGGAAAAAGCACCATCAAGATACCATACTTCAGAAGACCAGAAGAAGAAGGGGGACATCCGGGGGTTCCTAAAACTTCAGAGGAGTAACCCAGCCAGAAGGAGAGCGAGAGGGAGGCCACCAGGGGCCCACACCTAGGGGTGGCACGCCCCCCTGGCTGCGCCACCCTGGCCCACCTCTGGGGGGCATCTTTGGCGTGCCTGGCCCCCAGGGAACCCTAAGCCTCATTAAATCTTCGAAGAATTATTCCGCCTTTATCGCGGGGCGGAAAACACCCGAGAGAGAAAAACTCTCTAGCGGGGAGAAATCTGCCGGGGAAATTCCTCTCCGGAGAGGGGAATCATCGCCATCGTCACCATCATCGCTCCGGGCATCATCAAGATCGTCATCACCACCAGCACCATCACCCTCATCATCCACTGTCATCCCGTTGTAACAATTAGGGGCCTCTATCATTGTTTTGCATTAGATCTCTCTCCCGGTGTGGATTACTTGTTGGTAGTTGATGCTTGTGAGATTTATCGGTGTTTGCACTTTATGACCAGACTGTTATCATCCATTATATCACCTCTGATTATGATCCATATGATGTCTTGTGAGTAGTTCGTGTTGTTCTTGAGAACATCGGAGAAGTCAAGTTGTTAGTACTACCTCAATTCCTCAAAACAAGGCGTGTATTCTTAGTCAAAAGTCAATGTAGTGTAACTTTGACCAATATTCTAGATAAAAATATAAATATTTACAAGATTTAATAAACATGCTATAAGAATATAGTGTTTGGTGGTTCTATCGATATTAATTTGGTCTTCTAAATTTTTATATTTTTTACCTATATGATTGGTCAAAGTTATACCACGTTGAATTTTGACTAAAAATATAGGCCTTATTTTGTGGAATGGAGGGAGTAGTGAAGTAATGTTGAATAATATTTAATGTTTGATATTTAAGTTGTGGTGTTATTCTCCCACTAGTACAGATTGCCTCATCTGTGGCGCACCAAAAATCAATTCTGTGGCGCACCCCGGGGCCACAGGTGTGCGCCACAGAATACACGCCATAAAAATTATTTCTGTGGCGCACCGTGGCCGTGCGCCACAGAAATGTCAATTCTGTGGCGCACCTCAGCCGTGCGCCACAGAAATTTGCAATTCTGTGGCGCACCAAGGGGGGTGCGCCACAGAATTTTTTTTTGAATTTCAAAAAAAAAAGGCGGCTAGATCTGGCCGCGGGAATTTTTCGAAATTTCGAAATTTCGCCGGATGCTCGCTGGAGTTGGTGGGTGGAGGATGGGGGTCACCGGAGTTGGTGGGGAGGAGAAGGAGAAGCTCGCCGGAGGTGGTGGTGGACGAGGAGGAGGAGAGGTGGTGGTGGAGGAGGAGGAGGAGAGGTGGTGGTGGAGGAGGAGAAGGAGGAGGAGGAGAGGTGGTGGAGGAGGAGGAGGAGGAGCTCGCCGGAGGTGGTGGTGGAGGAGGAGGAGGAGCTCGCCGTAGGTGGTGGTGGTGGAGGAGGAGGGGTGGTGGTGGAGGAGGAGGAGAGGTGGTGGTGGTGGTGGTGGAGGAGGAGAGGTGGAGTAGTAGGTGGAGGAGAGGAGAGAAGTGGAGAGGTAGAAGATGAGAAGTGGAGGAGAAGTGGAGGGGAGAAGGGAAGAAGAGGAGGGGAGAAGGGTAGAAGAGGAAGAAGAGGAGGGGAGGAGGCAGGATTTCGAATCCTGCCTCCACAATTCTGTGGCGCACCAAATGAAGGGGTGCGCCACCGAATTTTTTTTTCTTTTTTTTTATTTTCTAGTCAAAATCTTAAAACGGCCATAACTTTTGTTCCTTTTGGAATTTGGCGATTCTAAAAAAAAGCTCACAGGCCGAAGGCGAGTGAGGTTGGGTTCCTTTTTCTCTCTAGTTTTTTTTTGATATCTTGATCATTTTTTTCGACATCGTATGCAAAAGTTATGCCCATTTTACTTTTTTTTAACGAACTTTTGCTCAGAAAGTCGAAATTCATATTTCAAAATTTGATAAAAAAAAGTAGACCTTAAACTCTCCGTGCATCTATAAGGGATTTATTTTTGTATGCTTTTTAGACCGCCAACTCTTCCGTCAAAAACTAGAAAAGGCGTTCCGGGGGGGTGGAGTTGGTGCGTGTGGACATAATTTTTTGGGATGGGAATTCTGTGGCGCACGTGGCAGTGGTGCGCCACAGAAATTCATATTTCTGTGGCGCACTAACCACCATGCGCCACAGAATAGGAGTGTGGCAATCATTGGTGTGGGCCCCCAGCTTATTTCTGTGGCGCATCCCTATCCCATGCGCCACAGAATAGGAGTGTGGCAATCATTGGTGTGGGCCCCCAGCTTATTTCTGAGGCGCACCCCTATCTCGTGCGCCACAGAATTCCTCTTTTCTGTGGCGCACCACGGTCCCGTGCGCCACAGAATGCCTCTTTTCTGTGGCGCATGCCCACCCGTGCGCCACAAAAATATATTTCTGTGGCGCACCAAGAAGCCATGCGCCACAGAATCTGTTCCATAGAAAGGCACTTCTCTACTAGTGTCCTAGTGGTGTCATGTGAACATCGACTACATGACACTTCACCATTTATGGGCCTAGGGGGATGCATCGTGCATTTGGCTACTAATTGTGGGGTTGCCAGAGTGACAGAAACCTAAATCCACGTTAGCAAACCATTACACGAGGGAGCGTAGGACCCCGGAGTTTAAAGTGTGGTTAGATTTATTTTTTAATTACTTTCTTGTAGTTGCGGATGCTTGCAAGGCGTACAATCACAAGTATGTATTAGTATTGGATGGGACGGTACATTAGCATAGGTTCACTCACACAACACTTATCAAAACACCTAACATTATTCAGCTGCATGGAACAAAAGCACTTGACAGAAACCTCCTATGTGTCCTCGAGAACGTTTGTTAATCATAAGTAAACTCACCCGCTTGTCCTTTGCTGAAGAAAGGATTGGGCCACTTGCTGCAATTATTACTACTGCATTTTATTTACTCGCACTTTATTTATTTGCAATATCAAAAACCCATACAAATCTATTTTTCAGTGTTTATAGTTATTCCTTCATTGAAACTGCTTGTCAACACCTTGTGCTCCTTGTTGGGTTCGACACTCTTATTTATCGAAAGTACTACGATACACCCCAATACTTGTGGGTCATAAGGCATGTTTTGGTAGTCATTTTTGGGCGACTACTAGTTGAAGGTGAAAACCCATTGAAGATTGAAGGTTATGGCAGATGGGTGCGACACGAAGTCAGATTCGGGGAGGATCCGGACACTTGAAACACTCAAACATGTAGGTAGGTGTGTGAAGACTAGAAGATTCAAACAAGGCATGGTAGATAGTACCAGATATTGTTCAATAATGAAGGTGTCACATCCCAATTTTGGAATACCTGATAACACAGTTGTTTTGCTAATTTCTTGACCAATAAACTTTGGTTGTGTTTGTTTGAGTGCAACTAAACAAACTAATTATATAAACTTACATGGCTAAGAAATTGGAAACTAAAAATATTCAACATATTGTTCCAATGACCTTGGAAATATTTTCTAAAGTAAATATTGATCAAAGAGTTTTCCAAAACTATCTTATGAGTCCCATACTTGTTGAATATTATTCCAAGTCCTAAGTTAAGAAAGAGGAAACACTTAATAAATTTCCCTAAAATATTATCAGGAAAAGAGGCATTCTTAAATGCTTCACCAAAATCTTATCAAATTTTTTTCCAACCTTGCAAGCTTAAAAACAAAAGTATTGGAGAGCATTGACTTGCTATCCCTAGTCACATAAATATTTTGGCAAAGCATTGTTAAAGAAAAGCCAAGTGCTTTATTAATTAGAATTTCCAATGTTTCTAGAAACAGAAAACTAAAACAAGTTACTATTGGAAACTTTCTTCAAATGATCTGAAATTAATACCATTGCTTCCTTATATCAAATAAGGAACACACACAAGAGGAGACCAAAAATTGAATCAATTAAAGTCCTGAAAACATGGTTTTTCTCCACAGCAACATTTGGAATTTTTGAACAAGTTTGTTCTACAAACTTTTTCCAAATGCCATGAAATAAAAAAAATGCTCTATATTTCATAAATAGGATGAAAACCAAAAGGGCACAAGTTTTTGAATAATTTAAGTGGCCAAAAACCCATGTTTTTCACTTTTTGAAATTTGAACAAGTTTGTTCTATTAAGTAACTCTAAATGACTTGAATTTTATACCACATAAGGAACACACCAAATAAGGAATGTGTGCCAAAAATTATCATTTTTGGAAACTCCTAAGTAGACTAATAAATTCAATGTCCATTTATGTAAGAATTCAAATTTGAACAACTTTGAATTATCAAGTTTCTCCAATTGAGCCAATTTTCACATATGTTGTGCATCTCAACTAATTAGAATTTTGGGCAAAAGTAATTTAAATTTTGACTTTGTTTTCTTGGTGAAAACATCCTATTTCAGAGAAGGAAAAGAGAGAAAAGGATGTACTTGTAAATACCCAGGGACCTAAATGCAATCCGAGTCATCTTCTACCTCTAGCCTCTCTGTAGATACAGAAGCCCTAGGCCATGCCTTCGATTGGAAGCAACTCGAGGTGGATAAAGAGGCCCCCCATGTGCTGTGTCTACTCCTTGCTCCCTCTATCCCCCCCTCAAGCTCTCTCCTCTCTCTCTCCTCTAAGAAGGCCCAAAAACCGAACCCTAGCTAGAAAAGCTCACCGTCGATTAGGCCATTGCCGTGCTCGCCGCCGGTAGCCGTTGTACCCATCGCCTCCACCTCGTCGAGTAGGCCCTCGCTGCAGAAGGAATCGAGCCGGAAGGGCTCGAGGTGGCCGCGCCATCCTTTTCCTCTCTGCGGGTCCGGCGGAGCTCCGGCGAGCCATTCCCGCCGCGTCGCTCCTCCTCCGACCTCACCGACTCCTCCTCTGCGTTCGTGGTGAGAAGGCGTACCCCCGCCGCCCTTTTTCCCCCTCCCTCTCCCTCTAGAACGCCACCAAGCCTTCCTCGCGTCCGGCCGCCGCGTAGTCGCTGTCGCCGCCACTCTCCGGGGCCTTCCCTGGAAACGAGACCGCCCTCTTTAGCATCCCCACGATGAGAGCAATGTTTGGATGTGTTGTAATCGTATTTTGGTGGCCGGAATCGCAGGTTGCGAGCTCGCCGGAGGTCTCCCCGCCGGCGGTGACGTCGCGGTGACGCCTCGCCTTGACCCCGCGCAGAACCAGTCAAACTACGCGTGGGCCTCGCCTCTGCCGCGTGGCTGCCCGCGTGGACGGCTGGCCCGCGAGTCAGCCTGAGTGGCTAGATCCCACCGCAGTGGATCTAGATCCAGGCCGGCCCAATAAGTGGATCTGGCCCTCCCTCTGTTGCTTTTCTATTTTTTTTTACAGAAAGTGTGTGTTTACTTTTGGCTATAAAAACCTATCTAAAGGATGAATTTGACCAAGATAAAATTTACAGATGTAAACCAACAAAATCTAAACCACCTCCAACTTGTAGATCTACATTTGGATGAAAAGTTTGGAAATGAAAAATGATTTTGCAACAGGTACCAGAAACACCAAAATGAGCACCATTTTTATTTCACAACTCAGAATGAAGTGATGCCAATTGCATTGGAAAGCCCTTGAAATTTCCTAACAGGAGATATTAACCTTGATTCCAAATTCATAGTATTTTTGAAATGGCATGCAATTTGGTAAAACACCAGAGAGCACTTTGGTGATTTTTATAAAATTATTAAAAATGATTTTTGATGCAAACTCAACTGGATGGTCTTGTACATGTTTAGGACTATCCAAACCTAGCTTGGTTTAATTTTTAGTGCATCCTAGAAAATTTGGTGGACAGATCTTTAAAATGCATGTTTCTGCCATTTTGGCATTTTAGGTAATTAAATTGTGTGGATATATTTTTGTGTTGCAATATTGTTTCCTAGCATGTAGAAGTTGTGTGAAATTGTTTTCTAAGTGTTACTTAGCTATTTTAGCATGTTAGATTGTGTGGACTTGAGTTGAGAAGAAATAGGATTTTTGTTATTAACATATGATTATTCTCTAGTTAATATTTGCATAGCATTTTTGAGTGATTAATTTATGTGCAAGAACTTGGATTTTTTATTGGATCCAGTACCATGTTGGTACTTATATTGTGTTGTTATCACCTCTGCTAGATTGCATTTGAATTGGTAGAAAAGCATGAGTAGCTTTGTCATGACTATTAGAATGTTATGGAAAAATTCCCTCATGTGTGGAATTTTTGGCATAACCATTTGTGGTTGTGTAGCCACATATTTTTGTGTTGTGTTAATAGGACCAGTAGCATTTTGATGATTCTCTTATGAGTGCTTGACCCCTAGATTTTTCACTTGTGTGAAAACAATAGCATGAGTAGCATTACCTTGCTTATTTTTGCATCCTAATATTTTCTACTAGTATGGTTAATGCACTAGATGCTAGTTTAGTCTTTTGTTAATTTTTAGCAAGTATGACCAGAGGCATTGTGACCTCTTAATGATTTGTTATTCTAGTGGAACACCCACTGGTGTCATTGCATTTTTGGTGGAAACATTATTTCCCCCACACTAGATGCATTTCTTTTATATAGTTATCTAACTATTGAGTGCCTTGTATTTTTGCTTTGGGAATTTTAGTACTAAATGAAAATGTGTATACTTCTGTTTGTCAGTGGTTGTAATCATGTGTGGCTTTCTAGGAAAAATCCATCTTTGGAATGTTGTTTGATTCCTCTAGTAATGCCCTTTTCATTACTACTAGTATGTAGGAGTTGCCTTGCAAATTGATGCATTGTTTTATCAAATCGGATATTTTTGTTATAGCAAGTATAGATGTTTTTCACTCCTGTTTTTATGACATGGACCCTCTGGTTGTATTTCAATTACTTGATTGAAATACATCCATTGATTCTTCATGTGTGAGTAGTACTAGTTTCCTTAGCAATTTTTGTATTGAATTATTTTTCCTGCCAACTTGTGTTTGGTAGATATGTGTGTATCCTTGCATGAGGAAATGTTTTCATTCTCATTATGATAACATGGTTCCTTGTTTGCATTTTAGTACTTTACTTGTTATGCTTGCTTGCATAGCAAACTTTTAGTAGAAACATGTCTATAGGATTCCTCCTTTTTAGTCATTGTTTCTATTGTTCTCACTATGAGAATTGTGTGTTTTGTGATGAGTCTATTACCTTGTTACACTTGGGTAGGCTCACTGATTTGTAAAAGTAACTTTTGCAAATCATGTGTTTTATTTATTCTTGAGGTGAATTTAGACTTAGCAGGATAGCTACATTTTTTCTTTTTGGGGTGTGGTTGATAGACCCATTGCCATGATTATTATTGAGCTTGTTTTATATACTTTTAGTAGTCTCACCATTGTGACTAAGTTTATTTTGGGTTTATTAATATCTTGGTATGAGAGTGGCACACCCACTGAATCCATGATATTAAGGTTGTGAGATATGTTCCTCCAACCTTAAACTGTCTTGTTAAATGGCATTTCTGCCAAGTAGGTTTGTTTGATTGTTTGCCTCCATTAATAATTGTGTGATTAGTTATTATTAGTTTCCTTGTTGTATGTATTGTTGTGTATTGTTGCTTGCCTTGATTGGTTCTGAATGTGTGTCCTTTATTCCTTTTACGACGTTAGAAAACGAAGAGGAAGGAAGTGTCGTGAAGCTCTGTTTCAAGTTCCAGTCACTCCAAACCCAGGGACACAAGGAGATACCAGGCAAGCCATCCTGATTGCTTGCTGATACAATACTTACCATTATCTATCATGCATGTTTTACCTCTGAAGTTTTACCAAAAACTTGATTATCAAAACTATTTTTGATGTGGCTATTACTACTATACTAGTATATAGGTTACTATTATGCCAGTAGTTAAACTTGGTAATACCAAGCCCATAAGCCACCATATGGTATTTATTACCATCAAATATAGTCCCTAAGTGGACACCCTAAAATTGTGATTCTACAAAACAAAGGCTTTACGGAAAACCCGGAGAAAAGGCGGATCCTTGTTCTCCGGAGGAATGTGGAAGTGGTCATTTTTGAGAAAATGGTGTTTTTCAAAAATGACACATAACCTAGTCTTCGCCGGACAACCTTTACCGTACTGCCACCCTACCCCAACATGGGCACGGGGCTTAACTTGAAGTTTGTTCTTATTAGTGTGTGCTATCTCACTTGCTATAAGGGGCGTCGTACCCTCAAACCGAATGTCGTCAGTGGAGACATATAAAGTGTGGGATTAATTTTCCCTCCGGTCGCATCAGTTGAGGCATCCTGGCTTGGCGGGGATTAGCTCGGTGCCGGGGATGTGGTAAAACTCAACTGAGAGATAGGCATATACTAGCTTGAACATAGTGGATGGTTATGATCAGATACCTGATGTTTACATACTGTTGTTACAGTCCGTGATTGTTCACGGGAGGTGTACTGGATCTGGTGGATGTGTACACCTCTGCGGAGTATAACTTTTTCGAAGAAGCCGCGTCCTCGGATATGGACAGTTGAATGGCCATGTAGCTAGCATTGTGTCAATGTTTTCAAAAAGGAAGTTTTTGAAAAGGGAATTTTGGAAAGGAAGTGTTGAACTTGTGAAGTTCGGAAAGGAATGGAAACTTATACCGTGGAGGTATCGTCGATGATGAAAAGCCAGATGCTGTTATACAAAACAAAATGTTTTGCAAAGAAAACCTTTTCTACTCTAAGCAAGAATTCTGGAAACTGATTCCAAGAAGTTTTGCAAAGAGAAAATATTCTTTAACAAAGCTTTACAAAACCTCTTGTACATGTGATATCTACAAGACAAATAAAACTATATTATTTTCTTCTGAAGTATCTTCTTCAACGAAGATACAGATTAACCTGACTACAACTGTGGTGTCATCGTATATGAACACCATTGGTAGTGAACCCTATTTATAGCCTACCTATTCCACCATATAAGCATACTTGCATGTTGGTAAGTGATATGATGGATGTCTTGCTGAGTACATTCAAATGTACTCATTATGGTTTCGCCCCTGGTATCTACTTATCAGCTTTGGAGAAGGAGCCTCCAAAGGAGATCTATGAAGAGAAGTACGGAGCTGACGGCTTTGCGAACTAGGATCGTCTCCGGGTCAGCAGCATGTAGGTTAAGGCGTGACTTGGGCTCATCTACGTTGTGTTTTAATTGTCTTCCGCTGTGTTTTTTAAGTTGCCTGCCCTATGTGGCGGTTGTGTTAAACTTGATCATGTGATCATTTTTGTAATACCTTTATGCATTAGTGTAATGGATGATGTATTTCTGTGTGCCAACTGTGTATGTTGTTCACGACTGATCTTTCTGGGATCGTGAATGTATGCATACGGAGGGTTTCAGACTGCCGGTCTGGGGTCCTTACAGAGTTGGTATCAGAGCCATCCTGACCTTAGGAGACCTTAGTTAGCATGGACGTCAGATAGGAAAGAAAAGTATTTTTGAGTAAAAACCTATTTACTATCTACATTATTTTTATCTAAGGGAATTTTAGTATATTTTCCCCTCCTTATTATCTTATCAAAAGATTCTAAACGCATATCAAGGGAGTCCTTGAACAGTGGTTCGAAGGGCGGGCCTTACAGAGTTGGTATCTCTCTCGGTTAAGAGTTTATTTCTTACTTGTTTGCAACTGCTCCGCTCTGTTTTTGAAACATCTCTCGTCTTTGAAGTTTTCTGTTCAGAAAATAGTTGGGGTTTCAAAAACAAATAGTTGCATATTATTACCTCTCTCAGTTAAAAGTTTTATCAAAACTTTACTTCTATTATCTTGTTTCCATCCAAAAAGTTGTATACTTGCCGATGTCCCGAGAAGACCAAAATAATTGCCTAGCTCTACAGTGATGATGGTCAGGAGTAGATATAGTTTTTCAGCCACTTCTAGGATTTTTTTGGATCAGTCTAGTTTGGAGTAATTTAGCAATGACTCTGTGAGTCGTTTCCCCCGACGTAGCTCCAATGGAGCCTTGCTTGTGTGTTATGGCTTGCTTATGTGTGTCCGTAGGACTTTGTGCTATTGTGTGGTGTAGAATTTGGTTCATCTAGGCTTCTATATGTTTGTGGGGTGCTCAAATTTTTGCAGATTTGTGCTTGCCCCGCTCTTGTTTTTGAATCGCCTCGTGTTAGATTTTTGCAAGCAAAAATGTTTGTATAGTATTCAAAAAACAAGAATTTGTTGCTTAGACTTATACTTGTTTTCGCTTCGAAATACCACCCGTCGTGAACCACCACCATCTCCCCCATAATCAATAAAAGCACCGTTGGGCCTAATAATAGAGGACCATCAAGGCACACGAGCTGATAGCTTTGCTACCAGTGATGCACTCCAGCAGATAAAGCTCCAACAACGACAACCCTCAAAGAAGAAAAGGCGTGAATGCACCAACCACTACTGACCAAAACCTCTATGTTTGTCTGTTTGCAAAAGACTCGTTTTGCCCTATTGGCTAGATGTCGCACCTTTTTATGTTCCCTTTTAAAAGACCAAACAAGAGAAATCCCCTTTTAAAAGTTATATACCTCCCTCCTCTGGAGAAAGGTGCAAAAGAAGTCTTCACATGCCATGATATGCAACCCCCTCAAAAGCCAATCAAAAGAGCACAATTCAATATTCGACGTATGACTCTAGTCGTATCTTGTCGGACAAACATTATTTAATAGAAAGCTAACAAGACTAACATGCTTTGTTCTAATCTTAGGTTGACACCTAACCAAAGCATGCGAACTACTGACAACTCTTTCTAAACCAAGAAATTAAGTGACTTACGACACTTTTTAATCTAGTTGGTAAAAAGGAGAAGTCACGAGATAATAAGATGATGACCTATTCGTTTACTAGTCAATAGGATATCGGGTGTATCTATTTTGGAAACCAAATCTTAGTAGACGTTGTAAGTACTATGAGATTCGGTGTTTAGAAATTAAGTGAACGATGGAATGGTTATGATAGATCTATAAAACAACAGTTTCTGTTTTTGTTTCTTTGTGTGCTCTTGATTGAAATAAATTTGTGTTTTGTTCAATCTTGCTTCCTAACTTATATGGAGTTGTTAGTACATGTTATTATGTTGTTTTCTTAAAATAAATATACCCTAGAAAGTGTGTGCATGATTGGAAACTCGAATAAAAATGAAATAGCATTTGTTACCTTCTAGTTTATTAATTGGGAGTATTGTGAGAACTAGATCCGTGTATACTTTCGTAGTAAATTTTGTGCTATGTTTTCCTTGAGTCCAGTACCATTTAGGTAATGTTATTTTGATTCTTTTACCTATGTTAGCTTGCATGTCTCTTAATAGTAAAGCATGTGTAAGTATTACTATCAATATGCATTAGTATTGTTTCACTAGATTAAATAGCCTTATATTTTTATCTTGTATGCAAAAAATTTCATGAGTAACCAGAGGCTTAGTACCTATTTTTCCTTGGTATTAGTAGGCCATAACCCACTGGTCCCATTTCATTTTGGCTTGAGGATGAAAATCCCCAACCATACACAGGTGTGAAAATAGCATGTTTCACTATGTGATTGATTTCTATTTTCCACCATGGAAAATATAATTGTTTCTTTTCACTTATGCAAGTGAGAAGTTTATTTCTTATTGTTAAATACTAATATGTTTAGGTGTGATCCTTTTGTTAGCATAATATTCCTTAGGGGTATCATGTTAAGAAATGTTTCACTATCATGTGCTAAAATTAAATTGTTCGCAAATAAAATAAATTCCTCTTGATTGGTAGATTGTTTGTGAATAATTTTAAATTGAGTGTACGGATCTTTGAAAAGGTTTGTATAACCTTTCATTGATTGCATAGCTACTGGTTGTGTGAGTTATACCTTGCTTGTTTGCTAGTAATTGGTTAAAGAAAAACAGAAATTGCTAGAAGAATTTCTGTATGCTTAATGGTTGATACATAGAATTACTCTGGTGCTTGTGCTTACTAACATGAGTAGGATTGGTGTACTGTTATTAGGTAAATTTATGTTCATGACTTGCTTGTTTAAGTTTAAACATCATGATAGCATTGTTTGCTTCTCTAGAGTGAAACTAGTTTCACCACTAGAAAATGGTGATTTTTGCTCTAGTATTACCCTCTTTTTATTTTATGAGTATATGTGTTGATATAGCATGTTTAGGAAGTTATTACTTCTGTTATCATGCCATGAATTATTTAGTTTCATGTTCTATGGTATAGGATATGATTATCTCTTATAGCATGCTGGGTAGAATTTTCATACTAGTGTGTTATTTGTGCAGTCCTGTTTTTTTATGCCTGTGCAATAGGAGTTTTATCTTGCGTAAAGATGGGGTTCTAGAGTATCTTTATGATTGGATTCATTGATTTTTAGCTACTGGTTGTTTGCTAATTGTTCATGATTGATGGATTTCAAAACCTCTAATAAACAATAACCTAGTGAATAAATAGTCTATTCATCTGTGGTGTTATTTGCTTGCTTATTGGATTTTGTTTAAATGTTTTACCTTAGCATGAGTTTATACTGGTGTTATGATTGTGCTTAAGAGTATCTTATGAAACTAAAACATCCAACTAAAATCATGAACACATTAAGTGATAGTTGCTTGTGGTGAGTAATACCCACTACCGTGGCTATTGTTCTGTCTGTTTGTTTTACCTTAGCAACCTAACCTTTGCACCCACAAGCTATATTTTTAGATTCTTATATACCTTATTATGAGAGTGGTACACCACTCCATATGTGTTATGTAAGATGTGGGATATAGCTAGGAACTCTTGCAGAAATTAACGGTACATTTCCAGGTAGTTCTGCACTAACCTTAATTTTTGTTCAAACTAGGAGACAAAAGTTTTGGACCTAAAACAGTACTGGTGTACTTTTTTTTAAAGTGAATTCGCTAATTTAGGGGAGTACCCCGCCTCCCAAGTAAAGTCAAAGGGGGGAAGCACCGGCACTCCAACACTAACATTGTGTTTGTTGGCCCTCCCTTAGTCCTCGCTTGCGAATCTCGGGGACGAGATTCTTTTTAAGGGGGGAAGACTTGTCACATCCCAATTTTGGAATACCTGATAACACAGTTGTTTTGCTAATTTCTTGACCAATAAACTTTGGTTGTGTTTGTTTGAGTGCAACTAAACAAACTAATTATATAAAATTACATGGCTAAGAAATTGGAAACTAAAAATATTCAACATATTGTTCCAATGACCTTGGCAATATTTTCTAAAGTAAATATTGATCAAAGAGTTTTCCACAACTATCTTATGAGTCCCATACTTGTTGAATATTATTCCAAGGCCTAAGTTAAGAAAGAGGAAACACTTAATAAATTTCCCTAAAAGATTATCAGGAAAAGAGGCATTCTTAAATGCTTCACCAAAATCTTATCAAATGTTTTTCCAACCTTGCAAGCTTAAAAACAAAAGTATTGGAGAGCATTGACTTGCTATCCCTAGTCACATAAATATTTTGGCAAAGCATTGTTAAAGAAAAGCCAAGTGCTTTATTAATTAGAATTTCCAATGTTTCTAGAAACAGAAAACTAAAACAAGTTACTATTGGAAACTTTCTTCAAATGAGCTGAAATTAATACCATTGCTTCCTTATATCAAATAAGGAACACACACAAGAGGAGACCAAAAATTGAATCAATTAAAGTCCTGAAAACATGGTTTTTCTCCACAGCAACATTTGGAATTTTGAACAAGTTTGTTCTACAAACTTTTTCCAAATGCCATGAAATAAATAACAAATGCTCTATATCATAAATAGGGATGAAAACCAAAAGGGAAAAAGTTGTTGAATAATTTAAGTTGCCAAAAACCCCTGTTTTCTTGACAGCACCTTTTTGAAATTTGAACAAGTTTGTTCTATGAAGTAACTCTACATGACTTGAATTTTATACCACATAAGGAACACACCAAATAAGGAATGTGTGCCAAAAATTATCATTTTGAAAACTCCTAAGTAGACTAATAAATTCAATGTCCATTTATGTAAGAATTCAAATTTGAACAACTTTGAATTATCAAGTTTCTCCAATTGAGCCAATTTTCACATATGTTGTGCATCTCAACTAATTAGAATTTTGGGCAAAAGGAATTAAAATTTTTACTTTGTTTTCTTGGTGAAAACATCCTATTTCAGAGAAGGAAAAGAGAGAAAAGGATGTACTTGTAAATACCCAGGGACCTAAATGCAATCCGAGTCATCTTCTACCTCTAGCCTCTCTGTAGATACAGAAGCCCTAGGCCATGCCTTCGATTGGAAGCAACTCGAGGTGGATAAAGAGGCCCCCCATGTGCTGTGTCTACTCCTTGCTCCCTCTATCCCCCCCTCAAGCTCTCTCCTCTCTCTGCTCTAAGAAGGCCCAAAAACCGAACCCTAGCTAGAAAAGCTCACCGTCGATTAGGCCATTGCCGTGCTCGCCGCCGGTAGCCGTTGTGCCCATCGCCTCCACCTCGTCGAGTAGGCCCTCGCTGCAGAAGGAATCGAGCCGGAAGGGCTCGAGGTGGCCGCGCCATCCTTTTCCTCTCTGCGGGTCCGGCGGAGCTCCGGCGAGCCATTCCCGCCGTCGTCCTCCTCCGACCTCACCGACTCCTCCTCTGCGTTCGTGGTGAGCAGGCGTACCCCCGCCGCCCTTTTTCCCCCTCCCTCTCCCTCTAGAACGCCACCGAGCCTTCCTCGCGTCCGGTCGCTGTCGCCGCCGCTCTCCGGGGCCTTCCCTGGAAACGAGACCGCCCTCTTTAGCATCCCCACGACGAGAGCAATGTTTGGATGTGTTTTAATCGTATTTTGGTGGCTGGAATCGCAGGTTGCGAGCTCGCCGGAGGTCTCCCCGCCGGCGGTGACGTCGCGGTGACGCAGTGCTGACGCCTCGCCTTGACCCCGCGCAGAACCAGTCAAACTGCGCGTGGGCCTCGCCTCTGCCGCGTGGCTGCCCGCGTGGACGGCTGGCCCGCGAGTCAGCCTCAGTGGCTAGATCCCACCGCGGTGGATCTAGATCCAGGCCGGCCCAATAAGTGGATCTGGCCCTCCCTCTGTTGCTTTTCCATTTATTTATTTTTACAGAAAGTGTGTGTTTACTTTTGGCTATAAAAACCTATCTAAAGGATGAATTTGACCAAGATAAAATTTACAGATGTAAAACAACAAAATCTAAACCACCTCCAACTTGTAGATCTACATTTGGATGAATAGTTTGGAAATGAAAAATGATTTGGCAACAGGTACCAGAAACACCAAAATGAGCACCATTTTTATTTCACAACTCGGAATGAAGTGAGGCCAATTGCATTGGAAAGCCCTTGAAATTTCCTAACAGGAGCAATTAACCTTGTTTCCAAATTCATAGTAGTTTTGAAATGGCATGCAATTTGGTAAAACACCAGAGAGCACTTTGGTGAGTTTTATAAAATTATTAAAAATGATTTTTGATGCAAACTCAACTGGATGGTCTTTTACATGTTTAGGACTATCCAAACCTATCTTGGTTTAATTTTTAGAGCATCCTAGAAAATTTGGTGGACAGATCTTTAAAATGCATGTTTCTGCCATTTTGGCATTTTAGGTAATTAAATTGTGTGGATATATTTTTGTGTTGCAATATTGTTTCCTAGCATGTACAAGTTGTGTGAACTTGTTTTCTAAGTGTTACATAGCTATTTTAGCATGTTAGATTGTGTGGACTTGAGTTGAGAAGAAATAGGATTTTTGTTATTAACATATGATTATTCTCTAGTTAATATTTGCATAGCATTTTTGAGTGATTAATTTATGTGCAAGAACTTGGATTTTTGATTGGATCCAGTACCATGTTGGTACTTATATTGTGTTGTTATCACCTCTGCTAGCTTGCATTTGAATTGGTAGAAAAGCATGAGTAGCTTTGTCATGACTATGAGAATGTTATGGAAAAATTCCCTCATGTGTGGAATTTTTGGCATAACCATTTGTGGTTGTGTAGCCACATATTTTTGTGTTGTGTTCATAGGACCAGTAGCATTTTGATGATGCTCTTATGAGTGCTTGACCCTAGATTTTTTACTTGTGTGAAAACAATAGCATGAGTAGCATTACCTTGCTTATTTTTGCATCCTAATATTTTCTACTAGTATGGTTAATGCACTAGATGCTAGTTTAGTCTTTTGTTAATTTTTAGCAAGTATGACCAGAGGCATTGTGACCTCTTAATGCTTTTTTATGCTAGTGGAACACCCACTGGTGTCATTGCATTTTTGGTGGAAACATTATTTCCCCCACACTAGATGCATTTCTTTTATATAGTTATCTAACTATTGAGTGCCTTGTATTTTTGCTTTGGGAATTTTAGTACTAAATGAAAATGTGTATACTTCTGTTTGTAAGTGGTTGTAATCATGTGTGGCTTGCTAGGGAAAATCCATCTTTGGAATGTTGTTTTATTCCTCTAGTAATGCCCTTTTCATTACTACTAGTATGTAGGAGTTGCCCTGCAAATTGATGCATTGTTTTATCAAATGGGATATTTTTGTTATAGCAAGTATAGATGTTTTTCACTCCTGTTTTTATGACATGGACCCTCTGGTTGTATTTCAATTACTTGATTGAAATACATCCATTGATTCTTCATGTGTGAGTAGTACTAGTTTCCTTAGCAGTTTTTGTATTGAATTATTTTTCCTGCCAACTTGTGTTTGGTAGATATGTGTGTATCCTTGCATGAGGACATGTTTTCATTCTCATTATGATAACATGGTTCCTTGTTTGCATTTTAGTACTTTACTTGTTATGCTTGCTTGCATAGCAAACTTTTAGTAGAAACATGTCTATAGGATTACTCCTTTTTAGTCATTGTTTCTATTGTTCTAATCTTAGGTTGACACCTAACCAAAGCATGCGAACTACTGACAACTCTTTCTAAACCAAGAAATTAAGTGACTTACGACACTTTTTAATCTAGTTGGTAAAAAGGAGAAGTCACGAGATAATAAGATGATGACCTATTCGTTTACTAGTCAATAGGATATCGGGTGTATCTATTTTGGAAACCAAATCTTAGTAGACATTGTAAGTACTATGAGATTCGGTGTTTAGAAATTAAGTGAACGATGGAATGGTTATGATAGATCTAGAAAACAACAGTTTCTGTTTTTGTTTCTTTGTGTGCTCTTGATTGAAATAAATTTGTGTTTTGTTCAATCTTGCTTCCTAACTTATATGGAGTTGTTAGTACATGTTATTATGTTGTTTTCTTAAAATAAATCTACCCTAGAAAGTGTGTGCATGATTGGAAACTCGAATAAAAATGAAATAGCATTTGTTACCTTCTAGTTTATTAATTGGGAGTATTGTGAGAACTAGATCCGTGTATACTTTCGTAGTAAATTTTGTGCTATGTTTTCCTTGAGTCCAGTACCATTTAGGTAATGTTATTTTGATTCTTTTACCTATGTTAGCTTGCATGTCTCTTAATAGTAAAGCATGTGTAAGTATTACTATCAATATGCATTAGTATTGTTTCACTAGATTAAATAGCCTTATATTTTTATCTTGTATGCAAAAAATTTCATGAGTAACCAGAGGCTTAGTACCTATTTTTCCTTGGTATTAGTAGGCCATAACCCACTGGTCCCATTTCATTTTGGCTTGAGGATGAAAATCCCCAACCAACACAGGTGTGAAAATAGCATGTTTCACTATGTGATTGATTTCTATTTTCCACCATGGAAAATATAATTGTTTCTTTTCACTTATGCAAGTGAGAAGTTTATTTATTATTGTTAAATACTAATATGTTTAGGTGTGATCCTTTTGTTAGCATAATATTCCTTAGGGGTATCATGTTAAGAAATGTTTCACTATCATGTGCTAAAATTAAATTGTTCGCAAATAAAATAAATTCCTCTTGATTGGTAGATTGTTTGTGAATAATTTTAAATTGAGTGTACGGATCTTTGAAAAGGTTTGTATAACCTTTCATTGATTGCATAGCTACTGGTTGTGTGAGTTATACCTTGCTTGTTTGCTAGTAATTGGTTAAAGAAAAACAGAAATTGCTAGAAGAATTTCTGCATGCTTAATGGTTGATACATAGAATTACTCTGGTGCTTGTGCTTACTAACATGAGTAGGATTGGTGTACTGTTATTAGGTAAATTTATGTTCATGACTTGCTTGTTTAAGTTTAAACATCATGATAGCATTGTTTGCTTCTCTAGAGTGAAACTAGTTTCACCACTAGAAAATGGTGATTTTTGCTCTAGTATTACCCTCTTTTTATTTTATGAGTATATGTGTTGATATAGCATGTTTAGGAAGTTATTACTTCTGTTCTCATGCCATGAATTATTTAGTTTCATGTTCTATGGTATAGGATATGATTATCTCTTATAGCATGCTGGGTAGAATTTTCATACTAGTGTGTTATTTGTGCAGTCCTGTTTTTTTATGCCTGTGTAATAGGAGTTTTATCTTGCGTAAAGATGGGGTTCTAGAGTATCTTTATGATTGGATTCATTGATTTTTAGCTACTGGTTGTTTGCTAATTGTTCATGATTGATGGATTTCAAAACCTCTAATAAATAATAACCTAGTGAATAAATAGTCTATTCATCTGTGGTGTTATTTGCTTGCTTATTGGATTTTGTTTAAATGTTTTACCTTAGCATGAGTTTATACTGGTGTTATGATTGTGCTTAAGAGTATCTTATGAAACTAAAACATCTAACTAAAATCATGAACACATTAAGTGATAGTTGCTTGTGGTGAGTAATACCCACTACCGTGGCTATTGTTCTGTCTGTTTGTTTTACCTTAGCAACCTAACCTTTGCACCCACAAGCTATATTTTTAGCTTCTTATATACCTTATTATGAGAGTGGTACACCACTCCATATGTGTTATGTAAGATGTGGGATATAGCTAGGAACTCTTGCAGAAATTAACGGTACATTTCCAGGTAGTTCTGCACTAACCTTAATTTTTGTTCAAACTAGGAGACAAAAGTTTTGGACCTAAAACAGTACTGGTGTACTTTTTTTTAAAGTGAATTTGCTAATATAGGGGAGTACCCCGCCTCCCAAGTAAAGTCAAAGGGGGGAAGCACCGGCACTCCAACACTAACATTGTGTTTGTTGGCCCTCCCTTAGTCCTCGCTTGCGAATCTCGGGGACGAGATTCTTTTTAAGGGGGGAAGACTTGTCAATCCCAATTTTGGAATACCTGATAACACAGTTGTTTTGCTAATTTCTTGACCAATAAACTTTGGTTGTGTTTGTTTGAGTGCAACTAAACAAACTAATTATATAAACTTACATGGCTAAGAAATTGGAAACTAAAAATATTCAACATATTGTTCCAATGACCTTGGCAATATTTTCTAAAGTAAATATTGATCAAAGAGTTTTCCACAACTATCTTATGAGTCCCATACTTGTTGAATATTATTCCAAGGCCTAAGTTAAGAAAGAGGAAACACTTAATAAATTTCCCTAAAAGATTATCAGGAAAAGAGGCATTCTTAAATGCTTCACCAAAATCTTATCAAATGTTTTTCCAACCTTGCAAGCTTAAAAACAAAAGTATTGGAGAGAATTGACTTGCTATCCCTAGTCACATAAATATTTTGGCAAAGCATTGTTAAAGAAAAGCCAAGTGCTTTATTAATTAGAATTTCCAATGTTTCTAGAAACAGAAAACTAAAACAAGTTACTATTGGAAACTTTCTTCAAATGAGCTGAAATTAATACCATTGCTTCCTTATATCAAATAAGGAACACACACAAGAGGAGACCAAAAATTGAATCAATTAAAGTCCTGAAAACATGGTTTTTCTCCACAGCAACATTTGGAATTTTGAACAAGTTTGTTCTACAAACTTTTTAATGCCATGAAATAAATAACAAATGCTCTATATCATAAATAGGGATGAAAACCAAAAGGGAAAAAGTTGTTGAATAATTTAAGTTGCCAAAAACCCCTGTTTTCTTGACAGCACCTTTTTGAAATTTGAACAAGTTTGTTCTATGAAGTAACTCTACATGACTTGAATTTTATACCACATAAGGAACACACCAAATAAGGAATGTGTGCCAAAAATTATCATTTTTGAAAACTCCTAAGTAGACTAATAAATTCAATGTCCATTTATGTAAGAATTCAAATTTGAACAACTTTGAATTATCAAGTTTCTCCAATTGAGCCAATTTTCACATATGTTGTGCATCTCAACTAATTAGAATTTTGGGCAAAAGGAATTAAAAATTTTACTTTGTTTTCTTGGTGAAAACATCCTATTTCAGAGAAGGAAAAGAGAGAAAAGGATGTACTTGTAAATACCCAGGGACCTAAATGCAATCCGAGTCATCTTCTACCTCTAGCCTCTCTGTAGATATAGAAGCCCTAGGCCATGCCTTCGATTGGAAGCAACTCGAGGTGGATAAAGAGGCCCCCCATGTGCTGTGTCTACTCCTTGCTCCCTCTATCCCCCCCTCAAGCTCTCTCCTCTCTCTCTGCTCTAAGAAGGCCCAAAAACCGAACCCTAGCTAGAAAAGCTCACCGTCGATTAGGCCATTGCCGTGCTCGCCGCCGGTAGCCGTTGTGCCCATCGCCTCCACCTCGTCGAGTAGGCCCTCGCTGCAGAAGGAATCGAGCCGGAAGGGCTCGAGGTGGCCGCGCCATCCTTTTCCTCTCTGCGGGTCCGGCGGAGCTCCGGCGAGCCATTCCCGCCGCGTCGCTCCTCCTCCGACCTCACCGACTCCTCCTCTGCGTTCGTGGTGAGCAGGCGTACCCCCGCCGCCCTTTTTCCCCCTCCCTCTCCCTCTAGAACGCCACCGAGCCTTCCTCGCGTCCGGTCGCTGTCGCCGCCGCTCTCCGGGGCCTTCCCTGGAAACGAGACCGCCCTCTTTAGCATCCCCACGACGAGAGCAATGTTTGGACGTGTTTTAATCGTATTTTGGTGGCCGGAATCGCAGGTTGCGAGCTCGCCGGAGGTCTCCCCGCCGGCGGTGACGTCGCGGTGACGCAGTGCTGACGCCTCGCCTTGACCCCGCGCAGAACCAGTCAAACTGCGCGTGGGCCTCGCCTCTGCCGCGTGGCTGCCCGCGTGGACGGCTGGCCCGCGAGTCAGCCTCAGTGGCTAGATCCCACCGCGGTGAATCTAGATCCAGGCCGGCCCAATAAGTGGATCTGGCCCTCCCTCTGTTGCTTTTCCATTTATTTATTTTTACAGAAAGTGTGTGTTTACTTTTGGCTATAAAAACCTATCTAAAGGATGAATTTGACCAAGATAAAATTTACAGATGTAAACCAACAAAATCTAAACCACCTCCAACTTGTAGATCTACATTTGGATGAATAGTTTGGAAATGAAAAATGATTTGGCAACAGGTACCAGAAACACCAAAATGAGCACCATTTTTATTTCACAACTCGGAATGAAGTGAGGCCAATTGCATTGGAAATCCCTTGAAATTTCCTAACAGGAGCAATTAACCTTGTTTCCAAATTCATAGTATTTTTGAAATGGCATGCAATTTGGTAAAACACCAGAGAGCACTTTGGTGAGTTTTATAAAATTATTAAAAATGATTTTTGATGCAAACTCAACTGGATGGTCTTTTACATGTTTAGGACTATCCAAACCTAGCTTGGTTTAATTTTTAGAGCATCCTAGAAAATTTGGTGGACAGATCTTTAAAATGCATGTTTCTGCCATTTTGGCATTTTAGGTAATTAAATTGTGTGGATATATTTTTGTGTTGCAATATTGTTTCCTAGCATGTACAAGTTGTGTGAACTTGTTTTCTAAGTGTTACTTAGCTATTTTAGCATGTTAGATTGTGTGGACTTGAGTTGAGAAGAAATAGGATTTTTGTTATTAACATATGATTATTCTCTAGTTAATATTTGCATAGCATTTTTGAGTGATTAATTTATGTGCAAGAACTTGGATTTTTGATTGGATCCAGTACCATGTTGGTACTTATATTGTGTTGTTATCACCTCTGCTAGATTGCATTTGAATTGGTAGAAAAGCATGAGTAGCTTTGTCATGACTATGAGAATGTTATGGAAAAATTCCCTCATGTGTGGAATTTTTGGCATAACCATTTGTGGTTGTGTAGCCACATATTTTTGTGTTGTGTTCATAGGACCAGTAGCATTTTGATGATGCTCTTATGAGTGCTTGACCCCTAGATTTTTTACTTGTGTGAAAACAATAGCATGAGTAGCATTACCTTGCTTATTTTTGCATCCTAATATTTTCTACTAGTATGGTTAATGCACTAGATGCTAGTTTAGTCTTTTGTTAATTTTTAGCAAGTATGACCAGAGGCATTGTGACCTCTTAATGCTTTGTTATGCTAGTGGAACACCCACTGGTGTCATTGCATTTTTGGTGGAAACATTATTTCCCCCACACTAGATGCATTTCTTTTATATAGTTATCTAACTATTGAGTGCCTTGTATTTTTGCTTTGGGAATTTTAGTACTAAATGAAAATGTGTATACTTCTGTTTGTAAGTGGTTGTAATCATGTGTGGCTTGCTAGGAAAAATCCATCTTTGGAATGTTGTTTGATTCCTCTAGTAATGCCCTTTTCATTACTACTAGTATGTAGGAGTTGCCCTGCAAATTGATGCATTGTTTTATCAAATGGGATATTTTTGTTATAGAAAGTATAGATGTTTTTCACTCCTGTTTTTATGACATGGACCCTCTGGTTGTATTTCAATTACTTGATTGAAATACATCCATTGATTCTTCATGTGTGAGTAGTACTAGTTTCCTTAGCAGTTTTTGTATTGAATTATTTTTCCTGCCAACTTGTGTTTGGTAGATATGTGTGTATCCTTGCATGAGGACATGTTTTCATTCTCATTATGATAACATGGTTCCTTGTTTGCATTTTAGTACTTTACTTGTTATGCTTGCTTGCATAGCAAACTTTTAGTAGAAACATGTCTATAGGATTCCTCCTTTTTAGTCATTGTTTCTATTGTTCTCACTATGAGAATTGTGTGTTTTGTGATGAGTCTATTACCTTTTTACACTTGGGTAGGCTCACTGATTTGTAAAAGTAACTTTTGCAAATCATGTGTTTTATTTATTCTTGAGGTGAATTTAGACTTAGCAGGATAGCTACATTTTTTTCTTTTTGGGGTGTGGTTGATAGACCCATTGCCATGATTATTATTGAGCTTGTTTTATATACTTTTAGTAGTCTCACCATTGTTAAACTAAGTTTATTTTGGGTTTATTAATATCTTGGTATGAGAGTGGCACACCCACTGAATCCATGATATTAAGGTTGTGAGATATGTTCCTCCAACCTTAAGCTGTCTTGTTAAATGGCATTTCTGCCAAGTAGGTTTGTTTGATTGTTTGCCTCCATTAATAATTGTGTGATTAGTTATTATTAGTTTCCTTGCTGTATGTATTGTTGTGTATTGTTGCTTGCCTTGATTGTTTCTGAATGTGTGTCCTTTATTCCTTTTACGATGTTAGAAAACGAAGAGGAAGGAAGTGTCGTGAAGCTCTGTTTCATGTTCCAGTCACTCCAAACCCAGGGACACAAGGAGATACCAGGCAAGCCATCCTGATTGCTTGATGATACAATACTTACCATTATCTATCATGCATGTTTTACCTCTGAAGTTTTACCAAAAACTTGATTATCAAAACTATTTTTGATGTGGCTATTACTACTATACTAGTATATAGGTTACTATTATGCCAGTAGTTAAACTTGGTAATACCAAGCCCATAAGCCACCATATGGTATTTATTACCATCAAATATACTAGTCCCTAAGTGGACACCCTAAAATTGTGATTCTACAAAACAAAGGCTTTACGGAAAACCCGGAGAAAAGGCGGATCCTTGTTCTCCGGAGGAATGTGGAAGTGGTCATTTTTGAGAAAATGGTGTTTTTCAAAAATGACACATAACCTAGTCTTCGTCGGACAACCTTTACCGTACTGCCACCCTACCCCAACATGGTGGGCACGGGGCTTAACTTGAAGTTTGTTCTTATTAGTGTGTGCTATCTCACTTGCTATAAGGGGCGTCGTACCCTCGAACCGAATGTCGTCAGTGGAGACATATAAAGTGTGGGATTAATTTTCCCTCCGGTCGCATCAGTTGAGGCATCCTGGCTTGGCGGGGATTAGCTCAGTGCCGGGGATGTGGTAAAACTCAACAGAGAGATAGGCATATACTAGCTTGAACATAGTGGATGGTTATGATCAGATACCTGATGTTTACATACTGTTGTTATAGTCCGTGATTGTTCACGGGAGGTGTACTGGATCTGGTGGATGTGTACACCTCTGCAGAGTATAACTTTTTCGAAGAAGCCGCGTCCTCGGATATGGACAGTTGAATGGCCATGTAGCTAGCATTGTGTCAATGTTTTCAAAAAGGAAGTTTTTGAAAAGGGAATTTTGGAAAGGAAGTGTTGAACTTGTGAAGTTCGGAAAGGAATGGAAACTTATACCGTGGAGGTATCGTCGATGATGAAAAGCCAGATGCTGTTATACAAAACAAAATGTTTTGCAAAGAAAACCTTTTCTACTCTAAGCAAGAATTCTGGAAACTGATTCCAAGAAGTTTTGCAAAGAGAAAATATTCTTTAACAAAGCTTTACAAAACCTCTTGTACATGTGATATCTACAAGAGAAATAAAACTATATTATTTTCTTCTGAAGTATCTTCTTCAACGAAGATACAGATTAACCTGACTGCAACTATGGTGTCATCGTATATGAACACCATTGGTAGTGAACCCTATTTATAGCCTAACTATTCCACCATATAAGCATACTTGCATGTTGGTATGTGATATGATGGATGTCTTGCTGAGTACATTCAAATGTACTCATTATGGTTTCGCCCCTGGTATCTACTTATCAGCTTTGGAGAAGGAGCCTCCAAAGGAGATCTATAAAGAGAAGTACGGAGCTGACGGCTTTGCGAACTAGGATCGTCTCCGGGTTAGCAGCCTGTAGGTTAAGGCGTGACTTGGGCTCATCTACGTTGTGTTTTAATTGTCTTCCGCTGTGTTTGTTAAGTTGCCTGCCCTATGTGGCGGTTGTGTTAAACTTGATCATGTGATCATTTTTGTAATACCTTTATGCATTCGTGTAATGGATGATGTATTTCTGTGTGCCAACTGTGTATGTTGTTCACGACTGATCTTTCTGGGATCGTGAATGTATGCATACGGAGGGTTTCAGACTGCCGGTCTGGGGTCCTTACAGAAGGTACCACAAAGATAAAAGTGGAAATTGGCACCTGTCCAGAAGACCAAGGCAAGACCGAATTCAACACAAAGACTTGGCATGATCTACTACAACACAGAAGGAGAGTCGACTCTAACCCGGATGCACCCGGACTCAGATGCTTGGAATATATTTTCAGTATGAAGGCGCGGAAATACCTTCCTCGTTCATTGTAGGACTTATACTCAGTTTTATTTTTAAACGTGTGGGTTTCATGCCTTACACGGCAATACCAATTGCCATATATAAATATATAAATGTAAAGGTGATGGCTGATTGTCAACTAAGCAGATATCAATCGAATCTACCAATATTTTTACCTTTTACCTTCAACCTTTGTTACTGCTTCTGCTTCCGCTCATAGGCGACTTCACGAACGATGATTCCCCTAGTTGATCAAAAATTGAGTCTAGGGCGAGCAAATCAACCTAGCTCAGATCATAGTCGCTGCGAACCTAAAAAGAGTCCCTTTTAGGTGTGCAAGGTTTTGTGTTGTGATAGCTTCATCCGAATTATCTTGCGTACCGCGCTTCTGGAAGGTGTCCTTGTACGGCGTTGTGGTGCATTAGCCCCTGCTCCCAAGAACACATGAGGACGTGTTCGGTGTAGACGTCAACAACACCATGCACGGTGAAAAAATTGTCGCTAATATCGAGCTAACGAAAGCACAAGGAAGACATTGAATTGAATAAATGAGTGTGGTTCCCCTCCCCCCCCCCCCCCCCCCCATCCAAGAAAATTATGTTTGTCGCTTCCAGATGGTCGTATTCTTGCGATATCGACCGAGCATTTGTGGAGAACTCAGCATGTGAAAAGGCACGAGATTCTTCAAAAAAAATTAAACAGATTAATGAGGAAGCCGAGAATGAATTCCAAATCTTGGCAGAAAACATGAATTACATTATCAGGATGGTCATATTACCTGCATCATCCGAGCTCAATAATCAGTGGTTGGTAAGAATGTTGCAAATCGAGAAATGTGTTTTTTAAAGCGAAAACAATGATATGGTGGAGTGATGATTAGTAGGAGGAAGATATGAACGAATTTGGAGCGAGGAAGCAAGGTGAGTACAAAATCATACAAGATATAGTCATAGGAGGTTGGCAAGTGACCGGGGGTTGCACATGTCTGTCTAGCTAAACCGCCAATCATGTAGAGTTTTTGGTTTCTTTTTAGTTTAAGAAATAGGAGTCGTTAAGTTCGAAAATGCTTGTATGGGACTATCCAGGTTTTGAAAAGCTTATCTCCCTACATTTTTGGGTTTCATGTTTCTTTCATGCGTACTAATTAGAAACTAGGAGGGGGAGGGGGGGAGAGACGTTTTGGCAGCCAGAAGGACTCTTGATTGTTGAAATTTGTTTTAACCGATTTTCACCTTGTCAAACAATTTTGACAAAAAAAAACGTGTGTACATTTTGCTACTCTATGGGCAGACAAACTCGTTTTGTACAAAATACGGATAGTGTATGTCGTGTGAAAAAAGACAAATTTCAGTGCTGAAAACAGATTTTTCTACTGTGTTTAGACAGGCCACTAAAAACATCAGTTTTCTGGGAAACCTAAGGTGCATGCACACGTATAGAATGTCGAGGTGTATGCACTAAATTTGTATTATTAATTTTTTTGACAGTATAAATATCAAATATGTTCTTGGTGCAGCAGCATGTGCTCACGCCTGCCAAAATAAATTTCAGAAAAACTAGCAAAACTGCTCATTCTTTATGCCAAGAAGGGAAAAAGCACGTGTGCTCTGGCCGGAAAGACAGATTAGACGGAACGGACCGACGGACAAGCCGGTACATACTGGACACATCACCCATATTTCAAGGGAGAGCAGACAACCTGTGAGCCCACCTAGCCGCTTTAATTTTGTGACGAATTTACTGACTTCAAAGTACGGAATGTGACTGTTCAAAATTCCATCAAAGAATTGTTTTTTTTTTTCGAAGGTATGCAATTGCATACCTGATTTTTATAGAAGAAGAGAATTCAATTACAAGACGGTTGACAGTGCTAGTTGTACACAACCATACTGTCAGACCCACTCCACACCACACCTAGGCAACTACTCGCGAACTAGGGCTCCCACTCCAGCTCCAGCCTCCTTCCAAATGCTCAACTCCGCAATGATGCGAGAGGCAAGGGTCTCCTCATTACAGATTTGACTGATGTTACTGAAGACCCTCGCATTCCGCTGTTTCCAGATGTGCCATGTGATGATAGTGACTAAGGTGTCGATCGACTTCCTTTGCTTATCTCTAAATCTCTCTCTGACAGTCAACCACCAGTTTTCCAGAGTATCGTCCTCCGTGGGTGTCGGGAGCTGTAACCTCAGTAAACTCAAACATCTCCACCAAACTTGCCTCGTGAACACACATGTCACCAAGATATGATCTGAGGTTTCCAACTCTTGATCGCACAGCTTACAGATGTCGGGGTGGTCCTGCAAACCATGTCTCACTCTACGGTCTGAGGTCCAGATCCTGTGTTGGATAGCTAGCCACATGAACAACTTGCATTTGACCGGGGCCCAACACCTCCAGACTCCATTAGCAAGGGGGAAACCAATCTGCCCCACCATAAGGGCTTTATAAGTGGAACTCGCGGAGTATCTCCCCGTGGCAGAATAAGGCCAATAGAACTCATCCTCCAAGGATACATCCCGTGGTACCTCCTGAATGGCCAACCAGAGCTTAACCCCTTGCAAAGCCATCTCCGGCGTCCAGGCTCCTCTGCAATCTCCAACCCATCTGCTATCCGTCAGAGCTTCCTGCACATTCCTCCTGTTTGCCGTCCTCGAGCTGACAGCGGCCCTCAACAAGGGGGCTAACTCCTGAATAGCCATCCCTCCAAGCCATCTATCTTTCCAGAAAAGGGTCTTCTTCCCATTACCAACTTTGATGCGGGCGAGGCTGTTAAACACCTCGGCGGCTAAGGTGTCTTTGAGCATAGGCAACCCCTTCCACGGTCTCGAGTCATCAGTCCTCCTCAACCATTCCCATCTAACTCGTAATGCCAAACCCTGAGTTTCTAAATTTTTGATGCTTAGGCCCCCATAGCAATAAGGCTTGCACACATTCTCCCAAGCCACGAGGCACTGACCTCCGTGCGCTGTCTCCGAGCCTGCCCAAAGAAGCCCTCGCATCCACTTGTTGATCTCCTCCAAAAGCCAACTGGGGGCCTCAGCCACTAACAGTTGATGCACCGGTCTTGCTGCTACCACAGATTTGACCAGGGTCAAACGCCCTGCTCTGACAATCATCCCACTCTGCCATGCCGGTACGCACTTCAGCACCTGATCCAACATAGGCTGCCACTCGCTCTTGGTCAAAGGACGCAGCGCCAGCTGCAGTCCCAGATATTTGATTGGGAATTGTGCAATTTTACATCCTAGCACCAGAGAGACCAGGTTCTCATCCAACTCCTCTCCCCGGATGAGTGTTGCTGCAGTCTTAGCATAGTTCACTTTCAAACCCGATGCCTCTCCAAAAATGCGCAGGATCTCCCTCACCACCAGGAGATCGGACTCTAGCGGCTTCACAAATAGCACCACGTCATCTGCGTAAACCGAAACTCTTTGCAGTGCCGAGCAACCTGCAAGCGGTGTGAACAAGCCCTCACCCACCGCTTTTGCCACTGACTGCGAAATAACCTCCATCGCCAGCACAAACAACATCGGGGATAAAGGATCCCCCTGACGCAGGCCCCGAACGTGAGAGATCCTCTTGCCCGGTACCCCGTTGACCACCACCTTAGTGCTTGCCGTGTTTAACAGGATCGCGATCAACCTACACCACCACTCGCTGAACCCCATCTGTCTTAACACTTCGAACAAGAATGCCCATGAGAGTGAATCAAAGGCTCTCGAAATGTCCAGCTTCAGAAGCACCCCCTTCTCTCTCCTGGTGTTGATTTTGCGTGCGAGCTGTCGAACCAGAATAAAATTATCATGCAGACTCCTCCCTTTTATGAAGGCGGACTGATTCGCACTCACCAACCCACCCAGTTTGCTTCTCAGACGGTTGGCCAACAGTTTAGAGAACAGCTTGGAGAAGCTATGCACCAAACTAATGGGCCTATAATCTCCAATCTCCATAGCATCTTGCTTCTTGGGAATTAGCGTAATCAACGCTTTATTAAGCTTAGAGAAACCTCTCCCATCTCCCACCGCCAGCTTAAGCAAAGCTGCCATGATATCTGGCTTTATGATGCTCCAAGCTCTATGATAGAAAGCTCCGATAAAACCATCTGGTCCAGGAGCCCGGTCCGGTGGTAGATCTTTGATGGTGTCCCACACCTCCTCCTCGGTAAAAAGGCCATCCAGATCCCGCAGCTCAAGGTGTTGTAGGCCAACAAACCCCAAGTCAATGGAGTGCTCCCTGGTCTCCAGCTTTCCCAGAAGACTCTGGTAGGCCTCAAAAAACACTTCCTCCTTCTGAGCTTGGTCCGTGATCAGATCTGCCCCAACACGAACTGCGGGGATAAAGCTCTTGGCTCTCCTGCCATTGGCCACCGCATGAAAGAGCCTAGTATTAGCATCTCCCTCTTTCAGCCATCTCAGCCTCGATCTCTGCCTAGCCATGGTCCGCTCCAGTGAGGAGAGTCCCAAGATAGACAATTTGAGCATGCGTCTCAGCCAAACCTCTCCCGGTGACAATAACCTCCTGTCTTGCGCAGCATCCAATCTGAAGATGACTGTATTTGCAATAGCCAACTGGACTTTTATGTTGCCCACCTTCTTTTGGCCCCAAGACTGAAGGTGGGAAGCCAAGTTTCTAAAGAGCGCATCCAGGCGCTTGAAAGGATCCACAATTGCCACGTCACACACCCATCCTTCTTTGACTGCTTCCTCAAACCCTTCCAGCTTCAGCCAGAACAACTCAAATCTGAATCTCCTCTTGGGTCTCACTGCCGCGTCTAAAGAAAGATGTAGAGGTGTATGATCAGAAATGTTGCTTGATAATGCCTGGAGAATGCAGTCAGGGTAAAGGATGTCCCAATCTACAGAGACCAGCGCACGATCAATACGTGTCATAGTTGGGACGGCCCTCTCATTACTCCAAGTGTACATCCTCCCATGCAGATAAATGTCCCGCAGCTCATGAGCACTCACGAAGTTTCGAAAACGGCCCATCATGTTCCTGTTCAAATTAGCGTTGTTCTTTTCTGCTGCAGTTAGGATCATGTTGAAATCTCCCACGATGATCCAAGGCCCCGGGCAAAGTGAGCGTCTCTCGGTTAACTCCTGCAGGAACTGTATTTTCTCCGCATCGGATTGTGGGCCATACACCACTGAGAGCCACCAACTCTTATTCTCCTTTGTGGTAATTTCACCTGTCAGCGTGTGAGAATCAATGCTGACATGGGAAAAACTAAGGACCGTGGTGTCCCAAGCCACAAGAACTCCTCCTCGAGTTTCGATAGCAGGTAAGAACTCAAAACCATCAAAGGACGGGCCAAGACACTGCAGGATTGTGAAGCGGTCAACTGTATTCAGTTTAGTTTCCTGCAAACACACCAAGTTTACATGCAGGGACTCCACAAACTCTCGAACTGCGTTTTTCTTTGCTGGCTCATTCAGGCCACGCGGGTTCCAGCTCAAAATGTCTATATTTGGATCCATAATATGCATCTAACACTCCACTCCTAGTCAGACCACATGCACTCAATTTGCAAGGATCGCCTGGCTACTCGACTCCTGCAACGACCCAATAGGTGGCATCTCCTTGCCAAAGATCGACGCGACCACACGCAAGTGCTTGTCCTGCATAGGTGAGTCGAAGAGGTTCCTGAACTCTTGCAGGGCAGCCTCATCGACCAACATGTTCTCGGGCACCACTCCTAGTGCTTTAAGAAGCACCGTCTCGGCTGCGGAAGCTTTCTTGAGCGGCTTGCTCGTTGGGGCAGGCACACTTGACACGCTTGAGCTCCTCGTGTGTCGCCGTGGCGTAGATGCCACAACATCGGCGGGCACTGCCACGGAGGACTCTACCTCTCGGAGCAGCGGGGGTGTAAACTTCTTCAGCAAGTTTGCGCAAAAAGCCTTCATCCTACTGAATTGAGCCGAGTCCGGGGGCGGGGAACTACGAAATGTGACGAAAGGTGTGGTCTCCACAACCTTTGAAGTCCTAGCCTCAGACTCGACTTCGATCTCCTCGCTCTGAGCACCCGAAGCAGTCTCTCTATCTTGAGTGTCCACGTGGGACGAGAGAGAAACTTCAAAGTATTCCTCCTCTTCTGCTAAGCGATGATTAGCAGCCAATACAGCACCGGGGTAGGCACACGGTTCCGTGGGCTGCGCCTCGCTCGAAGTGTCAAACCAATCCTGACAACCGGCTCCCTCCGCCGATTTCAGCTCCCTGGGGCCCGCCGTACAGGCGGATGCACCCGCTGCCACAACACATGAAAGAGCAAGCACTGGTCCAGACTCGATATTGGTTTTGGGGCCCACCCCTTGGTCGGATGCACCAGGAGACGGAACCTCCTCTCCTCCCTTTCCACGCGGCGCCAGCTCCGTGGCTGCTATCGCTCGAAGCCCAGCCTCGGGATCCCCTCCACGATCTGTGGCCACCCGTCCACCAGAACCAACAACTCCGGGGCCCACCATAAAGGTAGCTGCGCCCAACAACCCGCTGTCCTCTCTGCAGTTACCACGCGGCGCCAAATCCTTGGCAGCAGACGCGCTTGCCTCCAACACGTGATCCCGCACCAGGGTGGTTCCACCCAAAGCAATCCCAACGGACAAATCAACCTCGGGATCAACGTTCCGTTTTTCTTTTTCAGAGACTGCGGCAGGAGGATCAGGGTGGGCCCGCACCACTTCCCTCCATTCTTTTCGAAAAGAGACGCTCGCCGAATGAGAGCTCCCTTCTTTTGCAGTCGCATCCGGTCCCACCGCCCTTTTTCCTTTCTCTTTATCAGAGCGGCAGGGCGCAGCAGCAAGAGACACTGCATCTCTGACGGGCGTGGGGTCCGCTTGCCCCATTCCTTGTGTTGACCGATTCCAAGCGATTGCTGGCCCAACCGTTCGCAGCCCAGGCGACGCCACCTGGCAAGAAGGGAGAGGCCAGACGCTGGTCCGGGCCCTGGCAGGGACAGGCGGTCCCGCCACTCTGTCCACGTGTGGCATAATCATAGGTGGGAAGCGCCAGGCCAACGCGGCGTCTCCAGCCTCAGCATGCACGCGCGCACCCGGCGGAACAGACGGACCGGCGGCCGCGCTCCGGCGATCCAGCGAGCCCCGTTTCCACGGGAGCTGGCGCCACCGCCTCCTGCCATCGGGGCCATCCTGCTCATCGTGATCCCTCCTAGCTCCATGAGGCGAGCCACCACCCTCCGGCGAGTCCCAGGCTTGGCCGCTCGCCGCGGTGATCGTCTCTTCCACGGCATCCAGATGAATCAACACCCTGTAGTTCATTGTCTCCAGAACCTCGGCGTTCACCCCCGGCGTCTCACAACGGGAACTGACCGACTCCGGCGACCGAGGCGTCCTATCACCAGAACTCCCTGGCTCGGGGATCACCAAAGTGCGCGCTGCCGGAATCGCTTCGAGGTGCGAGGTCCAGGCGGTGAGCTTGAACAGCGCCAGATCATCACGCGAACTCGTCTCCGGCGCAAACTCCCCCAACACGCAGGAAGTTCCGAGCAGGTCTTCCACCACTTCCACCGCCCAAGCATGCGGAGGAATCCCCTCGAGCACAAGGCTCACCTTCTTCTCCAGCGCGCCGCCGACGGCTTGATCACGTCTGCTCCAAGGCCTGAAGAACAGTGTGAACCCCTCGCAAGGCAACGACGTTCTGTTCGCAGCCCTACCCCGGCTTTCCTCATCGGCGAAAATTAGCAAGAAATCTGCCGGGTGGAACGCATGGACCGAGACCCGCACGCGAGAGAGCCCCAGCCGCGCCTCGAGCGCCGAAGCCACCTGCTCACACGAGACCTCCGGCCGGGTGCCTCCGACGTAAGCCACTAGAGCGAATCGCAGCCGGTGCTCCAGGTCGTTCATCTCCGGCGACCTACGCACGATGCAGAGGGGTGCGTCCGGATCGACGGCGGTCGGCGAAGGCCAACCCACAGCATGCTGCGCCTCCACCGCCGGCGAGGCCCACGCTCGGGGGGGGCGACAATGGCCGCCGCGCAGCCGTGGCTGCAGCAGCGCCTCTGTACGACCCCTCCTCACTGGTCCGCGGCGGCACGAACGGCAGCAAAGCTCGGGAACGGCTCGCCAACAAGGTTCGCCGGAGTTCCTCCTCCTCCGCCACCGGACTTCGAGGCCTCCCGCACCCGCGGGCGTCATGCCCCTCCTCCCAACAGCGGTTGCACACGGTGGCACCCGTGCACTCCGCCTTGACGTGGCCTGGGCGGTAACAGTTGAAACAGAGGCCCTGCAGCTCAGGCGGGACCGGCGACCTTGGGGGCTGCGCAGCGAGGGCGGCGAGCGCTGCTTCCGCCGCTCGCTGGACAGCCTTGCGCTTCCGCCACAAAGATTTGCGGGACGGCGCCGCCGGCGCCCACGAGATCCTCTCCCTGACTCCTCTAGCCATCTCGACGCCAGGCTCCGCCGCCGCCCGCGAGGACACCACGTCCTGGCCGCCCGAGACCGCCGGCGACATCGAGTCGTAGGAGAGCCCAAGACCGGAGACGATGGGTCTCCCCATGGAAGCGCTGGAAGCAGCTGACCCCGCACCCGGACTTAGCAACCCTCGCTGGCCACCCACGGCCAGCTGCGGGCTCGGACTCGCCGCGGGGGACATACTGCGACGGCGCTCTGAGAGGTGGACGCCGGGACCGGAGTGGCCGCCGGCGTTGAGGAGGGGGATGGGAGAGCGCGCGGGCGGAGCTAGCTAGCAGGCGGGGATGGGGAAAGTACTCTGCAAGGCGGTCGTTGTAAAACATAAGAAAAAATCTCAGGACCTTGCTAAATCATGCATGTTACGATCAACAATACTTTGGAACCTAATCCGTCTCGCATATGGATGATCGCATCATGTGACGATACTGCTTTCTTGTTGCGGTGTTTTATATTAGCAGTAGTGGCGCCAGCCAACATCTAGAAACGGCAACATTGCCATGTAAACGACGGAGAAGATGAAAAATTCCGAGTAAATCTATTGTACTCTCTCTTTTTTTGTGAGGTTTGTTTTCCTGGTGTTTGATTGATATAGAGTTCGATCCATTCGCAAAAGAAAGAAAGAAAGAAAGTAAGAAAGAAAGAACTTGCCGAACAAATTAACACGCAGTAGTTCACTCAGCTAGGCTGAGTTCATGCATCCAGGGCGGCGCAGAGCCCGTCACATGCACGTCAACACATACCCATCCCGCTAGTCCCCGGAGAGCCGGTGGCGCTGCCAAGTGCCAGCGCCGGCTGACGCTGCATGTGCAGCCATGTGCGTCGTCTTGTCTTCACCTTGCCTCCCGGAGCTCATCTGTGCTTCCCTTTCCATTTTCATGGGTGACCATGACACCAGGCCGGCCGGCCAGGTCAGTAGCTCGAGCGACCTTTAATCCCATGGACATCTCCCGTCGTACTTGTCCATCTTCGTATCCATACCCAGCGTACGACAACACACAATCATAATACGTAGCTAGCGCGCATGCGATGCGCGATAACGATGTATTTTGACGGCCAGCTGGGCATCGTGTGATCGATGTACTTGTACGCGCGTATCTTGCGTGCTCTACTAGCTATCAACTTTTCGAGTCATTTTTGTGTGACGATGACATGGGAGCCAGCTCAGTAATTGTGTTCATCATGAGCTTGCGAGACCTTATATTAAGCTTGTGGACGCCTAGTGCCGTACTTGTCCATTCTACATCCATACAGATTGCGGAGCATACGACAATCTATGATCGATCAAGGTAGACACGAATATAAACGTTTGAGCTTTAAGTCCCCGACAGGTGCATCCCAAAGAACGGGACGTGCCACGTCAAATTGTCAACACTGTTAACTTGAAGACGCATATATATGTCTGTGTCAACAATAGCAACATGCATGTGTAAGAGATTACGAATCATGCAGCTAGCACATGCTATGCAAAAAATATGTTGATAGGTGACACCGCATGCATATGCCGTAGACTCGTATTTAAGCAGCAGGAGCGCCCCTGTTCCTGCTACCTATCCATCAAACATTACCTCATATTGTCTCTCCTCAAGCAAAAGAGAGAAGATCAAGCCATGCAAGGCCCTAGCACCAACACCATGCCCTTCAAGCAAGCCTTCCTCAAGAACCTCCTCCTGAGCCTCCATGCGCGCAGTCGAACAAGAGCATCATCCTTCCTGGCCATGAGCCCCGACGAGAGGAGGCGCGCCGTCAAGACCGCCGCCGACGTCGCCATGGCGGCAGCCCGCGGCGCCGGTGCGAGGTGGCCCAAAGCCATCTTAGCCTCTGCGACGGCGTCCGGTGCAGCGTGCAAGGCGCGGAGATGCAGGAGGATCCTGAGGAGGTGGCGCCGCGGCCGGAAGAGCGGCTACGTGGCGAAGGGGCTGCTGAGGAGGAGGACCATGGCTCTGAGGGAGGTCATACCGGGAGGCCGGCAGGCCGCCGTTGACGAGGCCTCACTGCTCCGGGAGGCCATGGATTACGTGGTCCACCTGCGCGCTCAGGTCGACGTGCTCCGCCGCGTCTCAGAAGCCGTCCAAAGTTCCAGCCTCTGTACTTAGTAGTGACAAAGTTCCAGCCACATGCATGCTACCTGTGGCTGTTCTTCAGAGGGTGGTGTGTGGCGTTCAGTGTTTTCGCCAGAAAATAACATAGTAGTCTTCATGCATGCGTGCCTGATGATAATTAGGGGCATGCACGCACCTGCCTGCCGGTGAAAATTTGTCTTAGAAAAGTATGTGAAGGGGTGAGAAGAGAGGGACACTCCTGTTGATCAGCCGACGGATTTATCGGTGCCTGAAATTATATACTGCAACTTCAGTTTCACTTGGAAAGGAAAAAGTCAGACTATAGAGTGTGAAATGTTGTTCTTTAATTTAGAGATGCTCGCGATTGTTCAAACGAAGCTATCATCAACATGGCATTTGCAGATGCAATACTGCATAACTTAGTGTTACTAGCAAAGGTCACGATGAATTGTTCCGGATAACACGTAGCTATATGTCTTGTCGGATCATCAAAGTTCACAGTTTCTCTTACATATTGACCTGACGTGCCAGAACTAAATTGAAATAAGAGTTCTCTCAAGAAAATAATAGAGTATGGTCACCACATGGAGAAACAACTAGCCAAAGATTGGCGGCGGACAAGTTCACATACGCCTCTGCATTCTTTTTTTTTTTTTTTTGAAACCAGGCAAGAGGCTTGCCTTTTCATTGATGGGAAAATCTACCCGTAGGCGCCGCTCGCTCGTCGCTCACAGCGGCGGGTCGTTGCGATTCGTGCAACGGACGCGCGCGTCGCTCGCGCCCACGCGGTGGAACCGCTCTCGCGATGGAACCGCCCACGCGTCGCGCGTGCGTAACGGCGAGGTGGTGGTGGGTCAAAGATGTCTGTGACTCAGTGGAGATTAGGGGAAGCGTTTTTTGAATTTGGGGAACCGTGCCCAGGTCGTTTTCTGCCCAAATATCTGCGCCGCTCTCCTCCCCGGCGACGAAATCGATTTCGCCTTCCTTGCCGCTGCTTGCCCGTCCGCCGCCGGTGGAAGCTTCGGCTCCGTGAAACCTCGCCGTGGTGAGTTACTGCTTGCCGTTCCCCCTCCATTATTCGCTTAGAGTGCGTCGTTTCACCATTACTTGGGTTCTTCAGATCTGCCATTCCGCGCCGCCGTCAGCCCGCCTGTTCTCTCTGTCGCTCTGGTCCTCGCCGTGGTGAGCCCCCTCTTCTCTCTGTCGCTCTGGTCCTCGCCGTGGTGAGCCCCTCTTCTCTCCCTCGCTCTTGTCCTCGCCGTGGTGAGCCCGCACCTTCCCCTCTCTGCGGCGGTGTGGCGCAGCGAGGCATGGCTGGTGCGGCCGCAGGGGCTCGAGCGGGGACACACATCGGTGGTTAGATTTGATCCGTCCGTCGCCCAGCTCCCTGCTCCCCCTGGGATGGGATGCAATCAGGTTGGCCGCAGAGCGGGGGAGAGGTGGCTGCGCTGCGGGCCGGAGCTTGAGGCGGCGACCGCGGGCTGGAAAGCGGCGGGGAGTGGAGTGAGGTGGAAGAGTGGTCGTGGCGGTGGCGGTTGCGGGGAGGCGTGCGTCTCGTGCTCCGGTTGCGGGGGGGCGTGCGTCTCGTGCTCCGCGGGAAGGGTGCCATGTTTGGCATCAGGTGTTGGCGCCGCGGGGAGAAGAGCCTCGCCGGAATGTCGATACCATTGTGATAGAACAGCTTCATGGCATGATCTAAAAAGTAGGCACTTCTAGGACCTTGCGTGGAAGGGGACAGGAGTTAGGCACGCGCCTGCTCAGTGCTGCGGCGGTCTGACGTGCTGTCCAGGACACGGTGATGTTGGCACGCCGTGTTCTCCGTTGTTAAGACGCGGCTCGGCCACTTTGCAGCCACCGCCTGCTCAGTAGAGATAGTGCCATTGTCATGTGGTTAGGCTGAATTCGTGTCCCCATCGCCTTGTTTTAGCCCGCATAGCTAACTATCTGTGGATGAGCATGCAGATACCCCTCGCCGTGTTCAGCCCACTCGACCTACTCGCCGTGGTGATTACGCAGATCGCCTATCCGTACTTAACCCGCAGAACCCACTCGTCGTGTTTAGCATGTAGTTGCCCCTCGCAGATACCACACGACCGTGGTTGTTTTTTGTATGTAGTTGTTTTGTTTCTAGTTGGTAGTTATTTGTTAAGAAATTGGTTGTTTGAGCTAACCCCAATTAAAGTGACAAATGAGAAATAATTTTGCATTTTTGCCAAGTGATAATCTGGCATTTGTTTTGCAATATAATGTGATAACTGTGGACAATTAATCTGGTAACCTAGGTAATAGTATAATAACACTCTAATTGTGGCTACTTTATTTTTGTTGATACTCACACTTTGAACACAAGCAAAATAAGCTGATAACTACAAGAAAATATCATGGTAGCATAGGTTGAGTAAACCGGTAACTTTTAGTACCATAGGTTTATTTTGCGGCACAGTCACCATGTTTTCTATTGAATAACCTGTGAAATGAAGGAATCATCTGGTCCCTCATTCATTTACTAAATTTTTTAATTATATTTCTGTTTTTCAGGGAATTTCGTGGATGCTCAAGCGTGTCTGCTTCTGTCGCCGCAACCAAATCTTGTTCATTATTTTTGAGCAGATGCAGATCCTGCTGTTCACGCCATGAAAATGAAATTGGTAATTGTTCCACAAATAGATGGCATGCTTCTTTTTTGTAACTAACGTCATGTATTCTGTTAACTTGTTTCTCCTAAGTGAACCTGATAGATAGCATGCATTCCTGATAGCTATGATCATTTAAACACGATTTTTAACCCTGCTATCTAGCATGATTAAGTAGCATTAACTAAGATGGTAGCTACCTTCAGTTAACCTGGTAGCTACATGAAATTATCCTGATATCTAGTATGAAATATCTCGATAGATTTTCAAATTTAACTGCGTATGATTTTAACATGATAGCTATCATGAATTGTCCTAGTAGTTAGCTTCAATTAACCTGATAGCCAGCATGCACTATAGCTTTTGAAATTTAACTTTTCTTGCATGGCATAACATGATAGCTAGCTTTAATTAACTAGATACCTAGCTTTAATCAACCTGATAGCTAGCATGAATTAACCTGGTAGCTGGCTTGATTTCCATTGATAAAACCATATTGTTTCCTTAGTTGGTTACTTGGTCATAAAAGCTACCAGGTTAATTCATGACTAAATGCTCACCCACAATAATACTCTACCTAGCTTTAATAAATGTTGGGAACAAGCAAGCACAATTGTGTTCGGAATCCGGTAGCCATTTTTTAAGAACTTGGTAACCATTTATAAACATCTAATTGTTTTCGGAAATCTGTTTGCTAGTTGCAGACAACTTGATAGCATGAACTAAGATAGGGGCCATTAATTAATCTGGTAGCTATCTTAAATTGTCCCGATATCTAGCATGAACCATCCTGGTAGGTAGCTTTTCAAATCAAATTTTTGCATGATTTTAACATGATAGTTATCATGAATGATCCTGGTAGCTAGCTTCAGTTAATCTGATAGCTAGCATGAATTATCCTCGAATGTAGTTTTTGAAATCTAACTTTTCTTGTATGACTTAACATGATAGCTAGCTTTAATTTGCCTGATAGCTAGCATGAGTTAACCTGGTAGCCATGATGCATTAAATTGGTAACTACGATTATAGATCTTGATGCTACCTTTGGCTATATGGAATAACATTCTCTGAAATTGCTAGGTTTGCTATTGTTCATCATTGTCCATATTGTACCCGCAATTATTTTTGCAATGTGAATATTTATTAGTGTTACTTTTTTTTTGCAACAGTAGAAGGTTGACACTAAACAATCCAACAAGTTATGGTTTGCAAGGCGGCGGCTAAATAAATCAAGTTATGGTTCATCTAGATGTTTTGTTAGTGCTATATGCAAAACCATTCTGTTAGCAATCTGTGCTGCATATTTTTAACCTACTTGAACTAGATGGTTTCCTTTTTGCTGCATGTGTGTAATACATGATCTACTAGTTACAGTACCCTAAAATTAATACGTCAGACATGATGTTCTAATTTTGTTTGTGTCCCACGTTTTTTGCTCAACCTGGTGCATGATCTGGATGTTTTTATGCCATCTATTATGATCTTATGGTTTCTGTGCAACTTGGTGCATGATCTAATTGTTTTTGAAGTTATGACCGTTCAGAAAGCATCTGTAACCGTTTTTTCTGCTTGTTTTGAGTGCTGAAATCTGCTTTTTTGGCCGGTGTGCTAGTTTTCGTTGGAGGTATTGTTGTTGGGCTTTTTTGTGCAGCCCAGAGACATGGTCGCTCGCGCTCGGAGTTGGTGAGCCTTTTTGTGCAGCCCAGAAACATAGTCGCTCGCACACGGAGGGAATTCCTTGCATGCGTTGACCGCCGCTCGGGACGACTACGTAGCGGCGCCGCCGTGTAGTTCGGTCCATCATTGATATAGAAGAAGTGAATTAGCCAGGTTATAAGGGAAACCTGCCGAAAACCATACACAACAACGCGACGCTCCATGCCGGCCCCGAGGCCACGCACCACACAAGTCGACGGCCAAACCACCCAAGTGGTCAAGGCCGACACCTCTACACCTCAAACGCAACACAAGGGAGGTGAAAACCCGGAGCCGCCGTTCCGACATCCACGCCGGCCCCAAGGCCACGCACCACACTGGCCGACGACCAAAACCGCCCAAGCAGCAAAGGCCGACACACTAGCACCTGAACGCAACACAGCAGGGGCAAAATTCGGAGCTGCCGCTCCGACATCCACGCCGAACCCAGGTTCGCGCTCCACCTAGCCGAAAACGAGGGGACAAAGCATCCACCCGCACGAACGGAACAGCCGGCCAGGGTGGTGAAAGAGCTCCACAATGATGCCTCCAAGGAGGGCAACGACGAAAGAGAGCATCGCCATCGTCTACTTCAACCGAGGCCGAAGCAGGGTTTTCACCCGGAGCTCACCAAGCCCGAAGCCACGACTGTTGACCGATGAAGGCAAGGTTGCCATGTCAATCGTCGCCGCAGACCACCAAAACTCTCTCCATGGGTGCCTATGATCGGCGAAACTTCCAAGACGAGGCCCCAAGAAGAATGTGACGCAGAGGCGCCACCCTCGGCCGATCCAAGAAGGATCTGGGGTTTTCCCCCGAAGTTCCGAGACGAAGGAGTGGGAGCTCCGCCATGGCGACACCTTCAAGAAGGACGTGGCACCCAAGGGCGTCACCGTCCCCTGTCCAGTCGACGACCAGAGCAAGGCATTCGCCCGGCGGACAGTCCCAATTTGCACGCCTGCCCCACAAGGACCAGCCAGCCCACCATCACAGACCCGCACGCAAACACCGCCAGCCCCACGCGCCCGACGGTCCACGGCCACGAACAGAGCTAGGCGCTGGGGCCTAGGTCCGCCTCATGTTGTGCCACCTCCTAGCACAACGTGACGTCACCACCAAGTCCAGGGCCACCACCCCGGTGTCCAAATGCCGCAAGAGCCGCACGGCCAACCGCATAATTGTGATGTCCTCAAAGCCGGATCGATGTGCTAGCTAAGAGAAGTCGAACGGGCCCTCCACCTCCGTTGACCGCGATGCAGCTCCATCCAACGTAGAAGCACAGCGGCAGGGTGTCGTCATCAGGACAGCCCCAGGATGGTGCGACACACAAGACAGGAGCAACCGCCGCACATAGACAAGGCCCGCCCGGCCCATCTTGGGCCTAGATTGGGCCATGTTGTACCGCCGCTACCTGCGCACCGCTCCGCCCATCCGCTGCACCACACCATGGAGCTCCGTTCGTCGCTGCACCAGCTCCACCGGTGGACCACGAGCAGCCGACGTGAGAGAGAGTCGGGCCACGCTCCGCATCCACCGCGAGTCCTCCCCGCAGCACATTCGAAGGCCGAGGGAGAGGCCAGCAGCGGCGGCAGGTCGGGAGACCTCGCCGGCGACGCGAGTTGGCTCCTCCCGAGTCGCTCGTGTTGAGCGACGTGAGGGTCCTTTTTTTTACGCGTCGGTGGTATTCACCTCTGTTTTTTTTTTTTGAAACGAGGCAAAAGCTTTGCCTTTTATATTGATATAGGAGAAGCAAACATGGAACGATCGAGGCGAAAGAAAATATAACTGCTATAAATCTAGCGCCCGCGAGGGTCCAGATCAACCTACTCCATCCAATCTATCTGAAAGAAAAATTGTCATCTCTTAAACTTTGACCCTAAACTTGAGACGAAAGCGGAGTGGCCCGAGAAACAGGTAGCAGATCATACGGAGACGTCTAGGGCCACCGGTAGCGGGAAATTGTTGCCCCCCCCCCCCGGTCCAGCGAGGGCAATCAAGGCTTCATCCGCTGTTGTCATGGATGGCAAGTTCAGTCTGAAAAGGGTTGTGAACGCATCAATTGTCGAACTTGAGAGCGGGTTCTTGAGTGAGCTCGCAAATTCTTTTCTAGCCTTCTCCAGCGGCATATCACCGATATCGATCCCCATCTTCTTGTGGAGAACTCGCACCGCTTTGTCGACCGCTGGGAGGTGCGGCTTCGTCGCAAGCCTGCTGCTGCGACGGGCGGGTGCGGACGGGACCACCGGAGCACGTGGCGACGATGGAAGAGGCGTGGGTAGCAACGGCACAGCCGGCGGGCCGAACAGATCTGCGACACTTCACAGAGTGATGTCCGGAGAGGAGAGGGCGTCATCACCATCAGCGGCGTCAGCATCAGCGGCAAGGAGGCATCCGAGCGAAGTGGCCTCCGCGTTAGCGTCGAGGACGTCCACACCCGAGTTGAAGATGATGTCCGATTCCGAGTCGAAGATGACGACCTCAGCGGCGCTGGCAGGCGTGTCGAGTGCCGCCGTCATCTCCCGAGCCGGATCATTCGCATGTTTCTCACATATGCACTCATTGCTTGGCCGCACCTCCCCTGACACCTCTGGCGGCTGCGGCACATGCTCGTGAGACTCCACTTGCACATAGTGTGTGTCCTCTTCGTGCACCATCAGCAGTAGCGGCCCGACCCGCTCGTTCTCCTCTGCCAGCGCCCCGTCCACGTCCTCCATCAGTCGCCGTGGCGTCGTGATGTCCTCGCGCACCCGAATGTCAAACTCGTAACGAAGGGCGTCGGCCACATGGCGCGGCTCCGGGCGCGGCCGAGTCGGGAAAGCGGGCACGGGCGGAGGCGAGACGCCCGAAGCAACAGTAGACCAGGAGCGGCTATCTCCCTCGCGGCGTATACCCGAAGAAGAGGCGGTGGAGCGGTCTAGAGGAGGCGCGGGTGGAGGGGCGGTACAGCTCCGAGGCATAGGATCTGGTGCAACCAGCACGGATCGAATCCGAGGCATAGGACAAGCAACACGGGAGGATCCATTGCAGTTGATGACGAGATCCTCCGCGTTGAGGGCGGGCCAGAGCAGCGGCATGGGAGCAAGGGCCCCACCAGCAGCACGCGCAGGAGGGCGGCGCACGAACCGGACGGCGATGTTTCTTCATCCTGCATTCAGATTTTCCTTTGAAGGAAAATAGCCAGCCAAAAAAGGGGATGGGGTAAGAAGACATTAGTTTGGGAGCCCGTATTTTCAAAAAATAAATTTGAGACGGAGGGATTAGACGTTTTAAAATATTATGATTTTGTTTATTTTGATATATATATATATATATATATATATATATGTGTGTGTGTGTGTGTGTATATATATAATATCTACGGATCTATGAAGTTTCACAAAAATATTTACAATTTTAGCCTATATAAAATGACAAACTTGTGGCTCCAAACTAGAAAAAACAAAAAAAAATTATCCTCAGATGTGTCTTCTTTGTGTAGATAATGGATAGCAATATATTTCGATAAAACTTCTGTCATGCATACCAGCCATGTAGGTGTAGGGCTTCATGTATTTAAAACATAATCAAAATCATATTTGAATGTTTCAAAAAATGTGAAAAGGTCCCGAGTGTTTTCAATGATATATTCTCCAAACGTTCAAGTTTTTATGTTGAAATATTTTGAATGTGAGTTAGAAAAAATCACAAATATACAGATTTGAGTATAGTGTTTCAAATCTAAATAAAATAAACAATTTTTTATTTTTATATAGCCCAGAATTGTACATGGTAATTTGACCTCTTCACGTGTGACTCAAATTACCATGTATCCGCTGTCTCCAAATTAAGAAATTATAACGTGAACCTCGGCTGCGTACACGTTGCAATGGAGTACATGACTAGACAAGGTAGCTGTGAGTGTATGCATCGTGAAAAAACACAAAAATGACCTTGGGGCCAAACTTCAGCAAAAAAATGAATCCAAATCTAAACTATTTTCGGAACTAACCCTTTTGGGTAGCGCCCAACACGGCGGCGCGGTGGTCTGTAGGGTAACTCCAAGTAGCCCGACGCGGTGGTCTGAAGGGTAACTCCACGTAGCCCGGCGCGGTGGTCTGAAGGGTAACTCCACGTAGCCCGGCGCGGTGCTCTTAAGTGTAACTCCACGGTACCCGGCGTGGTGCTTCTGCCACGTCGTCTAGGCTGGACCCAGGTGCAAATATGTAGCGCCGCGTCACTCGGCGCGGTGCTAGAGGGTGTAGTGCCCCCGTACTCGGCGCGGTGCTTCCAGAATGTGATGGATAGTGCAGTAGCATGCGTTTTCTCCGAACGAATGCCTATACTAGGATCATTTTTCGTGTGGCTAGTAGGACCCACTCGTACCATTAGCCCTTCCTATATCGTGCATGTGTTTATTCAGATCTGTGGACATAGGGTTATGTAGATCCGTTGGTAGAACATGTTAATGGTTGTGTTCTTCGTCCTTGTGCTCCGTAGATCTGTGTTCATGGCTATGTGTAGTTAATTTTGTGCTCTTCTCTAGATCGTAATTAACCATGCCATTTTGCTTCCGTCATCGATGTAGCAAATGTTCGATGATGAGTTTCACGCATTCGTTTCTTTTGGGGACTCGAAGATCCCTTCCTATATCGATGAGTGACAGCCCATGTCTCGGAATGATATAGTCGATCCGCTGCCACCCTTGAACTCTGTTGTTGTGGACCTTGTGAGCGACGTATCTACTGCGATCGATGCAAAGATTGCTAAGAGCAAGGCACCGTTCAAAGGCACCATGAAATGGATGCCCCACATGTCCACCTTCATTCAAAAGAACATGGCATTGCTCACCAGGAATGAGGTGAGGACCGACAAAGGATTCAAAGAGGTGAATCTCACTGGATGGGCCAAAATCTTTTGGATCGCAAAAAAAGTATGACAGAGTCACAAATGCCATTACAATTCATGGATCGCAAAAATGTTGCCACATGGATAGGCGACGGATCAAACATGTTGAACATTTAGTACACACAACCCCGCCCGTCTGCACATGCCTACCATCAGTCGTGGCGGAGCAGGAAGCCTTGATCCAAGTCGTAATTCCGGTTCCTTTTTCCCGCTAGATGGATGTATCGATCTACCTATGGCGCCTTACCCTAAAAAAAGACAGTTTTTCTAAGAAGGCGGCACCGCTCACAGTCTGGCTGCTCCATCTCGCAAAGTTGTCGGTCGGACGGCCCCTAGAAGACCACTCAGATAAGCGCACGGACAGGCTTCCATTATTCAAGCCGATTGGTTGATCTTGTATGGTATCTGATCCAGCCACGGACTATGTTCCACGGAGATTCATCTTTGTTGATCAAGCACTCAATTTTAAGGTAAACAATACACACATGCTACCACTAGTATTTTGTAATGGATTATGACCTAATAGCGCAGTTAATCAGTACAATGGACACATCTTGAATGACAATCGATCAATATCTTACAAGCGAATCACTCTATTATGTTAAAATTTGAATCTACATGGCTGTTAAACGCATGCATATAATAATGCGATAAAACTACTTTCTCGTTCAAAACTTTAATTTGCAGAAGATTATAATTGATAGCTCAAATTATGTGTTTATTTGTATTCCCTTATAGCTTCTATGGGTATATATCATTAACATACTGACTTTGGCGTCTCTACAGTTAATTTCAATATACAGAGAAATTGACAAGTTTTGCGTGAAACTACTGGAATTAAGTCAAGTAGCACAATTAATTATGTGCCAAAGGCTTTGTAAAAAAGTAAAAAATCAATTGGCCCCCCTATATTTAAATTCTGGCTCCGCCCTTGGCTGGAAGTCACGATAGTTGATAGAGATATGGGAACAAGACGACCGTGGGTTGCAGGGCTACTGGTATGAGTGGGTCCTACCATCCACACGAAAAAATGATCCTAGTATATGCATTCGTTCGGAGAAAACGCATGCTACTGCACTAGCCATCACATTCTGGAAGCACCGCGCCGAGTACGGGGGCGCTACACCCTATAGCACCGCGCCGAGTGCCGTGGCGCTACATACTCGCACCTGGGTCCAGCCTAGCCGACGTGGCAGAAGCACCGCGCCGGGTACCGTGGAGTTACCCTTCAGACCACCGCGCCGGGCTACGTGGAGTTACCCTTCAGACCACCGCGCAGGGCTACGTGGAGTTACCCTACAGACCACCGCGCCGCCGTGTTGGGCGCTACCCAAAAGAGTTAGTTCCGAAAATAGTTTAGCTTTGGGTTCATTTTTTGCTGAAGTTTGGTCCCAAGGTCATTTTTGTGTTTTTTCACGTATGCATCTATGGCGACGGGGAGCCCGTCACATGCACGTCCATCGCTCTCTTCGCGGCTTCGCCAGAGCCGGTGCCGCTGGCAAGTGTCAGCGCTGTTATCACTCATAGATGACGGTTTGATCTACGGATAGCAGCTCTATAGCGTCATATAGTCTACATCTGCTTGATTTGTTTAGACTTGTCGTTTATTTACCTTTCAGTTTCTGTATTTCGGCTACGTGCATTATCATAATTCAGAGGCCGGATATAATGCTTAAACATTTTAAGTAATAAAAGTCTTTTATCAAAAGAAAATTGCCAACGCTGCGCTGACGCTGCATGTGTGAAGCCATGTGCGTCTTCTTGTCTTCACCTTGCCTCCCGGAGCTCTCCGTCTCTTTCCATTTTTATGTGTGACCATGACACGAGCACCGCCCAGCTCCGTGGTTAAGTTACCATCATCATAAACTTGAAAGCCTGGAGTGACCTTAAGCTAGCTCGATCGTGGACATCTTGCGCCCTACTTGTCCATCTTCCTATCCATACCCAGCATACGACAATACGTAGCTAGCGCATGCGATGCGCGACGACGATGTATTCGAGCCGGCCAGCTGGGTACGATCGAGTACGAATGTACTCGGCCACCATGTGCTGTACCTTCAACTTTTCAGCTCATTTTTTGTGTGACGATGACACGGGAGCCAGCTCGGTAATTGCTGCCATCATGAACCTGGGAGACCTTCCTGTGGACGCCTTGTGCCGTTCTTGTCGATTCTACATCCATACAGATTACAGAGCATACGACAATGTATAATCATGGAAGAATATGAGCACGATGTATACTTTTGACCGAAGTCTAGTCCCCGACATGCATGTCATCACATCAACACAGCATTGCACGCCATAAGCATGATATACGGTGGCTACGGTCACTCAAACATCACCTGCTAACGTTCAAACAAGATCTCATTGGTCCACGACTCTTGTCCTGGAATGCGTAGTTCAGAGGTTGACTTCGGTCAATTTGTCACCAGGAAAAGATGAGTTCCGATGGAAACTTACTAAGAACGGAATGTTCTCGGTGAATTTCATGTATAGAGCTATGATCTAATCAGATATGTCAGTCGACATTTTTAAAAATGTATGGCTTATGAAGCTACCATTGAAGATTAAAAAAAATGCGTGGTATCTTCATAAAGGGGTCATACTAACAAAGGATAATCTTGTCAAACGTAATTGGCATGGAAGTTCAAAGTATGTTCTCATGATGAAACGATTAAGCACGTATTCTTTGATTGTTCATTTGCGCGTTCTATACGGTCCGCTATCCAAATGGCTTCAAATATTTACTAGCCCACATCCGTTGCAAATATTTTCGGTAACTGGTTAAACGGGGTGGATAAAAGGTTCAAAACAATTATTAGGATAGTAGCGCTAGCCGTTATATGGTCGCTTTGACTATGTACAAATGACAAGATTTTCACAGTTATCTACTCCGAACCTAACAGAGAACCTGGTTGACACGATTTGTTTTAGGCTTGTCGTCTATTTGTTTTTTCAGTTTCTGGATTTCACCTGTGTGCATTCTTAGAATGCAGAGTCCGGGTGTAATGCTTAAACCTTTTACGTAATAAAAGTCTTTTATCAAAAAAAAAGGTCAACACACAATTATAACTTGATGACAGGGCCGGACGACAATGATCATGCATGCATGTGTGAGAAAGAGATTGTGAATCAAGCGACACGTGCTAGACGGAATATATGTGTAAAACTATTTTTAGTGTTATTACTGACACCACATGCATGCCATTAGACTCGTATTTAGGCACCAGGAGTGCCCATTTTTCTGCTACCTATCTACTCGCTCCGTTCATTATCATATGACTTCCAAATGGATGTATCAAACAGTACCACCAACAACAACCATAAGCAAGAGAGGAGAAGAGACACTACTCTTGTAGATCATCTAATAATGAACGGAGGGAGTATCAAACAGTACCACCAACAACCATAATCAAGGGAGAAGAGACACTACTCTTGTAGATCATCTAATAATGAACGGAAGGAGTATCAAACAGTACCACCAACAACAACCATAAGCAAGAGAGGAGAAGAGACACTACTCTTGTAGATCAGCAGAGGACTTTGTGGAACCCTGAAACTATGAACTGCAGCTTCAGTTTCACTCTGAAGAAAAAACAACTGATTCGAAAGTGTGATCTTTTTTAAATCATGCATATGCTCGGGTAGTTCAAATCAAGAACTGTTTCTGCCGTTAAGGAAAAAAAACCTGGTTTCTGCATTACTGAGGAATCTGCAGAATTTCTCATTACTTTGAGTGTTCACTATCGTACAGATTTGGAAATGCTCACGGTTGTCGATAGGAAAGCTATCGTCAACAACCTCAACATGGCAACGCAACGTATAGCTAGGGTTACTACAAAAGAATCCTGAAAAGAAATGATCACAAAATTACCTATTAATGTACTGTAGGTGGTGTATACATTGTCTCAAATGCAGTAACTGGGAACAGCTGGTTGGAGAGCGACCACCAAATTAACTATACTATCTCCGATCCGAATTAATGGTCGCACATTCACACAAGGCTTAGGCAAAACTTTAGCTAGCCCTCCGACCATTAATTCGGATCGGAGGGAGTAGTAAATTTCCACAGGTGACTGAGAAATGGTTTAAAATCATGCTTGTGTAGTAAAATTTCAAGGCCCTGCATTATTCAGAAAATCAGCACAAGTTTTCGCTACCTATTAGAGATGCTCTGACGTAAGCGACCATCAACATGGCCATGCAATGTATAACTAGTGTTGCTAAAAAGAATACCGGAAAGAGATGATGACAAGATTCTAGAATCCAAAATCAGTTAGTTAATGGGTGTGCAATATTATCTCTGTTACTTTTCATCAACAGTCAACATATCCATGCCAGGTTATACAATTGCAAAACTAACAGTAAAAAAAAAAGACACATTTCGTCCTTTCACCAAAACAAAATACAATTTGTTTTTTACGATGACTGCTAGTTTAGCACATTCTAGAACTGATGTAGGTGGTAATTATTCAGGAGGTAAGCATTTCATCCATAATCCATAAGGATGGAAAAAAATTTAAAGTCCATAAGGATCACATGTATGTATCAAAATCTTGGACGGGCAGCTAAGCTTTGGGTTGACTGGCATTTAATAGACCAAGATGTACTAGAAACTTGAGCCATTGAAAATTTTAAGGTACATAATGCCACATGGTTGATAGGTGAATACCACCAGTAACAACTAGGGTAAGGTTAAAAAAAAACTTCATGATGTACCCAGCAATGTGCCAATAGCCCAAGGCAACACTCGTTCATAAGCCATCTTTGATGAAGTGCGACAAAATAACCTTAGATGCAAAACAAACGACGCACATGTTGCAAAAGTGGCTACACTTACTAACTAGTAATTCATGTGGTGTGCCCTCTACTAACTAATACTTGCTAAATGTGTGATTCACTGTGTCAATGTCCGCGTGAAGATATGGAGCCATAATTAAGTATAAGAGAGGGATGCTACCTGTGCTTGTTCTTCAGATAGTTGTGGTGGGCTGATCAGCATTTTCCTCAAAGAATAACATTTTCTCCCTGCATGCACGATGATAATTAAGGGCATGCACTCACTTGGCTAGTGGTGAAGGATTTTGTGTTGTCCTTCCGAAAGGTCTGATCAGTGTTAAAATGATAATTAGGGGTGTGCACGCAATTGGCTGTTAGTCACTTACACCGACATATCAGAGCATCTGCAGGATTTCTCACTACCTGCGACTTTCACTTGCATACAGATACTACAGATTTAGAGATGCTCATGATTGTTCATATGAAATCTATCATCATGGCATTGCAAATGCAATACTGCATAGTTTAGTGTTACTACCAAAGACCCCTGGAAAGGAATGATGACAACATACTCCAAAATAAATTAATTTATGAATTACTGATATGTACTGTCTTAAAAATGCAGTAATTGTTACCGTCTGTGTGGAGAACAGGTAGCAAATTAACTATAGTCATTTTTTCACAGGTCCAGTAGTACAAGAGATTGTGCGAAAGCCTATTCCTGTAAGAATATTGTACACCCATTCACATGCATACAGAATTTAGTACGTCTATGTAAGAAGAAGAAAAAAGGTAGAGTCTGTAGTTTTACCAAGACAAAATACTCCCTCCGGTCACATTTAATTGACACGGATTTAAACTGGACATAGCACATTTGAATGTACGAGCTGCGACAACTAACTCGGTTCAGAGGAAGAATATTTTATTTCCTTCAATTGATAGTGTGTGTTTAATCGTTCAGAAGTCAAGGGACACACTAGAACTAATGAAGGCAGTAATTCTTCAGAAAATTAGCATTTCACCTATAAGGAGAACAAGCATGCAAAACAGTCCATAAGGTGATAAGGACCACATGTAATGAAATCTTATGCACGCAAGTCAGGATATGTTGACTGGCATTTGAGTATACCAAGACAAACTTGAAACTTGAGCCATTGAAAATTTGAAGGTACTAATGACACATGGTTAATAGGTGACTAACATTGGTAGTAACAAACAGGAAGTAGGTTAAAAAAAACTTTATAATGTAACCACCTTTGTAAGGAAATAGCCCAGGGCACGCACATTATTAAGCCATCTTTGATGAAATGGGACAAAATTTCCCTAGATGCAGATCAAAGCAAGCACCTGTTGCCAATAAAATAAGTACTGTACCTACACTTGGCAGATTCCTTTCATGAACGCTGCAGAAACCTGCAAAATTAAGTGCGGTCTATAGGGTTCCTAGTTGCAAGAGTCCATGGAGGCTCAGCAATGCATTTGAGGAAAGAAGTTCAAGAACAGTTAACTGCAACGCAACAGGCAAAGGAAGAACACAGATGACTTATAAACATATCATGGTAATAGAAGCCTCCATAGATGATGTATCCAAGGGCAAACATAGCAAGCATGTAAGGTCTATCTATGGTTCACACACCATCAGAGATGTATGACAGATGATAGATGTGCTTGACACATGACAATGAGCCAATCATTAGCTCTGAACACGGGCCTAATTACCTAAGCATATCCACGCATCTCATTTCCGGGCTGGGTACGAGTTGTCCTGCCTGTTGTTCCTGAAAGCGCAGCACCCGACAGAGTAGACCACGATGAGGAAGATGAGAAATATGAGGTTGACGGTGGCGATCTTCTTCCAGTCATTCTTCAGGTTAGCGAGCACTCCGGCCTTGCATGACTGACAGTCGTAGCAGAGGGCATTCTGATCATTTGACCATGTGTTGCAGTCAGGGTCATCGGTAGAGTTCAGGCCAGGAGGTTTGATCCAGATTGTCTCACTCTGGTAGGTGAAGTTGCATCCAGTTGGGGGCTTGCAGCATCCGGACTGAACATAACATAGCTGTGTTAGTTAAAGAAAACACAACCTAGCAGTTTAACAACAATACTATATTGATAAAACAACTCAAAGCCTGGAGTCAATGCACAGATGCATATTATATAAAAAAGATCTGTAGTGGTCTGCATGTAAGAGTATCCGCACAGATGCACTATCCACAAGGTCAGACCAAAGATCACGTATCAGTACATTGCACTGGGAAAATATAGTGTTTCCCTGAAGTCTAGATGGCAGAAGCTTCACACATGGGGTTGGCGTGATCAGGAATACCGTGAATAGCACTAAAATGCAGATAGTAGTGTTTAGGAAGACACAAAAAGTGTAGTACCAGTGGTTTGCGCATAAAGAAAGAACATTATATTCAGGTAAGACACACCGTGTATTTGCACTTGGCAAAAGCTAAATTGATAATCCAAAGAGAACACCTCGAGCAAAGGCAAATCTCAGATGCACGAAGTCTTCAATAATATTATGTGGTTTCAATTTCATAATTGAAAACTATAACTGATCCATGCACAAACCCACCTAATTTTTCATATCCCCGGAGATCAATCGATTCCTATCCCCAAATATAAATCCAATCCACAGCGGTCTTATTTTTCAAACTAAAAATGCTAATAACAAGTCTGCACCGACCCCCAAAAAACTGGTCATTCTAGCAATCTGAAAACGGATAGAGATACACAGAACGGGAAGAGCAGTGGGAGCATTGGACCTGGATCGGGGAGAGGTTGTTGGTGACGAACTGCTGCAGCGTCTCCCTCCTGGCCCCGAGCTCCCGGCAGACCTTGCCGTCCTGGAGGCAGCTCCGGATCTTAGCCCAGTTCTCCGAGTTCTCGACCCTCCGCTGCAGCCAGGTGGAGTACTCCCCGAGGCGGTACTCCTTGTACCCCCGCCCGGAGACGACGGAGCCGACGCCGCGGTTGGTGACGACGAAGGCGAAGACGGTGAAGCAGAGGAGGAGCGCGATGAGGAGGAAGAGCGCGACGAGGTAGAGCCAGAGGAGGCAGGAGGCGCGGCAGAGGGACCCCGCGAGGCCCGCGAGGGAGAGCGCGAGGAGGAGGACCCCGAGCGCGATGACGGGCCGCTCCAGGAACCGCTCGCAGTCGGTGGTGGCGGCGCGGTGGCTCAGCCAGATGCCGCCGCCGAGGACCACGAGGGAGAGGACTAGCACTCCGGCGTTGAGCAGGCCCAGGAGCCCGTTGCTGCACCGCGCCATTGGTGTGGAGCGCCGCCGCCGCCGCTCTCGGTTCCGACCTCGTGCGGGGGTGGGGTTACCGGTAGGAGCAGCCGAGGAGCGCGTGCGCCTTTTTGCGGCCGTGGGGTTTCTAGCGTGGTCTCCGGTCGATTTCGAATTTGGAATTTGGAAAAGCGTACTCCTGAGCCAAAAGAGAATAATTTGGAAAGGGAGCTCGCTTTTCCATGTGTGACTTCTGCCTTGTATTGTACAGTAAAATAAAAATAGAAATGGTCAACTGATTTCTCTGAGCCCAATTCTGTTGTTTGGGGTGGTACACGAAGTGGGCTTGGAAAATTTGGTCCAATTCCACGGAACCACCCGCGCGCGTCTGCCCCTCACGAAACTTTTCCGAGCGGACGAGCTAGGAATTGCTCGGAAAAATTGAGCCCCCGCCCCGCGTACCTGTTCTTGACCGACAGAGGAGGGTCCTCGACGCGCGGCTGGCGTCACCTCTGCTCGGAAGGAACCGGAGCAGCCGTCGCCGGTGAGTGGCTCTCCCTCCGCTCCATCTCCCATCGCGCCCTCACTCTTCTTCTTCCCTCCCTCTTCGTTCTCTGATTTGGCACCATGGGGCCACCCGCTCTCATGAGGAACTCGGACCATAGATGCTAGATGCGATGGAAACCATGGTGGCAAGGAACGACAACGGGAGTGGCACCATGCCCTCCCACGTGGAGCATGATTATGTGTCGTTCCCAGCTCTGCCGTTCCCTTCGATTTTGGTACGGAGACCAGGCACTCCCTGATCTGCCTTTCCCTGTATGTTCTCAGATGCAGTCCGAAAAAAGTCCTCTTCCCTCGGCTGAATCACCGACATGCTTGGCTTCAGCACATATTCTGGCTTGGGCCAGCGTATGTGTGCCACATCGATTTGTCTCTTCCCAATGTTAGATTCAGTCACAATATGCAGTATGATACATTCAGAGATCCAAGCGGTTCACTTCTTCAGTACTGGAGCTTCAGAGCATGTTCGCAAGTTATTTAAGTTAGTGCTGGTTCTTGTAATGATCCTGATTTTACACGTCCTTTGTATAATTATGCTCTAAGAGGATGGTTTACACTTGCTAGCTTGTATGATCCTGATTTTACACGTCGTTTGTGTAATTATATCAAATCGATGGCTCGACTTGCGGCGCCATGTAGACAAGTTTATATTCCAATTCTAACAGCTCACAAAAAAGAATTTTGAAATAATATATAAATATTTACCATCAACGTAGTATTTTCATACACGTGGACAAGTTTATATTGTCCAACTCAAAAAAACATCGAATTTAATGATCTGCACATCCAAACGGGAATTGGAATTGGGGCTATACTTTGATTCCAACATTAAATATCATGCACAACCAAACAACAGAATTGGAATTAGAGCTCATTTCCTTTCCATCTCGGATTTGGAATTCTCGTACCAATTCAATTCCAATCAGTTTTTCGTACATCCAAACACAGCATTAGCGAGAAGTTCAAATCCTAGCCAAGTGGAAATCGCACAACGAAATAGTGTTGCTCTTCTTACCTCCTTCCGGAAGCTATTTTGTAAAGGCCACGTTTCTCAGTCTATAACTATTCTCGTTGTTTCAAAAGGTCGAGTTTTTCAACCTATATCTATTCTCGACATGCATCAAGGCATCTAAGAGCTATGTTGGAGGCTAGATGCACAACCGTAGCTCCATCAGCTTGTAGCTTATCGCTTCCTAATGACTCCCATATCTAGCATATTTCGGATAGCGTGTGGGGTCTCATATTGTGTTTTGTATCTCCTCGAAACACGACTTAAAGAAAAATGAACCTAATTATCTCGAATCTCAAGTACTATCAATGATGGATAACCCACTTGACATAACTAGTATATCTTTGTTTATTTAGGCTTCTTCTATAAACCACAAGGTGCAAAAGCTATATATATGCACCCCGCGCACTCACACACACCAAGCTGGACAATGTGTAGATGTAGCATTGAAGGTCATCTATTGACTTGGCCTACGTAGCATTAAATTAACTACATGGGTGACGGGACCTCGTGAGATTATGGTCCACTCCTCAAACATGTGATGTGTGTTGTACTTTGGTGGATATTATGATCACACATTTAATATGCAAGAAGCTGGTTTCATTTGACAACAACGGATTGTATCAAATTTCTTGCATGTACGGGTTGGAGGAGGAGGAGGAGGAGGGTGTGCGCCTTTGCGGCTGTGGGGGTTTATAGCATGGCTTATGATAGATTTTAAGTTTGGAATTTGAAAAGGGGGACTTCTTGGCGATATTTCACATTAGGAGTTACCTTGTGTAGCACGTGTTTGCAAAATAAACAATTAATTATTGAGCTAATTTTATTTTAGCGAGAAGTTCAAATTATAGGAAGGTAGAACACTTGCGTTGGATGCTTAATGCCCTCTTTTTTTCCTCTTGTGAGGGTGATTATGCGCATAAAATTCTTGGAAAGATTAGGAGCGAACTAGCGGAGGCTGGTCATGAGATTGCCTCTAGATAGGACAAAATGTATTTTTATTTTCTTATACATGTTGAGTACAAACTAGATGATGAAAGAGATGTAGCAATATCATATGTAGACACCTTATCATAACATATAGAACTAGAAATATTCTACTCCCTCCGTTCCTAAATATAAGATGTTTTGGCCATTTTCCATATTCACATATGTCTAATGTATCTAGACAACTTTTAGTATACATGTTCATTCATATTAGTGTATATCTAGTCACCATGAGAAATAGATAGAACATCTTATATTTAGGAACGGAGCGAGTACATAATTTTCTATTGCGATTCTACAAAATCAATATATTTAATGAGACTATGCTACTACTACACAATATCATGTATTGTAAAGATAATATCATACACTACTATCATATACATGATACCTAAGTCTATGATATGACCTACTAGGACTAGCCTTGGTGCGCTAAATTATAATTCCGTCCACATCCAACCAGTGGTCAATTCTCGTAGTTTCACTACTAGACATAAAAAATTCAACAAATTAAACCATTGCATATACGTCACATTTTTATTAGCATATAGAGTTAGCGCTCGACCAAGTCCAAGTAGTCGAAAATAGAGTTGGTGCACCTGAATGACCAAATATCTAGCCTCGCCAAATAGGTACCTCTAATAACACTTTATTTTAGAGTATTTTTTAAATAATAGATTCTAGTTACACTTTGTTATAAAAGGATAATGTTGACACAAACTTGCGTCTGATGTCTAGCCGATCGCTTCCTAATGACTCCCAAATCTAGCATTTTTATGATAGTGTGTGTGTGTGGCACACTATGTTTTGTATCTTCTCAAAACATGACTTTCACAAAATAAAAATGAGGAAAATTTCCTTGACTCTCAAATACTATCTATGGTGATTAACGCACTATACATAATGTATCTTTTCTTTGTCTATTTAGGCTTCTTGCATAAACCACACGATTCAAAAGCTATATATATATGCATCTATTTTCACTCACATAATAACAAGCTAGACGGTGTGTGGGTGTAGCTTGAAAGATGATATATTTACTTGTTGTACTTTCCATTAAATAAGCTACATGGGTTCCGGTGTGATTATGATCCCCTCCTCAAACGAAGTGATGTGTGTTATACTTGGTTGGATATTATGATCACGCATATAATATGGAAGAAAGTAGTTTCATTTGACAAAAATGAAGTTGCATCAAGAACTACCACAAGTCAAATTACCCCTCTTATTGTCCGTCAAATCAATTTGATTAGGATTATTAAATTTTACATGATCTAGGGACTATAACTTGTTATGATAGTAAGGGTGCACTTGATTGATGATGTGGACGTTGGAGATGCTAAGTACAAGGTCTAATAGATTTGCTTCAATGACTAAAGAGAGTTCGCAAGAACCACAATCGATTCTCTCCTTGCCAGAGGAGGAGGGGAAATTGGACGGGAAGGAGCGGGACTTGCGGGAGCCCGGGGCTCCACAAGGAGCTACCTGGCCGCCACCGTCGAGCTCCACAAGGAGCTAGCAGGACCTACCAGGACTTGAGGGAGCCCGGGGCTGCTGCTCGCCACCGGATCTCAAGGTCGACCTTCAGCTGAAGCTCCGGATCTCAAGGTCAACCTACTCTCCTCCGATGGCAACGACCAGGGATGCTGTTGCTGATTCAACAACTGGTGAGTACCCCCGCCCGCCGCTGTCACATCCCAATTTTGGAATACCTGTTAACACCGTTGTTTTGCTAATTGCTTGACTAATAAACCTTGGTTGTGTTTGTTTGTGTTTGTTTAAGTGCAACTAAACAAACTTAAAAAGGATAGCAAAGCAGTAAACTAAAAATATTCAACATATTGTTCCAATGATAAAAATATTCAACATATTGTTCCAATGACTTTGGCAATATTTTCTAAAGTAAATATTGATCAAAGAGTTTTCCAAAAACTATCTTATGAATCTCATACTTGTTGAATATTATTCCAAGGCCTAAATTAAGAAAGAGGAAACACTAATAAATTTCCCTAAAAGATTATCAGAAAAAGAGGCATTCTTAGATGCTTCACCAAAATATTATCAAATGTTTTTCCAACCTTGCAAGCTTAAAAACAAAGTATTGGAGAGCATTGACTTGCTATCTCTAGTCATATAAATATTTTGGCAAAGCATTGTTAAAGAAAAGCCAAGTGCCTTATTAAATAGAAATTCCAATATTTCCAGAAACACAAAACTAAAACAAGTTACTATTGGAAACTTTCTTAAAATGATTTGAAATTCATATCATTGCTTCCTTATATCAAATAAGGAACACACACAAGAGGAGACCAAAAATTGAATCCATTAAAGTCCTGAAAACATGGTTTTTCTCCACAGCAACAATTGGGATTTTGAACAAGTTTGTTCTACAAACTTTTTCCAAATGCCATGAAATAAATACCACATGCTCTATATCATAAATAAGGATGAAAACCAAAAGGGCACAAGTTTTTGAATAACTTAAAAAACCCCTATTTTCTTGACAGCACCTTTTTGAAATTTGAACAAGTTTGTTCTATGAAGTAACTCAAAATGACTTGAATTTTCTACCACATAAGAACACACCAAATAAGGAATGTGTGCCAAAAATTATCATTTTTGGAATCTCCTAAGTAGTCAAATAAATTCAATGTCCATTTATGTAAGAATTCAAATTTGAACAACTTTGAATTATAAAGTTTATCCAATTGAGCCAATTTTCACATATGTTGTGCAACTCAACTAATTAGAATTTTGGGCAAAAGGAATTTAAATTTTGACTTTGTTTGCTTGGTGAAAATCACACTTTTTAGAAAGGACAAGGACCTATTTGTAATATCCAGGGATCAAATTGTAATCCGAGTCACCCATCGTCTTCAACCTAGGCTCTCTGTAGCAGCAGTGCCCTAGCAATGGATTCGAGGGGAAGGAAACTTTGAGGATAAGAGGACCCCCATGTGACCTTGTCTGCTCATTACCCTCCCTCTCCCCCCCCCCCCACTCGAGCTCTTGCTCTCTCTCTGAAAAGAAGTCCAAACCCGAACCCTAGAAATAGAGCTCACCATCGATTGGCCACTGGGGAGCTCTCCGCCGCTCGCCGTTGGCTCCATCATCTTCGCCTTGTCGTGTATGCCCCCTGTGATGAAGGAATCGAGGCGGATGGTCGCGGGGTGGCCGCGCCATCCAATTCCTCTCTACGGGTCCGGCGCACTCCGGCGACGGATTCCCGCCGCCACAACCCTTCTCTTCCGTCTCCGAGCATTCCCGCGCGCTCGTGGTAAGCAGGAGAACCCCCGCCGCCCTTTTCCCCTCTCCTCTCCCGAATCGACGCCGAGCCGTGGCCGCTCTCCGGCCGCCGTGCGTTGCTCGTCGCCGGTTGCTTTCCGGCCGCTTCCGGGAAGCGAGGCAGCGCTTAGATGGTTCCCCGCAACGAGAGCTTCACGTATATGTGTTTGTTTTGCATTATGGTTGCCGGAAACGCGAGATGCGAGCTCGCCGGAGATTTTGCCGCCGGCGATGACGTCGCGGTGACGTCGCGCTTGCATCATCGCCCCTTGACCGCGCGCAGAGAGCGTTGAACCTGCAGATGGGGCCCTGCGCTGCCTGCGTGGCTGCCCCCGTGGCAGCCTCGCCCGCGGGTCGGCGTCTGTGGGTGGATCTCCTCGCGGTAACACTAGATCATGGCCGGCCCAACTATAGATCTAGCCCATCCTTGTGTTTTTCCTATTTAATTTTTTTACAGAAACTTGTAGGTTTACTTTTGGCTCTAAAAGGCAACCTAAAGATGAATTTGACCAAACCAAAATTCACAGATGTAAAGCAACTAAATCTAAACCACTTCCAACTTGTAGATCTACATTTGGATGAATAGTTTTGAAATGAAAAATGATTTGGCAACAGGTACCAGAATCACCAAAATGAGCACCATTTTTTTTTCACAACTCAGAATGAAGTTAGGCCAATTGCATTGGAAAGCCCTTGAAATTTCCTAACAGGAGCAATTAACCTTGCTTCCGAATTCAAAGCAGTTTTGAAATGGCATGCAATTTGGTAAAAAACCAGAGAGCACTTTGGTGATTTTTATAAAATTATTAAAAATGATTTTTGATGCAAACTCAACTGGATGGTCTTGTATATGTTTAGGGATATCCAAACCTAGATGGGTTTAATTTTTAGAGCATCCTAGAAAATTTGGTGGACAGATCTTTAAATTGCATATTTCTGCCATTCTGGCATTTTAGGTAATTAATTGGTGTGATTATATTTTTGTGTTGCAATATTGTTTTCTAGCATGTATAAGTTGTGTGAACTTGTTTTCTAAGTGTTACTTAGCTATTTTATCATGTTAGATTGTGTGGACTTGAGTTGAGAAGAAATAGGATTTTGTTAATAGCATATGATTATTCTCTAGTTAAATCTTGCATAGCAATTTTTGAGTGTTAAATTTATGTGCAAGCACTTGGATTTTTGATTTGATCCATTACCAAGTTGGTACTTAGTATTGTTTTGTTATCACCTCTGCTATCTTTCATTTGAGTTGGTAGAAAATCATGAGTAGTTTTGTCATGACTATGAGAATGTTATGGAAAAATTCCCTCATGGGTGGAATTTTTGACATAAGCATTTGTGGTTGTGTAGCCACATATTTTTGTGTTGTATTCATAGGACCAGTAGCATTTTTATTATGTTTTTATGAGTACTTGATCCCTAGAGTTTTCACTTGAGTGAAAACAATAGCATGAGTAGCATTACCTTGCTTATTTTTGCACCCTGTTATTTTCTACTAGTATGATTATTGCACTAGATGCTAGTTTAGTCTTTTGTTAATTTTTATCAAGTGGACCAGAGGCATTGTGACCTCTTAATGCTTTGTTATGCTATTGGAACACCCACTGGTGTCATTTCAATTTTGGTGGAAACATTATTTCCCCCACACTAGATGTGTTTCTTTTCTATAGTTCTATAACTGATGATTGCCTAGTATTTTTGCTTTGGATTTTTAGTGCTAATGAAAATGGGTATGCTTCTGTTTGTAAGTGGTTGTAATCATGTGTGGCTTGCTAGAAATAATCCATCTTTGGAGTGTTGTTTGATTCCTCTAGTAATGCCCTTTTTGTTACTATAGTATGTAGGAGTTGCCTGCAAATGATGCATTGTTTTGCTAAATGGGATATTTTGTTATAGCAAGTATAGATGTTTTTCACTCCTGTTTTTATGACATGGACCCTCTGGTTGTATTTCAATTACTTGATTGAAATGCATCCTTTGATTCTTCATGTTTGATTAGTACTAGTTTCCTTAGCAGTTTTTGTGTTGAATTGTTTTTCCTGCCAACTTGTGTTTGGTAGTTATGTGTGTATCCTTGCATGAGGACATGTTTTGATTTCCCTTTATGATAACATGGTTCCTTGTGTGCATTTTAATACTTTACTTATTATGCATGCTTGCATAGCAAATTTGTAGTAGAAGCATGTCAATAGGATTCCTCCTTTTTAGTCATTGTTTCTATTGTTCTCACTATGAGAAATTGTGTGTTTTATGATGAGTATATTACCTTGTTACACTTGCAGGCTCACTGATTTGTAAAAGTAACTTTTGCAAATGTGTCTTATTATTCTTGATGTGAATTTAGACTTAGTAAGATAGCTACCTTTTTCTTTTGTGGTGTGGTTGATAGACCCATTGCCATGATTATTAGTGTGCATGTTTTATATACTTTTTAGTAGTCTCACCCTTGTGAAACTAAGTTTATTTTGGGTTATTAATATCTTGGTATGAGAGTGGCACACCCACTGAATCCATGATATTAAGGTTGTGAGATATGTTCCTCCAACCTTGAGTTGTCTTATTAAATGGCATTTCTGCCAAGTGTGTTTGTTTGTTTGTTTGCTCCATTAATAATTGAGTGATAGGTTTATTATTAGTTTCCTTGCTGTATGTATTGTTACGTATGGTTGCTTGCCTTGATTGGTTCTGAATGTGTGTCCTTTATTCTTTTTACGACGTTAGAAAACGAAGAGGAAGGAAGTGTCGGGAAGCTATGTTTCAAGTTCCAGTCACTCCAAAACCAGGGACACAAGGAGATACCAGGCAAGCTATCCTGATGCTTGCTGATACAATACTTACCATTATCTATCATGCATGTTTTACCTCTGAAGTTTTACAAAAACTTGATTATCAAAACTATTTTTGATGTGGAATTTACTACTATACTATATTATAGGTTACTATCATGCCAATAGTTAAACTTGGTAATACCAAGCCCATAAGCCACCATATGGTATTTATTACCATCAAATATACTAGTCCCTAAGTGGACACCCTAAAATTGTGATTCTACAAAACAAAGGCTTTACGGAAAAACCCGGAGAAAAGGCGGATCCTTGTTCTCCGGAGGAATGTGGAAGTGGTCATTTTTGAGAAAATGGTTGTTTTTCAAAAATGACACATAACCTAGTCTTCGCCGGACAACTTTACCGTACTGCCACCCTACCCCACATGGGCACGGGGCTTAACTTGAAGTTTGTCCTTGTTAGTGTGTGTTCTATCTCAAACGCTATAAGGGACGGAATCCCTTGAACCGAATTGTTGTCAAGAGTTGAGACATAAAAAGTGTGGGATTAATTTTCCCTCCGGTCGCATCAGTTGAGGTATCCTGGCTGGCAGGGATTAGCTCGGTGTCGGGGGTGACCGGTAAAACTCAACTGAGAGATAGACACATTCTAGCTTGAACATAGTGGATGGTTATGATCAGATACCTGATGTTTGCATACTGTTGTTACAGTCTGTGGTTGTTTCACGGGAGGTGTACTGGATCTGGTGGATGTGTACACCTCTGCAGAGTACAACTTTTTCGAAGAAGCCGCGTCCTCGGATATGGACAGTTGAATGGCCATGTAGCTAGCATTGTGTCAATGTTTTCAAAAAGGAAGTTTTTGAAAAGGAATTTTGGAAAGGAAGTGTTGAACTTATGAAGTTCGGAAAGGAATGGAAACTTATACCGTGGAGGTATCGTCGATGATGAAAAGCCAGATGTCTTTATACAAAACAAAATGTTTTGCAAAGAAAACCTTTTCTACTCTAAGCAAGAGTTCTGGAAACTGATTCCAAGAAGTTTTGCAAAGAGAAAATATTCTTTAACAAAGCTTTAGAAAACCTCTTGTACATGTGATATCTACAAGAGAAGTAAAATTATATTATTTTTCTTCTGAAGTATCTTCTTCAACGAAGATACAGATTAACCTGACTGCAACTGTGGTGTCATCGTATATGAACACCATTGATAGTGAACCCTATTTATAGCCTACCTATTCCACCATATAAGCATATTTGCATGTTGGTAAGTGACATGATGGATGTCTTGCGGAGTACATTCAAATGTACTCATTATGGTTTCGCCCCTGGTATCTACTTACCAGATTTGGAGAAGGAGCCTCCGAAGGATATCTATGAAGAGAAGTACGGAGTTGACGGCTTTGCGAACTAGGATCGTCTCCGAGTCAGCAGCCTGTAGGTTAAGGCGTGACTTGGGCTCAACTACGTTGTGTTTTAATTGTCTTTCGCTGTGTTTGTTAAGTTGCCTGCCCTTGTGGCAGTTGTGTTAGACTTGATCATGTGATCATTTTTGTAATACCTTTATGTATTCGTGTAATGGATGATGTATTTATGTGTGCCAACTGTGTATGTTGTTCACGACTGATCTTTCTGGGATCGTGAATGTATGCATACGTAGGGTTTCAGACTGCCGGTCTGGGGTCCTTACAGAGTTGGTATCAGAGCCATCCTGACCTTAGGAGACCTTAGTTAGCATGGACGTCAGATAGGAAAGAAAAGTATTTTGGAGTAAAAACCTATTTACTATCTACATTATTTTTATCTAAGGGAATTTTAGTATATTTTCCCTCCTTATTACCTTTTCAAAAGATTCTAAATGCATATCAAGGGCGTCCTTGAACAGTGGTTTGAAGGGCGGGCCTTACAGAATTGATATCTCTCTCCGTTAAGAGTTTATTTCTTACTTGTTTGCAACTGCTCCGCTCTGTTTTTGAAACATCTCTCGTCTTTGAAGTTTTCTGTCCAGAAAATAGTTGGAGTTTCAAAAACAATTTGTTGCATAAAGTTTTCTCGAAACTTTACTTCTATTATCTTGTTTCCATCCAAAAACTTTTATACTTGCCGATGTCCCGAGAAGACCAAAATATTTGCCTAGCTCTACAGTGATGTTGGTCAGCAGTAGATATAGTTCTTCAGCCACTTCTAGGATTTTGGATCATTCCCCGACGTAGCTCCAGTGGAGCCTTGCTTGTGTGTTATGGCTTGCTTATGTGTGTCCGTAGGACTTTGTGCTATTGTGTGGTGTAGATTTTGGTTCATCTAGGCTTCTATATGTTTGTGGGGTGCTCAGAATTTGCAGATTTGTGCTTGCCCCGCTCTTGTTTTTGAATTGCCCCTTGTTAGGTTTTTGCAAGCAAAAATGTTTGTATAATATTCAAAAACAAGAATTTGTTGCTTAGACTTATACTTGTTTTCGCTTCATAATGCGACCCGTCGTGAACCACCACCATCTCCCCCCACAATTAATGAAAGCACCGTTGGGCCTAATAATAGAGGACCATCAAGCCACACGAGCTGCTAGCGTTGCTAACAATGCTGCACTCCAACAGATAAAGCTCCAACAACGACAACCCTCAAAGAAGAAAGGCGTGAATTCACCAACCACTACTGACCAAAACCTCTATGTTTGTCTGTTTGCAAAACACTCGTTTTGCCCTGTTGGCTAAACGATGCACCTTTTTTATGTTCCCTTTTAAAAGACCAAACAAGAGAAGTCCCCTTTTAAAAGTTATATACCTCCCTCCTCTGTAGAAAGGTGCAAAATAAGTCTTCACATGCGATGATGCGCAACCCCCTCAAAAGAAAATCAAAAGAGCACAATTCAATATTCGACGTACAATGACGCTAGTCGTATCTTGTCGGACAAACATTATTTAATAGAAAGCTAACAAGAATAGCATGCTTGGTCTAATCTTAGGTTGACACCTAACCAAAGCATGCGAACTACTAACAACTCTTTCTAAACCAAGAAATTAAGTGACTTACGACACCTTTCAATCTAGTTGGTAAAAAGGAGAAGTCACGAGAAAATAAGATGATGACCTATTCGTTTACTAGTAAATAAGATATTAGGTGTATCTAATTTGGAAATCAAAACTTGGTAGACATTGTAGGTACTATGAGATTCGGGGTTTAGAAATTAAGTGAACAATGGAATGGTTATGATAGATCTGGAAAACAGCAGTTTTCCTGTTTTTGTTTCTTTGTGTGCTCTTGATTGAAATGAATTTGTGTTTATTCAAATCTTGCTTCCTAACGTATATGGAGTTGTTAGGACTTGTTTTTATGATTGTTTTATTACAATAAATCTACCCTAGAAAGTGTGTGCATGATTGGAAACTCGAACAGAATGAAATAGCATTTGTTACCTTCTAGTTTATTAATTGGAAGTATTGTGAGAGCTAGATCTGTGTATACTTTCTTAGTGAATTTTGTGCTATGATTTTCTTGAGTCCAGTAACATTTAGGTACTGTTATTTTGATGCTTGTACCTCGGTTATCTAGCATGTCTCTTAATAGTAAAGCATGTGTAAGCATTGCTATCAATATGCACTAGTATTGTTGCACTAGATTAAATAGCCTTATATTTTTATCTTGTATGCAAAGTTTTTCATGAGTAACCAGAGGCTTAGTACCTATTTTTACTTGGTATTAGTAGGCCATAGCCCACTGGTCCCATTGCATTTTGGCTTAAGGATGAAAATCCCCAACCATACACATGTGTGAAAATAGCATGTTTCACTATGTGATTGATTTCTATTTTCCACCATGGAAAACATAATTGTTTGCTTTCACTTATGCAAGTGAGAAGTTTATTTCTTATTAGTAAATACTAATATGTTTAGGTGTGATCCTTTTGTTAGCATAATATTCCTTAGGGGTATCGTGTTAAGAAATGTTTCACTATCATGTGCAAAAATTAAATTGTTCGCAAATAAAATAAATTCCTCTTGATTGGTAGATTGTTTGTGAATAATTTTAATTGAGTGTATGGATTTTTGAAAAGGTTTAGATAACTTTTCATTAATTGCATAGCTACTGGTTGTGTGAGTTATACCTTGCTTGTTTGCTAGTAATTGTTTAAGAAAAACATAAATTGCTAGAATTAATTTATGCATGTTTAATAGTTGTATCATGGGATTGTTTTGATATTTGTGCTTACTAACATGAGTAAGTTTTGTGTACTGTTATTAGGTATACTTATATTCATGACTTGCTTGTTTAAGTTTAAACATCATGATAGCATTGTTTGCTTCTCTAGGGCGAAACTAGTTTCACCACAAGAAAATGGTGATTTTTGCTCTAGTATTACCCTCTTTTTATTTTATAAGTATATGTGTTGATATAGCATGTTTAGGAAGTTATTACTTCTGTTATCATGCCATGAATTATTTAGTTGCATATTCTATGGTTATAGGATATGATTATCTCTTATAGCATGTTGGTGTAAATTTTTCATACTAGTGTGTTATTTGTGCAGACCTTTTTATGCCTGTGTAATAGGAGTTTTATCTTGTGTAAAGATGGTGTTTTAGAGTACCTTTATGATTTTATTCATTGGTTTTTAGCTACTGGTTGTTTGCAAATTGTTCATGTTTGATGGATTCCAAAACCTCTAATAAACAATAACCTAGTGATTAAATAGTCTATTCATCTGCGGTGTTGTTTGCTTGCTTATTGGATTTTGTTTAAATGTTTTACCTTAGCATGAGTTTATACTGGTGTTATGATTGTGCTCAAGAGTATTTTATGAAACTAAAACATCCAACTAAAATCATGAATATATTAAGTGATAGTTGCTTGTGGGGAGTAACACCCACTGCCGTGGCTATTATTCTGTATGTTTATTTTACCTTAGCAACCTAACCTTGCACCCACAAGCTATATTTTTATCTTATTATATACCTTGTTATGAGAGTGGTACACCACTCCATATGTGGTATGTAATATTTGGGATATAGCTAGGAACTCATGTAATAATTGACGGTACATTTCCAAGTAATTCTGCACTAACCTTAATTTTTGTTCAAACTAGGAAACAAAAGTTTTGGACTTAAAACAGTACTGGTGTACTTTTTAAAGTGAATTTGCTAATTTAGGGAAGTACCCCGCCTCCCAAGAAAAGTCAAAGGGGGGAAGCACCTGCACTCCAACACTAACATTGTGTTTGTTGGCCCTCCCTTAGTCCTCGCTTGCGAATCTCGGGGACGAGATTCTTTTTAAGGGGGGAAGACCTGTCACATCCCAATTTTGGAATACCTGTTAACACAGTTGTTTTTCTAATTGCTTGACTAATAAACCTTGGTTGTGTTTGTTTGTGTTTGTTTAAGTGCAACTAAACAAACTTAAAAAGGATAGCAAAGCAGTAAACTAAAAATATTCAACATATTGTTCCAATGATAAAAATATTCAACATATTGTTCCAATGACTTTGGCAATATTTTCTAAAGTAAATATTGATCAAAGAGTTTTCCAAAAACTATCTTATGAATCTCATACTTGTTGAATATTATTCCAAGGCCTAAATTAAGAAAGAGGAAACACTAATAAATTTCCCTAAAAGATTATCAGAAAAAGAGGCATTCTTAGATGCTTCACCAAAATATTATCAAATGTTTTTCCAACCTTGCAAGCTTAAAAACAAAGTATTGGAGAGCATTGAATTGCTATCTCTAGTCATATAAATATTTTGGCAAAGCATTGTTAAAGAAAAGCCAAGTGCCTTATTAAATAGAAATTCCAATATTTCCAGAAACAGAAAACTAAAACAAGTTACTATTGGAAACTTTCTTAAAATGATTTGAAAATCGTACCATTGCTCCTTATATCAAATAAGGAACACACACAAGAGGAGACCAAAAATTGAATCCATTAAAGTCCTGAAAACATAATTTTTCTCCACAACAACAATTGGGATTTTGAACAAGTTTGTTCTACAAACTTTTTCCAAATGCCATGAAATAAATAAAACATGCTCTATATCATAAATAAGGATGAAAACCAAAAGGGCACAAGTTTTTGAATAACTTAAGTTGCCAAAAACCCCTATTTTCTTGACAGCACCTTTTTGAAATTTGAACAAGTTTGTTCTATGAAGTAACTCAAAATGACTTGAATTTTCTACCACATAAGAACACACCAAATAAGGAATGTGTGCCAAAAATTATCATTTTTGGAATCTCCTAAGTAGTCAAATAAATTCAATGTCCATTTATGTAAGAATTCAAATTTGAACAACTTTGAATTATAAAGTTTATCCAATTGAGCCAATTTTCACATATGTTGTGCAACTCAACTAATTAGAATTTTGGGCAAAAGGAATTTAAATTTTGACTTTGTTTGCTTGGTGAAAATCACACTTTTTAGAAAGGACAAGGACCTATTTGTAATATCCAGGGATCAAATTGTAATCCGAGTCACCCATCGTCTTCAACCTAGGCTCTCTGTAGCAGCAGTGCCCTAGCAATGGATTCGAGGGGAAGGAAACTTTGAGGATAAGAGGACCCCCATGTGACCTTGTCTGCTCATTGCCCTCCCTCTCCCCCCCCCCCACTCGAGCTCTTCCTCTCTCTCTGAAAAGAAGTCCAAACGCGAACCCTAGAAATAGAGCTCACCGTCGATTGGCCACTGGGGAGCTCTCCGCCGCTCGCCGTTGGCGCCATAATCTTCGCCTTGTCGTGTATGCCTCCTGTGATGAAGGAATCGAGGCGGATGGTCGCGGGGTGGCCGCGCCATCCAATTCCTCTCTACGGGTCCGGCGCACTCCGGCGACGGATTCCCGCCGCCACAACCCTTCTCTTCCGTCTCTGAGCATTCCCGCGCGCTCGTGGTAAGCAGGAGAACCCCCGCCGCCCTTTTCCCCTCTCCCTCTCCCTCCGAATCGACGCCGAGCCGTGGCCGCTCTCCGGCCGCCGCGCGTTGCTCGTCGCCGGTTGCTTTCCGGCCGCTTCCGGGAAGCGAGGCAGCGCTTAGATGGTTCCCCGCAACGAGAGCTTCACGTATATGTGTTTGTTTTGCATTATGGTTGCCGGAAACGCGAGATGCGAGCTCGCCGGAGATTTTGCCGCCGGCGATGACGTCGCGGTGACGTCGCGCTTGCATCATCGCCCCTTGACCGCGCGCAGAGAGCGTTGAACCTGCAGATGGGGCCCTGCGCTGCCTGCGTGGCTGCCCCCGTGGCGGCCTGGCCCGCGGGTCGGCGTCTGTGGGTGGATCTCCTCGCGGTAACACTAGATCCAGGACGGCCCAACTATAGATCTAGCCCATCCTTGTGTTTTTCCTATTTAATTTTTTTACAGAAACTTGTAGGTTTACTTTTGGCTCTAAAAGGCAACCTAAAAGATGAATTTGACCAAACCAAAATTTACAGATGTATAGCAACTAAATCTAAACCACCTCCAACTTGTAGATCTACATTTGGATGAATAGTTTTGAAATGAAAAATGATTTGGCAACAGGTACCAGAAACACCAAAATGAGCACCATGTTTATTTCACAACTCAGAATGAAGTGAGGCCAATTGCATTTGAAAGCCCTTGAAATTTCCTAACAGGAGCAATTAACCTTGCTTCCAAATTCAAAGTAGTTTTGAAATGGCATGCAATTTGGTAAAACACCAGAGAGCACTTTGGTGATTTTTATAAAATTATTAAAAATGATTTTTGATGCAAACTCAACTGGATGGTCTTTTATATGTTTAGGGCTATCCAAACCTAGATGGGTTTAATTTTTAGAGCATCCTAGAAAATTTGGTGGACAGATCTTTAAATTGCATATTTCTGCCATTCTGGCATTTTAGGTAATTAATTGGTGTGATTATATTTTTGTGTTGCAATATTGTTTTCTAGCATGTATAAGTTGTGTGAACTTGTTTTCTAAGTGTTACTTAGCTATTTTATCATGTTAGATTGTGTGGACTTGAGTTGAGAAGAAATAGGATTTTGTTAATAGCATATGATTATTCTCTAGTTAAATCTTGCATAGCAATTTTTGAGTGTTAAATTTATGTGCAAGCACTTGGATTTTTGATTTGATCCAGTACCAAGTTGGTACTTAGTATTGTGTTGTTATCACCTCTGCTATCTTGCATTTGAGTTGGTAGAAAATCATGAGTAGTTTTGTCATGACTATGAGAATGTTATGGAAAAATTCCCTCATGGGTGGAATTTTTGACATAAGCATTTGTGGTTGTGTAGCCACATATTTTTGTGTTGTATTCATAGGACCAGTAGCATTTTGATTATTTTTTTATGAGTACTTGATCCCTAGAGTTTTCGCTTGAGTGAAAACAATAGCATGAGTAGCATTACCTTGCTTATTTTTGCACCCTGTTATTTTCTACTAGTATGATTATTGCACTAGATGCTAGTTTAGTCTTTTGTTAATTTTTATCAAGTGTACCAGAGGCATTGTGACCTCTTAATGCTTTGTTATGCTAGTGGAACACCCACTGGTGTCATTTCAATTTTGGTGGAAACATTATTTCCCCCACACTAGATGTGTTTCTTTTCTATAGTTCTATAACTGATGATTGCCTAGTATTTTTGCTTTGGATTTTTAGTGCTAAATGAAAATGGGTATGCTTCTGTTTGTAAGTGGTTGTAATCATGTGTGGCTTGCTAGAAATAATCCATCTTTGGAGTGTTGTTTGATTCCTCTAGTAATGCCCTTTTTGTTACTACTAGTATGTAGGAGTTGCCCTGCAAACTGATGCATTGTTTTGCTAAATGGGATATTTTGTTATAGCAAGTATAGATGTTTTTCACTCCTGTTTTTATGACATGGACCCTCTGGTTGTATTTCAGTTACTTGATTGAAATGCATCCTTTGATTCTTCATGTTTGATTAGTACTAGTTTGCTTAGCAGTTTTTGTGTTGAATTGTTTTTCCTGCCAACTTGTGTTTGGTAGTTATGTGTGTATCCTTGCATGAGGACATGTTTTGATTTCCCTTTATGATAACATGGTTCCTTGTGTGCATTTTAATACTTTACTTATTATGCATGCTTGCATAGCAAATTTGTAGTAGAAGCATGTCAATAGGATTCCTCCTTTTTAGTCATTGTTTCTATTGTTCTCACTGTGAGAAATTGTGTGTTTTATGATGAGTCTATTACCTTGTTACACTTGTGCAGGCTCACTGATTTGTAAAAGTAACTTTTGCAAATCATGTGTCTTATTTATTCTTGATGTGAATTTAGACTTAGTAAGGTAGCTACCTTTTTCTTTTTGTGGTGTGGTTGATAGACCCATTGCCATGATTATTAGTGTGCATGTTTTATATACTTTTAGTCGTCTCACCCTTGTGAAACTAAGTTTATTTTGGGTTTATTAATATCTTGGTATGAGAGTGGCACACCCACTGAATCCATGATATTAAGGTTGTGAGATATGTTCCTCCAACCTTGAGTTGTCTTATTAAATGGCATTTCTGCCAAGTGTGTTTGTTTGTTTGTTTGCTCCATTAATAATTGAGTGATAGGTTATTATTAGTTTCCTTGCTGTATGTATTGTTACGTATGGTTGCTTGCCTTGATTGGTTCTGAATGTGTGTCCTTTATTCTTTTTACGACGTTAGAAAACGAAGAGGAAGGAAGTGTCGGGAAGCTATGTTTCAAGTTCCAGTCACTCCAAAACCAGGGACACAAGGAGATACCAGGCAAGCCATCCTGATGCTTGCTGATACAATACTTACCATTATCTATCATGCATGTTTTACCTCTGAAGTTTTACAAAAACTTGATTATCAAAACTATTTTTGATGTGGAATTTACTACTATACTATATTATAGGTTACTATCATGCCAATAGTTAAACTTGGTAATACCAAGCCCATAAGCCACCATATGGTATTTATTACCATCAAATATACTAGTCCCTAAGTGGACACCCTAAAATTGTGATTCTACAAAACAAAGGCTTTACGGAAAAACCCGGAGAAAAGGCGGATCCTTGTTCTCCGGAGGAATGTGGAAGTGGTCATTTTTGAGAAAATGGTGTTTTTCAAAAATGACACATAACCTAGTCTTCGCCGGACAACCTTTACCGTACTGCCACCCTACCCCAACATGGGCACGGGGCTTAACTTGAAGTTTGTCCTTGTTAGTGTGTGTTCTATCTCAAACACTATAAGGGACGGAATCCCTTGAACCGAATTGTTGTCAACAGTTGAGACATAAAAAGTGTGGGATTAATTTTCCCTCCGGTCGCATCAGTTGAGGCATCCTGGCTGGCAGGGATTAGCTCGGTGCCGGGGGTGACCGGTAAAACTCAACTGAGAGATAGACACATTCTAGCTTGAACATAGTGGATGGTTATGATCAGATACCTGATGTTTGCATACTGTTGTTACAGTCCGTGGTTGTTTCACGGGAGGTGTACTGGATCTGGTGGATGTGTACACCTCTGCAGAGTACAACTTTTTCGAAGAAGCCGCGTCCTCGGATATGGACAGTTGAATGGCCATGTAGCTAGCATTGTGTCAATGTTTTCAAAAAGGAAGTTTTTGAAAAGGAATTTTGGAAAGGAAGTGTTGAACTTGTGAAGTTCGGAAAGGAATGGAAACTTATACCGTGGAGGTATCGTCGATGATGAAAAGCCAGATGTCTTTATACAAAACAAAATGTTTTGCAAAGAAAACCTTTTCTACTCTAAGCAAGAGTTCTGGAAACTGATTCCAAGAAGTTTTGCAAAGAGAAAATATTCTTTAACAAAGCTTTAAAAAACCTCTTGTACATGTGATATCTACAAGAGAAGTAAAATTATATTATTTTTCTTCTGAAGTATCTTCTTCAACGAAGATACAGATTAACCTGACTGCAACTGTGGTGTCATCGTATATGAACACCATTGATAGTGAACCCTATTTATAGCCTACCTATTCCACCATATAAGCATATTTGCATGTTGGTAAGTGACATGATGGATGTCTTGCGGAGTACATTCAAATGTACTCATTATGGTTTCGCCCCTGGTATCTACTTACCAGATTTGGAGAAGGAGCCTCCGAAGGATATCTATGAAGAGAAGTACGGAGTTGACGGCTTTGCGAACTAGGATCGTCTCCAGGTCAGCAGCCTGTAGGTTAAGGCGTGACTTGGGCTCAACTACGTTGTGTTTTAATTATCTTCCGCTGTGTTTGTTAAGTTGCCTGCCCTTGTGGCAGTTGTGTTAGACTTGATCATGTGATCATTTTTGTAATACCTTTATGTATTCGTGTAATGGATGATGTATTTATGTGTGCCAACTGTGTATGTTGTTCACGACTGATCTTTCTGGGATCGTGAATGTATGCATACGTAGGGTTTCAGACTGCCGGTCTGGGGTCCTTACAGCCGCATCCTCCTGTTTCACCGCTCATGGCCGCTAAAACCCTAGCTTAAACATACCTGCTCCATCTTGTTTCATGCTTGGTAACGCAGGATGGTGGCCATGACTGGGTTTAGGAGGGATCAGACGCCGGGGACAGCGACAATGGCTCCATATCTGTGTTGGTTGCTACCGGGGACAACGACCATGACTGGGTTGGGTTCTCCCTGGGACAGCGACCATGACTGGGTTGGTTGCTGCTATTCATACCTTAGTGGCATGTAGCGAAGGTGCTCCATATCCTGAGATCCATCCCTCTGTATATAGCCATGCTCGATTGCACACTCCCTGCATATCATAGTAAATCTTCTGTGTGCTTGATTGGGCCTATTTACTAATGTAATCTGTGTATACCTGCTCTATATGTATGTTGTTCGTTGATTGGAGGTGCTCCTTGTGTACATGCATAGACAAGGAAACAATTAAGTAAATGCATCTGCAAAATTATATTCATGTTAATCAACTCTAATTTCTGTCCCACACAGCTAAACTGCTCTGCCCATTGCAGTGGGAAAATGTAGTGTTTCCCTAAAGTTTAAATGGCAGAAGCTTCACACATGGGGTTGGCGTGATCAGGAATACCGTGAATAGCACTAAAATGCAGATAGTAGTGTTTAGGAAGACAGAAAAAGTGTAGTACCACTGGTCTGCGCATAAAGAAAGAACATTATATTCAGGTAAGGCTGGTCACAATAGGGAGGAACTTAGGAGTACCATCACACACTCCAATACAACTTTGCTTATGTGGCATGTATTTAATGAAGAGAGAGGTGCTTATGGTAACTAGCTAAGTTACCGGAACATCACACACTCCAATAAACAATGAGTCTATAGCCTAATAAATGCATCGTTGCATGACACTACATATATGTTACTCCCCATTGTGGAGGTAGGAACATAGTCTAGGAAAGTGTGTAGGTTACTAGTGTATGTTACTCCCCATTGTGACCAGCCTAAGACAAACCCTATATTTGGCAAAAGCTAAAATTGACAATCCAAAGAGAACACCTCGAGCAAAGGCAAATTTCAGATGCACGAAGTCTTCAATGAGATTATGTGGTTTCAATTTCATAATTGAAAACTATAACTGATCCATGCACAAACCCACCTAAATTTTCATATCCCCGAGATCAATCGATTCCTATCCCCAAATAAATCCAATCGACAGTGGTCTTATTTTTCAAACTAAAAATGCTAATAACAACTCTGCACCGACCCCCAAAAAATTGGTCATACTAGCAATCTGAAAACGGATAGATATAGATAGAACGGGAAGAGCAGGGGGGCATTGGACCTGGATCGGAGAGAGGTTGTTGGTGACGAACTGCTGCAGTGTCTCCCTCCTAGCCCCGAGCTCCCGGCAGACCTTGCCGTCCTGGAGGCAGCTTCGGATCTTAGCCCAGTTCTCCGAGTTCTCGACCCTCCGCTGCAGCCAGGTGGAGTACTCCCCGAGGCGGTACTCCTTGTACCCCCGCCCGGAGACGACGGAGCCGACGCCGCGGTTGGTGACGACGAAGGCGAAGACGGTGAAGCAGAGGAGGAGCGCGATGAGGATGAAGAGCACGACGAGGTAGAGCCAGAGGAGGCAGGAGGCGCGGCAGAGGGACCCCGCGAGGGAGAGCGCGAGGAGGAGGACCCCCAGCGCGATGATGGGCCGCTCCAGGAACCGCTCGCAGTCGGTGGTGGCGGCGCGGTGGCTCAGCCAGATGCCGCCGCCGAGGACCACGAGGGAGAGGACTAGCACTCCGGCGTTGAGCAGGCCCAGGAGCCCGTTGCTGCACCGCGCCATTGGTGTGGAGCGCCGCCGCCGCCGCTCTCGGTTCCGACCTCGTGCCGGGGTGGGGTTAGAGCACGTACAACGCGGCCGCTTCGAGAGGCGCTAGGGAATTAATTCCAGGCCGTTACGGTAGATTCCCATCGTTGCCTCGTTGGCTGGGATTGAGCTTAACGTCGACGCAAAAGAAAGCGTCTGTCGCTTCTCTTTTTTCATCGATTGCATGCAGCCCTATCCAGCGGGGGAAAAAAAGTAAACAATTAGCGTCTGCTGCTGCTCCTCGCGTTGGGATAGGGACTCTTGCATAGCCGCTACTAGCTGAATCATTATTTTTAAATTGTTAAGCGGCTGCACAAAAGGCTACGCAATGTACGTGCCCTTAGAGCAAGTTCAATAGTAGAGTCAACAGCCGGCTATAACAAATTTTCATGTCATCTATAGCCAACATATAGCCAACAAGTACAATAGTTAGAAATAAAGCTATCTTACTTTTTAAAGATATGACCCACCTTTCACTCTCACAAAGTGTCTAGGAGCACGTGCTGCAGCTGGCTCTTGCATGAGAGTCCACTCCACTTCTCTCTCCTCCATGTCATCACAATAATATTGTTTTACTTCTTATAGCCTGCTGACTGTACCTTATTGTACTTGCTCTTACCGGTAGGAGCAGCCGAGGAGCGCGTGCGCCTTTTTGCGGCCGTGGGGTTTCTAGCGTGGTCTCCGGTCGATTTCGAATTTGGAATTTGGAAAAGCGTACTCCTGACTCCTAAGCCAAAAGAGAATAATTTGGAAAGGGAGCCCGCTTTTCCATGTGTGCCTTCTGCCTTGTATTGTACAGTTAGAAATGTTGAACTGATTTCTCTTAGCGAGAAGTTCAAATCTGGCCAAGTGAAAATCGCACACCGAAGTAGTGATCCTCTTCTTACCTTCTTCCGGAAGCTATTTTGTAAAGGCCACGTTTCTCTGTCTAAAACTATTCTCGTGATTTCAAAAGGTCGAGTTTTTCAACCTATATCTATTCTCAACATGCATCAGGGCACAACCGTATCTCCATCAGCCCGTAGTTGATCGCTTCCTAATGACTCCCAAATCTAGCATATTTCTGATAGCGTGTGGGGGGGGGGGGGGGGGGAGGGCACATTTTGGGTTTTGTATCTCCTCAAAACTCGACTTAAAGAAAAATGAAGCTAATTATCTCGAATCTGAAGTACTATCTATGATGGATAACTCACTTGACATAACTTGTATATCTTTGTTTATTTAGGCTTCTTCTATAAACCACAAGGTGCAAAAGCTATATATATGCACCCGCGCGCACTCACACACGCCAACAAGCTGGACAATGTGTAGGTGTAGCATTGAAGATCATCTATTGGCTTGGTGTGCGTTCCGTCAAAATAAAGTATATGGGTGATGGGTCCATGTGAGATTATGATCCACTCCTCAAACAAGTGATGTGTGTTGTACTTGGGTGGATATTATGATCACACATCTAATATGCAAGAAACTGGTTTCATTTGACAACAACGGGTTGTACCGAATTTCTTGCATGTACGGGTTGGAGGAGGAGGAGGGTGTGCGCCTTTGCGGCTGTGGGGGTTTATAGCATGGCTTATGATAGATTTTAAGTTTGGAATTTGAAAAGGGGGACTTCTTGGCGATATTTCACATTAGGAGTTACCTTGTGTAGCACATGTTTGCAAACTAAACAATTAATTATTGAGCTAATTTTATTTTAGCGAGAAATTCAAATTATAGCAAGGTAGAACACTTGCGTTGGATGCTTAATGCCCTCTTTTTTTTCCTCTTGTGAGGGTGATTATGCGCATAAACTTCTTGGAATGATTAGGAGCGGACTAGCGGAGGCTGGTCATGAGATTGCCTCTAGATAGGACAAAATGTATTTTTATTTTCTTAATACATGTTGAGTACAAACTAGATGATGAAAGAGATGATAGCAATATCATATGTAGACACCTTATCATAACATATAGAACTAGAAATATTCTACATAATTTTCTATTGCGATTCTACAAATTCAATACATTTAATGAGACTATGCTACTACTACACAATATCATGTATTGTAGAGATAATATCATACACTACTATCATATACATGATACCTAAGTCTATGATATGACCTAGTAGGACTAGCCTTGGTGCGCTAAATAATTCCGTCCAATCCAACCAGTGTCAATTCTCGTCCACTTCATCAGTTAATTCTCAGTTTCATAGCATAAACAACAAATTAAACCATTGCATATACGTATTTTTTTTTAGCATATAGAGTTAGCGCTCGACCAAGTCCAAGTAGTCGAAAATAGAGTTGGTGCACCTGAATGACCAAATATCTAGCCTCGCCAAATAGGTACCTCTAATAACACTTTATTTTAGAGTATTTTTAAATAACAGATTCTAGTTACACTTGGTTATAAAAGGATCATGTTGATACACTACATGCATCCAAGTTGATATTTGAGTATTGGTGTATACTTGATGCACAAACTTGCGTCTGATGTCTAGCCGATCGCTTCCTAATGACTCCCAAATCTAGCATATTTATGATATTGTGTGTGCGTGGCACACTATGTTTTGTATCTTCTCAAAACATGACTGTCACAAAATGAAAATGAGGCAAATTTCCTTGACTCTCAAATACTATCTATGGTGATTAATGCACTATACATAATGTATCTTTTCTTTGTCTATTTAGGCTTCTTGCATAAACCACACGATTCAAAAGCTATATATATGCACCTATTTTCACTCACATAATAACAAGCTAGACAGTCTGTGGGTGTAGCTTGAAAGATGATATATTGACTTGTTGTACTTTCCATTAAATAAGCTACATGGGTTCCGGTGTGATTATGATCCCCTCCTCAAACGAAGTGATGTCTTGGTTGGATATTATGATCATGCATATAATATGGAAGAAAGTAGTTTCATTTGACAAAAATGAGGTTGCCTCAAGAATTTCCACAAGTCAAATTACCCCCACTTATTGTCCGTCAAATCAATTTGATTAAGATTATTAAGTTTTACATGATCTAGAGACTATAACTTGTTATGATAGTAAGGGTGCACTTGTTTGATGATGTGGACTTTGGAGATGCTAAGTACAAGGTCTAATAGATTTGCTTCAATGACTAAAGAGAATTCGCAAGAACCACAATCATTACCCCCCACCCCCCCACCCCCCCCCCCACAACACACACAAAAAACGCACCACAAGTTTGAAAACGTACTAGCTTTATTTCGATAAAATATAATACTTAAATCATTCGCAACATAGGTTACAATAAATATTATTTGGAAAACAAACCTAACTATACCATACACCGCTTTGGTAACTAAGTCCGTATTTGTTTGTCTTGAACATAGCATGAACTCAACTTCATTGATCATTTCGGATAGCTCTGCACATTCTTCATATATCGTCATTGATCCATTCTAAATGTTTTACTTTCATCAAATAGGATTATTCTTGGATTCCATGAACCTTAGGACTTTGCTTGTACATGCCCTACATTGGTAGCTTGAGATTTTTCCAACACATGCTCGCAACATGGGCCGGGTAGAAAGGCGTACGTGGCCGTCTAGAAAAAATTTAACGTTTGAGAGGTTGAATAATTTCTTTAAGATAGTATGCCCCTTCATCCGCGAGGCAAGAGATGTCAACATTTACAGGTTGAGTTCTTTTGACTTGGACCATTTAACCAAAACATGAAAGCTCTTGTGGGATGATTGTTTCAAAAAACAAATAGTGTTTTGCATTCAAATTGACATTTCCTAATGTGAAATCGAGGGCACTAATTTCCCATGGGTTGTCTTACGTCAGCCGAACCTAGCATACACTAGGATGACATCCACATGATCGATTTATCTTATACCACACACTTGCTAGCAAGAATGGCAAAACAATCAAGCACGACAAATCATCAAAAAATTGTGTGATGATTATGTTAGATAGCCCCAAACGCTGACAAATTTAATCCATGTCAACACATTTGAATAGAAAATGCATTATATCTTCTTCCCCATGCATGTTGACTTCCCAGACATTGATTGTCTGGTTCTAATGTGCTTGTTAAGTGAATGGATTTTAGAAGAACTAATCCAAGAAAGCTCGATAGCATAAGATTTTAACCTTATCAAGTGAATTGGTTTTTTGGGAGATACATCTAATTAGTGATTAAATGGTGGATAGTCACAAATTTAACAAGGGAAGCAGGAATTTACCAAACAAAGAATAGTTTAACGTGAAAAATCGGGTATATAGGATTTATGGTTTCATTTGCGCAAATCGAGTCGTTTCAATTGAAAATAATAATGCAAGCAAATAGCTATCCACTAACGAATGGAAACATTATCTAAAAGAGGGGGCGAAGCTTATCCTTGTCTATCTTAGAAGAATGGATTAACAAGATCAACCACTTAGCCAACTTTCATATAAAGATATGTCGTCATTGTATGGACAACTCTTATTATGAAAAGTAGGTAGACCGAAGAATGTGAGTTATACAAGTTCACGATAAATTTCGATGAAGAAAAAGGTTTCCGACGTGACACTATTTTTTACGAAATTATGTATGTCATCTTACCTCAACATTGACGCGTAACGCACGCTTCACAAATTTTCCAAGCTACTATGAGGTTTTTATCCAATCTGAAATATGGATGCGGTTGGTAAATTTGTCTGAGTTCTCTTCTGCCTCTTATGTCTTGCATGTGTCGTCATAGGGGTGTAAGTGGACAAACCCCACTTAGCCCACTTATGTCCACTTAAGTATAAATAGTTTAATTTTTGACATCAATTCATCCAAAATTGAACTTGCTATACTTAAGTGGACATAAGTGGGCTAAGTGGATGTGCCCACTTACACCCCTATGTCGTCATTGTTCTCGCTCTAAAACTCCTACCAAACAAATGACAAAAGCAGTTGTGCCTATAAAGTAGGATGGACGAATGCTTCATCGTTTTGGCAGTTTGCAGCTTGCACGCTTCAGTGTGGGTGGCAGATCGGTCCAGCTTGCACGCTTCATTCGTCTAGCTGACTATCTCATATGTTCAGGAGCTTTGCAGCGAAACTTGTGGAGCATGTCTACATGTGTACCCACACTGGCCCGATATAGCAGGTGAGCGGCTTTGTCGGTGCGTCTCGGTGGCCCTAGCCTGTTGGTGGAAAACTGGGCCAGGAGCACAGAAGCAAAGCGTTAAACTGTGATCATTTTTTGAGTTCCGCTCCTAAACGCACCTAGGCTCTCCTAGGATGTGGCGATCCAATCCCAGCTGGAGGAAACACTCCGATCGCAAGCCCCTCTCCCCTCCGCTCTCTCCGCTACTCGGGCTGACCACGGGGCCGACCTGCTCGGCTTCCCGACCTTGGTAAGACTAGATTGGGTCTAGGGTTTGAGGGCTGCTGCGACATAGGAGGAAGGATCGTAATGGCGGAGGGCTCCAGGGCGAGAGAAGGGATGGAGAAGGAGTTGGATGTCGATGAACTGCTCAAGAACTTGAAGCTACACGGGGAAGAACTCCATGACATGGTTCTGTGCACAGAGGAGATAGGGAAGTGGCCGGCGGTCAAGTGGCTTGCCACGGCAAAGGTTTGCACAAGGAAATCATTGAGTATGGAGACCATTAAGCGGACCATGCATGCGGCATGGAGCCCTGCGCACGAAGTTACCTTCGATGAGATTGAACCAAACTTATTTGTGTTGCAAGCACATTGCCTGGGGGATTGGAAGCAGATGATGGAGGAGGGACCATGGCTCTTCCGCGAATGTGCACTGATGGTGGAGCCTTTCGATGGCATGTCGATGGTTCCTACGACAATCCCCTGTAGGGTTCAAGCATTGATCCAGAGTCATAAATTATCACCACTCTTTTGGAACAAAGAAGTGTTATCGAAGGTGGCGAGCAGGGTTGTGAGGTCGTCCTAGTTGAGATGGTAGCAGTACAGACGAGGACGGGTGTGTTCCATCGTGTGCGCGTTAATCTGAAGGCAAACCAGCCCCTAACAAGGTTTGTGCCGCTGGCTCGGGAGGGAAGGGACCGCATGTTCTTGCAGATGAAGTACGAGAAAATTCCCAAACACTGCGAATATTGCGGATTAATGGGGCATACGTTCCTTGAGTGCGGGACAGGGGAGCACAATGAGTCTGATATGCAATTCGGCACTTGGATGATCGCAAAAAAAGTGTATTGGAAGGTGGGGACCCCTGGTGCACGCACATGGACGCAGGTATATAACACAGGAGGCATCTATGGCCGCGGACCTGCTGGTGGCGCTGGATGGGGTCGAGGACGAGGACGAGGGGGTAGCACTACGGGGCGCAATGGTGATCGTGCCAGACGCAAATGGATTCCCAGGGGTGGAGCTCAAAATAGTGCCCAGAAGAGGTCCTGGGTGATGCTGGTTTCGATGAACGAGAAGAGCTGGATGACACATCACAGAGCCATCTCAAGAAACTGTCGGCTTCTGAAGCTGCAATTCTCAGATGGCTATGGGGGCACGGAAGCAGCTTAATATGGATGATGCAACAGATGCTGAGAAAGAACCTTTGGTACCTCCTCCACAGCCAAAGTACACTACCCCAAAGGAGAGGAAGAAACAAACGAGGGTAGTTGACAGTGCAGTAGAGGGGAAGACCAAGGAGCAGCTGCAAGGCGGGGAGGGCAAATACAAGACATCAACGGTAGCTTAAGTGGCGGCCTCCTCCGTGGAGGACCGCCGTGATCAATGAGTGCCTTGACGCACAAGTGTCGTGGCTTGGGTGGCGCAGCGACAATGAAGGAGATCCGCGATCTAGCGAGAAAACACGCCCCCACCGTGCTTTTTGTATTTGAAACTCAGCTTAATAAATTTCGGGTGGAAGGACTAGCACGGTCTTTAGGCTTTGATAAAGGTTTTACTGTTAGTAGCTCAGGCCGTAGTGGCGGCATCGGTTTATTTTGGAATAATACTACAACAATCGATATTTTACCTTACTCCTAGTATCACATTGATGCCATTGTAACGGAGGGAGGGAGAGACCCGTGGGGAGTCACGGGGGTTTATGGAGAAGCTAAGACGAACGAGCGCCACAAGACGTGAAACGTGTTAAAATATCTATGCTCTTCGTCTGATTTACCATGGGTGTGCCTATGGGATTTTAACGAAGTCTTGCACCGTCACGAACGCATGGGGACACAAGAGAGAAGTCACCCGCAAATCGCAGGTTTTCCTGACATGGTTGATGTGTGTGGACTCCAGGACTTGGGATACCAAGGCAATGTGTGGACTTATGAGAAGAGGATCGTGGGAGGATCCTATTGCAGGGTGAGACTTGATCGTGCGCTAGTAACTTCTGACTGGTGCACGAGATATCCTATGGCAACTCTGCGTCACCTCACGGCAGCCTCCTCATATCACTGTCCCATCTTGTTGACATGGGAGGAGCACTCTCGACAAGCTCAAAGGGAGGCATACTGTGCGATTTTCCGGTATGAGGTAATGTGGGAGCGGCACGAGGGTTTCTAGCCCACGATCGAGCAAGAATGGAACCAGCAAGGGAAATCACGGACGCAGCCTGAACTACATGAGAAATTGACGGCAGTGACGAGTTCGTTGCAGCATTGGGGGAAGCACACCTTTGGGAGTGTCCGAATGGAGATACGTAATTTACGCGATGAGCTAAAAAGATTACGGGAGGCCCCGGCGAGGACAGGGCCTACACATGCTGAGATTAAAGTGGTTGATCGGATAGTGGAACTGGACCATAGGGAGGAGATCATGTGGCGGCAGCGATCCCGTACCCAATGGCTGGTGGAGGGCGATAAAAACACCAGATTTTTCCATATGAGAGTGATACGTCTCCAAAATATCTATAATTTTTTATGCTCCATGATAATATTATGTCAATTGCTACTTGTTTTCTCCCTTATTTATAGCATTTTTATATGTTTTCCGGGACTAACCTATTAACAAGATGCCAAGTGCCAGTTCCTTGTTTTCTGCTGTTTTTGGTTTCAGAAAAATTGTTCTGGAAACATTCTCGGAATTGGACCCCACAAAGCCCGAAGTGCCTATTTTCTCCGGAAGCATCCCGAACACCGAAGAGGAGTCAAAGACGGGCACCAGGGGGGCCGCACCATAGGGTGGCGCGGGTCCCCCTAGCCGCGTCAGCTATGGGTGTGGGGGCACCTGGAGCTCCACCGCCTTTGCCCTTTCGCCTATTTAATCCCCCCGGATGGAAAACCCTAAGCACCTGATCAATAATTTCCGAAAAGTTAAGTAGCCACTGTCACCGTCAACCCTAGATCGGGGATTCTAAAGCTGTTTCTGGCACCCTGCCGGAGAGGAAATCAACACCGGAGGCTTCTACATCACCATGCCTGCCTCTGGAGTGATGCGTGAGTAGTTCATCCTTGGACTACGGGTTCGTAGCTGTAGCTAGATGGTTGTCTTCTCCTCATATGCCTCCATGTTTAGATCTCGTGAGTTGCCTATCATGATCGAGATTGATCTTATGTAATTATATATGTTGTGTTTGCTGGGATCTGATGATTATTGACCTTATGCCAAGTTGATTACAATCTTTATTTGCATATGCTATTTGTGATATTGCATGCTTTCTGTTGCTAGTGGTTGCTCTGGCCAAGTAGTTGCTAGTGACTCCAAGAGGAAGTATTTATGCTCGATAGTGGGTTCATGCCTCCTCACCACCTTGCTCGAGTGGCAGAAACGTGAAGGGGGAGGATGTGCGGTTGCCATTAGGGAGAAAACATCGATGAGCGTGCCCGCGTGCATAATCATTGCCTACATTACACACTTTGTTTAATGCAGTTATATGTTGCTTGCAACTTAATACCTAAGGGGGTTCGGATGATAACCCGAGGGTGGATTATTAGTCATAGATGCAGATGGATGTAGGTCTATGTATATTGTTGTAATGACCGCACTAAATATCATAGTAATCATCATGTTATCTTTTATGGAGAGACACCTCTAGTGAACCTATGAACCCCGGTCCATTTTTCAACCTCTATTTGTCAATTGCCCAACTGTAATTTGTTCACCCAGCATGCTATCTTTTATGGAGAAACACCACTAGTGAACCTATGAACCCCGGTCCATTTTCCACACTGTTAAACAATCCACAACAATTTCCTGCTTTCTTTACTTACTGCAAGCATACATCATTTTCCACACTATACGTCTAATCTTTGTTTTTAGCAAGACCGGTAAGATTGACAACCTCATTGTACTGTTGGGACAAAGTATTTTGGTTGTGTTGTGTGCAGGTTCCACGTTGTTGCTGACACTGGTGAAGCGCCAGCACCACCGTCAGCGGCATCAACCTTCCTGAGATCCTCTTCCTCCTACTGGATTGATAACCTTGGTTCTTAACTAAGGGGAATTTCCTACCGCTGTGCTCATCACACCCTCCTCTTGGGGTATCCCAACACACAACATCAAGGAAATTTCTGGCGCCGTTGCCGGGGAGGAAGAAGTCTCCTTGCAAGAGGAGTCTCTCACTCTCAACCTCTTTATTTTGCTTATTGTCCATTTTGTATTTTTGTCTTGTTTTGCTTTTCTATATTAAAAACGCAAAAAAAATTAGTTTACTTCGTAGCTGTTATTTATTTGCTTGCTTTTATTCTGCTAAAATGAGTTCCTCTGAGAATACTAAGTTGTGTGACTTCGCTAGCACAAACAACAATGATTTTATTTGTACACCTATTGCTCCACCCGCTCCTACTGCTGCTTTCTATGAAATTAAACCTGCTTTATTAAATCTTGTGATGAAAGAGCAATTTTCTGGTATTAGTACTGATGATGTTGCTGCCCACCTTAATAATTTTTTTGAACTATGTGAGATGCAAAAATAGAAATATGTGGATGGAGATATTATTAAACTGAAATTATTTCCTTTCTCTTTGAGAGGAAGAGCTAAAGAATGGTTGTTATCTTTGCCTAAATATAGTATTGATTCATGGACTAAGTGTAAAGATGCTTTCATTGGAAAATATTATCCTCCTGCTAAGATTATATCCTGAGAAGTGACATAATGAATTTTAAACAATTTGATAATGAAAATGTTTCTAAAGCTTGGGAAAGAATGAAAACTATGGTGAAGAATTGTCCCACTCATGGACTGACTACTTGGATGATTATAAAAACCTTTTATGCAGGACTGAATTTCTCCTCAAGGAACCTATTGGATTCAGCTGCTGGAGGTACCTTTATGTCCATCACTTTGGGCAATGCAACAAAACTTCTTGATGATAAATTATTCAGAGTGGCACAGTGAGAGAGCTCCACAAGGTAAGAAGGTAAATTCTCTTGAGGAAACCTCCTCTTTAAGTGAAAGGCTTGATGCTATTATGTCTATGCTTGTTAATGGTAAAGCTCAAATTGATCCTAATAATGTTCCTTTAGCCTCTTTGGTTGCTTAAGAAGAGCATGTTGATGTAAACTTTATTAAAAATAATAATTTTAAAAACAATTCTTATAGAAATAATTTTGGTGGAAACAATTATGAGCCCTATCCTCCTAATAGTGGTAGTGGTTATTCTTATGGTAGATTTGGAATGCCTAGTGAGGAAAGGATTGTAGAAGTTGAAAAAGCAACTAAGAACTTTATGCAAATGCAATATGAAAAAAATAAGTTGTTTACTAAAGCTATGGAAGAACAATCTGTTATGTTGAGAACTATTAGCCAACAAATTGGAAATCTGAATAGAGAAATCTCTGGTTTGCAAGGTAAAATTTCAAGTGCTGAGATTAGTATTTCGGCCCTGTCAGAGGCACAATTTTCTTTGATCAATAAAATGGCTGCTAAAACTGAAACCGTTGAAGATAATCCTTTTTCTGCAACCAATGCCATTCAAGTTCGAATTGATGATAATGTTAGGTTGATGGCTGAATTACGTGCTAGGTGGGAAAGAGAAGATGAATTGGCTAGAAAGAATAATATTGCTAGAGTTTGCACTATCACAACCACTAGTAAAACCCAAGCTCAAAGTTCTAGTAAACCTATTACTATCAACGGTAAAGTAATTGGTGTTAATAAAGTCCCTACTCCTTTGGTGAAACGTGCTAAATTGCCTCAAACTGCTGAAATTGCTCCTGATAAAAGTGCTGAAATTTTTAGAGGCATGGGAGATAATGGTCCCATTAATTTTTATGATAATAATTTTGATTTTGATGATTGGAATATCTCTGAAGTTATTATGTTTCTACAAAAGCTTGCTAGAATCCCCAATGCTAGTGCCATGAATATGGCCTTTACTAAACATATTACCAATGCTCTCATGAAAGTTAGGGAAGAAAAGTTGAAACTTGAAACATCTATCCCTAGGAAATTAGATGATGGTTGGGAGCCTATCATTAAGATGAAAGTAAATGATTTTATTGCAATTCTTTGTGTGATCTTGGTGCTAATATCTCTGTTATGCCTCCAAAGCTTTATAATATGCTTGATCTACCACCGTTGGAACACTGTTATTTGGATGTTCATCTTGCTGACAATGCTAAGAAGAAACCTCTTGGTAGAATTGATGATGTTCTTATTATGGTTAACAATAACCTTGTCCCTGTTGATTTTGTTGTTATAAACATTGAATGCAATGCTTCTTGTCCTATTGTTTTGGGAAGACCTTTTCTTAGAACTGATGGTGCTATTATTGATATGAAAGAGGGGAGTATTAAATATCAATTCCCCCTCAAGAAAGGTTTGGTACACTTTCCTAGAAAGAAGATGAAGCTACCTTTTGACTCTATTATTAGACCAAGATATGATGTTGATGCTTCTTCACTAAAAAAACACTTGAGTTTCCCTTTTATGCCTAGCTGAAATGCGTTAAAGAAAAGCGCTACCGGGAGACAACCCGTTTTATTTTTGCTGTTTTCAACCCATTTTCTTTGGTGTGCTTTGCACCTGGGTGTTGTCTATTTCCTTAGCAACCCTGCTGTATCTTTTTTTTTGTGTTTTCGTTGAGCCAAGTAAAGCCTCTAGTGGAAAGTTGAGGTTATATTTCGGATTTCTGCGCAGGAAATAGATTTCTGCTGTCCACTGTTAATTCCGTAAAAAATCACAGAAAATTCAAAATGACCTGGGTTTTTTTGTGCTTAATCCTGAGTTGATTTGAGCAATAGAAGATGTTTGAAAAAATCCATCTTTACCTGATGTTCTGTTTTGACAGATTTCTGCCATTTATTGCATTTGCATCTTAGTCTCTTTCTTTTGGTGTTCTTTTGAGAAAAAGAGTTTTAAAAGAATTTGTGACAGTAGCTAATGTGTTTTTAAGTGTTAGAATTGTGTTGAAACTGAACCATGTGAATTTATTATTTCAATTGCACTAACTTTGCTAATGAAGATTGTGAGAATTTTGGTGTGAAGGAAGTTTTCAAGGGTTAAGAGAAGAGGATGATATGATGTGATCAAGAAGAGTGAAAAGCCTAAGCTTGGGATGCCCCGGTGGTACATCCCAGCAAATTCCAAGAAGACTCAAGCGTCTAATCTTGGGGATGCCCAAGGCATCCCCTTCTTCATCAACAAATTATCAGGTCACTTCTAGTGAAACTATATTTTTATTCGGTCGCATCTTATGTGCTTTACTTGGAGCGTCTTTTATTTTTGTTTCTAGTTTGTTTTTGTTTTTTGATTTCATTTTTTTTTACTTTTTCAATAAGCTTGGTTGGACCCTAGCATTCTTTTACTGGAGAGTGACACGTTTTTTCATGAGAATACTTTGTATTCTTAATCTCTGTCTAGCTGCTGCATTTATTTAGCTCCTATTTTGCATGCATCTCTTATTAGAGATGTTAGTTTAGTAGTATTATGTTAGTACTCTCATGTTTTATTTTTGTATCATAAAGAGTATTTTTGTTAAAACATACCTTGTATGGTGCTTGTTGGGAGAAAGAAAACTGTTGCTTGAAGTAGAATTTATAACAGTGCTAGTAGAAACTTGTATAGACTGTGGCTAGAACTTTTTCATGCCATGCTAAATGTTATTTTAGTTTTAAAGACTTGTGGTTATTGAGTAGCATGAATATCCTCAAATAGCTGAGAGTGTTTAATATGTGTTGAAAGATTCATGAGTTGTTCTTGTCATAGTAAACCATCAATATATGTTATTCTCTTTCGAATGTTTTATTTGGTTGACTTGGCGCATGCTCACACCATGTTTATGACTATAAACCAGTCACGAATAGCCTGCATGACCACTTAGTTTTTGAACTTGTGATACTGCTTATGTTTTAATTAATGATGCTTATGTCGTTATGCATAATTATGGCCGCTATGCTCTCTTGATTTGTCGCTCCCAGTCTTTTACTAGCCTCCACCTGTACTGAGTATAAGCTCTACTCGTGCATCCAAACTCCCTTAAACCAAAGTTTTTTCCTATTGTGTCCATCATACCTACCTACATGTGGTATTTAGCAAAAAAAATTAAATAATACATTTTAATACGTAATTCGGAAAATAATACGCGGATCTAAATAATTTCAAAAATAAACCCAATCGGGCGCGGGACAGCCGACTGGAGTGAATCGGCGGGGGAGCAGACCCGACAGCGACCTGTCGGCCACGCGACGCCCGATAATTGGGCAGACCACGTCACAGCGCCGCAGTCGGGCGGGACGACGGGCCCCGCGCGTGCAGTCGAGTGCAGCCCACCCGATTTCGACCAGGATGTCGTGCCCCCGTCGCTGCCTCCTCCTCTCTCCTTCTTTCTTCTTCCTTCCTCTGTTCTTCCCTTCCCTCTCTCTTCAACCTCTACTTCAAATTAATCCGGCCATTTGAACCGATTTGCTGCCCATTTTTCTCCATAAATCGGTTAGAGGCAAGGTAGGGAGACTAAGGCTGCCTTGATCTCATGATGGGATAACTTGTGGGGGTGGTTTTCATGGTGGTTTGTGTGATGGTGGTGGCATGAGTTCATCTCATGGTGGTGGTGGTGGTTACGGTGGTGGACTGCGTGCTCGTGCTGTGTCGGTGACTTGACGCGGCTGGTAGAAGCACGCTTCAAGGGTAAGAATCTGCCGACATTTCTCAGTTTTTGTTTGTTTGTATATAATTTTATACACGCGGGGATATGTAGTAATGATTTGCGGTAGTGATGTGCGAATAATAGTTCCTGACTGTGTTGATATTTAGTTGACTAACAGACGAGTGAATAATATTTTGTAGACGTCCGAATATGTACTAATAAATTGCGGTAGTGATGTGCGAATAATAGTTCGATGCTGTGTGGATATTTAGTTAATTAATAGATGCGTGAATAATAATTTGTACACACGCGGATATGTAGTAATAATATTATGTAGTACTATTATTCGGATATGTGGACATATGTAGTAACAATATTTATTGAATATTCTTAAAGATATTGAATACTTTTATAGGTTAGCAGAAATGTCTGATTTAGTGAAATTCACTTTTATAGGTTATGATCTGTCAAATGTTGGGGAAGATGGTTATGAAACAGGGCAGAATAGTCAGGCACGAGGAGAAGATGGTACCGATGGTAATGAGAGTGGCGATGCAGATGCTGACGAGCTTGATGGTCACATGCAGAACCTGGTGGAAGATGAGGACGTAGATGGTGATAGTGATCTTGGTGATGATTCAGATGGTTCTGATGAAGACGAGAACCCGGAGAAGGTGCCTATTCCCAATGCGTGGAATCGGGACTACTCATCCTCAATGATCGTGAATGACGGTTATGATTATTTCATCTGCCACCACAGACGGTCATGATTATTCCCACCGCCTCCTCCCCGCCACGCCAGACGTCGGCATTGATTATTTCATCTGCCACCACAGACATGCCTATCTACTTATGTATGATACATATATTTATCCACTTATGTATGAGACATATTTGTATTCTACGTATGACACATATGTTTATTTACTTATGTACGCAACATATATGTATTATATGTATGAGACATAAGCTTATATTAATTTGTGCCGAACATATTTAACTAATTAAACTCGACGAAGGGGTTTATATTTAACTAATTGCACGGGAGAAAATTAATTGGCTCCCGGCATTTTTTCCCGCCATTTTTCCCCGCCTTTGTCTCCCGCCATTTTTTCCCGCCCAGGTCTCCCGTCCTTTTTCTCCCGCCCTTTTCTCCCGCCTAAGTCTCCCGCCATTTTTTCCCGCCAAGGTCTCCCGCCCTTTTTCTCCCGCCACAAATCTCCCGCCACCGTCCCCCGCCCAGTTGCCTGCATACCATGCCTATAGAAACCCCGACATTCTTTCTGATGGATGTGTGTGTTGTGTAGTGAATTTACACTGATGGCTGATAGTGGTAGTGCTGGTCTCGACCCATATAGCTCATGGTGTATTCTATACCATACGACAAAAGGTTCTTGCTCCAATAGGAGGGAGGGTCGAGCCGCCGTTAGTTTTACGGACCTAATGACTGAGTCGTCTCACACTAATGCTCTGGGGGCGAATTTGGCCACATATCAACTCCCGCCTAGATCCACCGATGAAATTAGGAGTGGACTCTTGAGGTGGCATCATAAGTGGTGCAGAATAGTTGAGCTAAAAAAAATCGAGTCGGGGCGGGGTATGTCAATCTTCAATCATAGCGATAAGATACGTCTTTCCGACGAGGCCTATGCACTTCACGTTCAGGTAATCGATTTACGAGTTTACATCATGTTCAAATCGATTTTCATCGTTCTAATTTCTGTTTTCGCTTTTATTCTCAATGTACAGCACTGGCCTGCCGACGCAGAGTTCCTGAACAAACAGATCACGCACTATGGCTGGATGAGCATACACTTTGGACCATGTCCACGAGGGTTTCCAGAAGACAACCGCCACGCTCATTGGATCCTTAACACAATATCAAATGGGAAGACTAGTGCCGCATCAAAGGGGAAGAGTGACAACGCAGCAAAGAGGAACAGTGGTGGCGCATCGAAAGGGAAGACTGCTGACATATCGAAGGGGAAGAGTGGTGGCGCATCCAAGACTGTTGATGATGACAACAGTGATGATGACTATACGCCGAGAAGTGTGGCTAGGTTTAAGGCTATGTGTAAGCGTGCTGGTTCATCAAAAGCCGTAGCAGATGAAAACAGTGATGACGACTTCATGCCTCCATCACGAACACGTGGGAGAGCAAAGTGAAGTCGTCGAGTAAAATTAATTTTCCTTATGCACCACTTATTATTTTAAATTTTAATTCAGTACTGCTTTTCATGTAAAATTATTGTCCTCGCTGCAAAATAATTATAGGAATTTGCAATGAACCGAGTTGCTACCAAAGGCGGAGAAGAAAAAAAATTGCACAAAAAAAAAACCATTAATTGGGTACGGTGTACCCAATTGCCACTAATTGGGCACGGTGCAACCGATTGCATGTTCCATCAACCGATTGCCGGACGCTGGCGTCACGTAGACACCAATCGGCTGCCATATGGCCGATTAGAGCCAATCGGCAGCGCCCGGGCCGATTAGGTCCAGTCGGGTACGGTTGGCCCGATTGGGTCATATTTTTTTATATTATTTAGATCCGCGTATTATTTTCCGAATTACGTATTAAAATGTACTATTTAAAAAAAATTGCTGGTATTTAACTGCCACTCCAAGTAAATTGCTCGTGTATTACCTTTAAAACCTTCAAAATTACTCCTGCTTTATGTTCCTGTTTTTGCTCATGAGGACGAAAATAGAGAATCTTTATCTCACCTGTTGATTGGATTTCACACCCTAGACTAGTGGCTTCATCCGCTTATCCAAATGATAGAAGAGCTGGCAGCGGGGTGCCTAGTCCCAAATTAATACAAACAAATTCTCTTTACTATTTTTGCCCCTGATTTATCAGTTAAAGTATAATTGTGTAAACAAAAGACAAAGAGGGATGACCTTCTACATCAGTTGCGTCCTTCACCATGGGAGCCGCTCTTGTGAATCCAGTTGGCTTGTGACGTACTGTATTTTCTGTTTACCATTCGTTGACATTAGCATACATCTCCCAAAATATAGACACTCATCGACGATATGTGATTGTTGGCAGGCACCCGAGGATTCGGTTAGCCATGGTTTGTGAACGATGGATGGGAGGAGTGTCAAACTTGTAATACCTCTGTTTAATAAAATAAAAGCTCTAGCACATGAGTGATCCCTGCTTCCCTCTGTGAATGGCCTTTCTTTTATTTTTATGTTGAGTCTCTATCTTCTAACTTTATGCACAGTTGAGAGAGCATTTTTGCCATTCTGAGTTCTATGTGCATTTATCTCATATACATCAATAATTACTTCATGATGTGATATTATTTGTTCTTAAATTATTTGTTCTAGTCCTACTCATGAACTTTGAAGGTGTCCTGGCATTTATGTTTTTCCCCACTCTTAAGGACTAGCGAAATATCATTTTTCCATGTTTTCTATATACCTGAAATAAACGTCCACCTCTCTTTGCATTATTATTCATGATCCTTTATTTGAGATACTCTTCATGATGCAAAGTAATTGCTATGCTTTGTTATTAAAGTTCTATTTATCATGTTTGTGTTTGAAGTTCTATGATCTTAGCGTGCATATGCTTTTACATTAGATTGATCAAGTTTATGTTAGTAGCATGTCACCTCAGAAATTATTATTTTATTGTTTACCTACTCGGGGACGAGTAGGAACTAAGCTTGGGGATGCTTGATACGTCTCCAACATATCTATAATTTCTGATGCTCCATGATTATATTATGTTAATTGCTACTTGTTTTCTCCCTTATTTATAGCATTTTTATACGTTATCCGGGACTAACCTATTAACAAGATGCCAAGTGCCAGTTCCCGTTTTCTGCTGTTTTGGTTTTGGAAAATTTGTTATGGAAACATTCTCGAAATTGGACCCCACAAAGCCCGAAGTGCCTATTTTCCCCGAAAGCATCTAGAACACCGAAGAGGAGTCGAAGACGGGCACCAGGGGGGCCACACCATAGGGTGGCGCGGGTTCCCCCTGGCCGCGCCAGCTATGGGTGTGGGGCCCCTGGAGCTCCACCGCTTTTGCCCTTTCGCCTATTTAATCCCCCCGGATGGAAAACCCTAAGCAACTGATAAAAAATTCCCGAAAAGTTCCGCAGCCGCCGTCACCGTCAACCCTAGATCGGGAGGGTTCCGAAGCTGTTTCCGGCACCCTGCCGGAGAGGAGATCATCACCGGAGGATTCTACATCACCATGCCTGCCTCCGGAGTGCTGCGTGAGTAGTTCATCCTTGGACTACGGGTTCGTAGCTGTAGCTAGATGGTTGTCTTCTCCTCATACGCCTCCATCTTTAGATCTCGTGAGCTGCCTATCATGATCGAGATTGATCTTATGTAATTCTATATGCTGTATTTGCTGGGATACGATGATTATTGACCTTATGCCAAGTTGATTATAGTATTTATTTGCATATGCTATTTGTGATCTTGCATGCTTTCCATTGCTAGTGGTTGCTCTGTCCAAGTAGTTGCTAGTGACTCCAAAAGAAAGTATTTATGCTCGATAGTGGGTTCATGCCTCCTCACCACCTTGCTCGAGTGACAGAAACATGAAGGGGGACGATGTGTTGTTGCCATTAGGGAGAAAACAGCGGTGAGAGTGTCCGCGTGCATAATCATTGCTTACATTACACACTTTGTTTAATGCAGTTATCTGTTGCTTGCAACTTAATATCTAAGGGGGTTCGGATGATAACCTGAGAGTGGATTATTAGTCATAGATGTAGATGGATGTTGGTATATGTATATTGTTGTAATACCCGCACTAAATATCATAGTAATTATCATGTTTTATTGTCCACTACGGTGCAACCTCTATTTGTCAATTGCCAAGGTTTAATTTGTTCACCTAGCATGCTATCTTTTATGGAGAAACACCACTAGTGAACCTATGAACCCCGGTCCATTTTCCACACAGTTAAACAAACCACAACAATTTTCTGCTTTCTTTAGTTACTGCAAGCATACATCATTTTCCACACTATACGTCTAATATTTGTTTTTAGCAAGACCAGTGAGATTGAAAACTTCACTATACTGTTGGGACAAAGTATTTTGGTTGTGTTGTGTGCAGTTCCACGTTGTTGCTGACACCGATGAAGCACCAGCACCACCGTCAGCGGCATCAACCTTCCCGAGATTCTCTTCCTCCTACTGGATTGATAACCTTGGTTCTTAACTAAGGAGAATTTCCTACCGCTGTGCTCATCACACCCTCCTCTTGGGGTAGCCAACGGAAGAGGAAAAATAAGATTACTCGCCTGCGCACACCCACGGGCGAGGTGACAGAGGACTTGCAAGAGATGGCAGATATTACTAATGATTTCTATTGTGATCTCTACAGGTCGGAGGGGACGGAGGATATGGGAGCTGTCCTAGACATAGTCCCGGTTCGTGTTACTGATCAGATGAATGAGGGTCTCATAGCATCGATTAGAGAGGAGGAAGTTAGGGATGCTCTGTTTCAGATGTTCCCTACTAAGGCACCGGGGCCGGATGGTCTACTAGCGCATTTCTTTCAGCGCAACTAGGAGTTATGTGGTGAGGAGGCCACTACCATAGTGTTGTGGGTACTGCGAGGGGAGGATGATCCTGCCACTTTCAACAAAACATGCATTGTCTTGATTTCAAAGGTTGATAAGACAGAAGAGCTGGGTCAGTTTCGCCCAATTAGGCTGTGTAATGTCATCTACAAAACTGGTTCTAAGGTTCTTGCCAACAGACTAAAGTAGGTTCTTCCGGCGGTTATTTCGAACGAACAATCAACCTTTTTACCGGGTAGGCTGATTACAGATAACATCATCACAACCTATGAGTGCCTTCACTTCATGAAGAGGAATAAGGCGGTGAAGCATAGGTTTTGTGCTCTCAAACTCGATATGAGGAAAGCGTATGACTTGGTGGAGTGGGATTACCTTAGGGAGATTATGCGCAAACTTGGCTTCCACGACACTTGGGTTGAGATGGTGATGAGGATGGTGAGTACCGTCACATTCTCAGTTTTGTTCAATGGAGAGCTTTTACAAGAGTTCAAACCCTCAAGGGGAATCCATCAGGGTGACCCTGTCTCGCCATATCTGTTCTTGTTAGCAGCAGAGGGCCTCTGTGCCTCTTAAGATCTAGAAGTGAATCATCAACCCTCCAAGGATTACATGTGGCCCCTTCTGCTCCGGCGGTGAACCACCTTCTTTTTGCAGATGATAGCCTGCTGTTTTTCAAAGCGAATGAGGCAAGCGCGCGGGAAGCCAGAGATACCTTGGACGCTTATTGTAGTGCCTCGGGTCAGAGGGTGAATATGGAAAAATCCTTTATTTTCTTCAGCAAGCGGTTTCCAGATGCTATCAGGCAAGAGCTGAAGGTTATTCTTGATGTTCAGCGTGAGTCGTTGAGTGAAAAATACCTGGGACTACCCTTTTCGGTGCGGCAAGACCCCAATGGTGCTTTAAAATATCTGAAGGACCGAATATGGAAGAGGGTGCAGGGATGGATGGAACGGTGCCTTTCGTTTGGAGGAAAGGAGGGTCTTATAAATTTTGTGGTACAGGCTATACCCACCTTCCCAATGTCGTGCTTCAAGCTACCAAAAGGCCTGTGTGAGCACATTAACTCTTTGATACGTAAATTTGGGTCGGGTAGCAAGGATGGTAAGAGGAAGATGTGTTGGGTCTCGTGGGAAGAGATGACGAAGCCCAAATATGTTGGAGGCATGGGCTTTCGAGATATCGAGTTGTTCAACCTGGCACTTCTAGCACGCCAGGGATGGCGCATACTTTAGAATCCAGAAACGTTTAGTGCGAGGGTTCTCAAGGCAGTATATTTTCCAGAATCAGACTTCTTAGAGGCCGAGTTGGGGACTCACCCCTGCAAAGTCTGGAGAGCTATCATGGAGGGCAAGGGGATTTTGGCCCAAGGACTCATCCGCCGTATTGGCACAGGAGAGGAGACGCACCCATGGAATGATCACTGGCTACCTCGAGATGGGGCGCTACGAACTTTTGCTTGTCTGGCTGATGAGCCGCCGCAGTCTGTTGCTGCTTTTATAAACCAGACGCTAAAGAAATGGGACATGACAAAGTTGCAGGCATCATTTCTTCCGATGGACATAGAAGTGATCAAGACGATACCGATCAGCACGCGCGCCCAAGCAGATTACTGGGCATGGAACTATGAGAAACAGGGAGTTTTCAGCGTGGGATCGGCTTATAAAATGTTGTCGACCACCAGGGGAGACGGGAAGCCTGGATGGAAAGTACGGCAACGGTTTCCGACGTCAAGAGAGTCGAAAATAGCTAAACCAGCATATGGAACATCCAAATCCCTGCAAAACTGAAATTGATTCTGTGGCGTTTGGCAAGACAGTCCCAACAGGGGATTTGCTTCATCGAAGACACATTGCACAATCAAGTGCGTGTGGTATCTGTGGGGAGATAGACTCGTGGAGGCATTCCCTAATGGACTGTATGATGGCTCGATGCGTCTAGGATTTAGCGGAGGCATTCCCTAATGGACTGTATGATGGCTCGATGCGTCTAGGATTTAGAGGACGAGGAGATGACTGAGCATATGAGTCGGGTACGGGAGCCGGACGCACGTAACTGGTTATTTACTATGATTGAAACTTTACCTCACGACCAGCTGACACGGATGTGTGTAACACTCTGGGCACTTTGGCATGCGAGGCGCAAGGCTATCCATGAAGGAATTTTCCAAACCCCACTTTCGACACACCACTTCGTGGGAAGTTTTCTTTTGGAACTTACACAGGTAAAGGATCGGGTGACTGAAGGAAGGTACTGGAGCCTCGGCTCCGGGTCAGCAAGCCTGGCTGCCTCCTCCGACGGGGATGGCGAAGATAAATGTGGACGCGGGGTAGCGAGGAAGAGAGAGTGGCACTGTCGCCGCGGTGGCGCGTAACTTCGATGGACTATACCTTGGAGCTTCTGCTGTGGTTTATGAGGGGCTTACCGATTTAGAGATTCTTGAGGCACTGGCGGTGCGAGAGGGTTTATGCTTGGCACAGGACCTTCTACTCTCTAAGATTTGCCTGGCTAGCGATTGACTGTCCGTGGTAACGGCAATGAAGGAGCATAATCTTGGGAGGTTTAGCAGCATTCTGCATGAAATAAAGGAAACGGCAAAGAGTTTCGATGTTGCCGACTTTGTGCACGAACGTTGAGCTTCGAATATGGAGCCTCATAGTCTAGCGCAGCGAGAACTAGGATCGCCCCCGGGGCGGTATGTTTGGTTTGGTAGTCCGCCTACGGGCGTTTGTATTCCTTCAATCTTGATTCTTCAATAAAGTGAGTCGGATTATTCTCAAAAAAAAAAACTGTGATTTTTTTACCCCTTAAAAAAACTTTGATTTTTTGGTTTTGCTTAGGTACATCGCGACCTTGCGCCAGCACCACACGTCGATAACTGCCATCTCCGACGACGGCTATTGTCGATCAGGCTACACAGAGTCGACGAACCGTCCGAGACGGCCACGTAAACTGTCGAAACGAGTCGGCAGCGAGCTGCAGGACAGGTAAGCGAATGGCATAGCATGTGCATCGAAGAAAACACGTCCACCACATGCGCCAGGAACCGGCACGCGGTCTTTCTTTCCTGCACGCGTTTATCATCTGCCATCAAGTTCAGATTCTATTCTACTGTGCAGCTCTTAGTTGATAGACAGGAAATGTAACACATAATGACAAGAATACAATAATGTGTCCGGTTCAAACTTATTTTGCATGTTACGATTTCGAGACCATGCAAACGGTTATTCATTGGCAATCATAGAATTTTCAAGAACCACAAGAGCACATTTGAGCATGAGTGTACCAATAAACAGAAAATTCAATAGGCTAGGCATCGGGAAGGAGATTCAGGGACAAACTAGTTGCAGATACCTGGAAGACATATGATATCCCATATTTTGCAACTAATCTAGCAGAACATACACTGCAAACCTATATTAATAGACTTGTTAGATTCTTATCCTCGAGGAGCCTCTGGAAAGATATTTAAAGATACTTAAGTGCGCATCAACAAAAATAAATAGACATTGCAACAAGTTAAAAGAAAATTCAACCGAGAAATGGTAAAATATGTTCACCCATTATACCTGGATGGAAATTCAATTTGGCAAAAAAAAATCAAGAGGCCGAAGTTAGATTTTGAAAGACCAACACAACTCCACAACAACATATGGTTTGATTTTAGCACGGATGTTTTTGTGGTTGTTTAAGTTTAGACCAAACCGTGGTATATTAATTTGTAGCAAGATTCTTGTTTGCTTACAAATTTTAAGTCGGGCTTAAAAAAAAAATAGAAGAATTTAGTATAAATAATTCACCATTGCGAATCCTAAATTTGCAACTCTGGATATATCTAGTTAGATGATGAATATCTAGAATTAGAATTGATACAAAATGAATTCATAGATATTATAACTAGATCTAACATTATTTTTGGCACATTTCCGCTAGTCTATGGTTAGTCCATCAGCGGATGTCCCTCTAAATAGACAATAAGCTCATGTTCTCCATCTTTTACTATTTAAAAATTCAACGATTTTAACAATTTATTAAATATTTAATCTTAGTACATAAAATGAGTGTAACACCATGAGATATATATATATATATATGTTCAAGATAAAAGTACATAAAATAAATACATGTGCTACGATAAAAAAAAACTATCAAAACCAAGTACTACATAGAGGTAAGTTCATTTCCAGTTCTTCCAGAAACTTCTAACAAAACATACATATTATTCTTTACAAAGGGGTAAATAGTTCTTTTTTCTTTATCTACAGAAAATTGAATTTCTTTGAACCAATAAAAGTAGGAATATCTTAGAAAACACTCAATACATACAAAAGTTACAATTCTCAACGTGCATCTCGGCATCATAGAGAAATTTCGTAGACTAGATGCACAACCATAGATTCAAGTTTATATACTCCTAATAGATCCCCAATATAGCATATTTTTTTATAGTGTGCGCGTGCGTATTGCACGTTGTGTATAAATATATCTACCAAAAACCTGGCTTCAACAATAAAAAGGAGAAAGTAATATCCATGGTGCCTACCTCACTTGGGATAACTTGGATCTCATAATAGCTTAGGGTTTTTGTTGTCATTGTGCTCGAAAGCTGAGGTAGAAATATAAATGCAGTAGTCTCAACAAAGTGGCCTTGAGGAGATCTTGAATAATTGATGTGGTCACTCATTCCTATAGGTGGCGTTCTTTTAATCAAAACGTTACTGGTCTTGTTGGATGACACCTTCATATACTCACTCTGTCTCTAATTAACTGTCACAAACATAGACAAAAGTTGATGTATGTAACACTAAATCATGTCTAGATATATCTACTTTTGTCCAACTTTGTGACAATTAATTTGAGTCGGAGGGAGTAATAGTTTTTAGCTCTCACATTGACCTTGTCCAGTGCAGCTCATTGCCATTTTTGGAGCCTGGCAAGAACTGCATGCAAATCAGCTAAGGGTACGCGCGATCAATCAACAAGTGATGTTGTGGTGATTATGTTAGATAGCACCAAACATGGACAAGTGGGCACGCGTGAACCTCACCCCGCTCCATCGTGTACTGCCATCCAAAATGCATCGCGTCAGCTAGCGACACAAAAATTCTTTGTAAAATAGTTTAGGGTTTAAAGGTCTCTCGCTGATCTTCATCTTTACCTCGCAGGAACCGAGGCCCTGGACGTCCTTGCCTCCTTGGGGAGCCAAATAGCGGGAGCCAAATAGCGGCGAGCTTGCCGTAGGTGCAGTTCCAGCCGAATCGATGACCGGCCGCACCGAACTGGTCGAAGTGCGTGCCCGGCGGCGTCCACCGCTGCTCCCGGGCGTCAGCCACGTCTGGAAAGCGCACAAGCGTCAGGTTTCTGAACCATCGTGCAGAACTTTCGATCTGATCTGAATTCTGAACATTTTTCGGTTTTACTAGCTTGCGGCCTGGGAGTATCAGTATCGGTGATCTGGGAGGCAACAAAATTTGGTCTCAAACACTGGTTGGTTGGTTAGTCGTCAAATCTCATGATGAATGCCACGCACATTTTTAACCCTCAAATGTCTGCTGAACCGGCCTGCTAATTGACCTGACAAGACTGCTGCTCTAGGATTCAGGCTGTGCTGCATAGCTGATTAATTGGCAGAGACATGCTAGGGGACGCGGAAATTCCACATGTGTTCCCTCTTATCCCGACCGTCTAGTCGGTTGGAAATTTGTGCCATTACCTTTTGCAACAAACAACCTGAATATTGTGCATTTCCATCCCATAGAGGCAGCGAAGGTGTACATGTCCATCTTCAACGCATCTCGTCCCCACTACCCAAACCTAATCCCATCTCCTTCCCGTGGTCGGCGCAGCCACGCCGCCTCAATCCCATCTTGCCTCCACCGCTTGGACCTCGATTTCTCCACCTTCTTGATCCGGCGCTCCAGGAGATCCACGCCGACCTGCTCCGCTTTGCGTCTCGGCCTGCGACTTTGCCTGTGCGTCTGCCCGCGACCTGCCTGTCCCGCTGCCGGCCCGCGACCTGCCCGTTCCCACTGCCGCCGGCCGGCCTCCGCACGCCGCCCGCAGCCAGTTCAGGGACGTCAACGGAAACCATGTGGGTATCGATATCTGGAGCATGCTGTCTGCCGCCGGCCAGGGTCGAGCTCACCATGTTTTCCAAGCTATCCGTTCTTTTTTTTATAACGGATCTGCTTCCATTTATTTTTTCCAAGCTGCAGATCTTCTCTTATAAATTTTGGTGCTCGATTGGAAACAGAAGCTACATTTCTTGATTTGGCAGGGGTTGAAGGCAAATTTGCTTTATTCATAGATTTTTTTCTCTCTCTAGGAATGAAACAGTGAAAGACCAAAGTACAGTGCTGGGGTCCCCGGGATCAAAATTTTCCATCCCGGGGTCCCGTGCTGACACGTGTACTTTTCCTGCCTAATTCGTACCGCCTATATGTAGCAAAAAAAAGCCCCCGCTTTTGCTCCATGTAGCAAAAAATGTTCACCACGGAAACCTCGCAGGAGACTTCGCCGGAGTTACTGTAGCAACAAAAAATTCGTGCTATTGTAGCAAAAAATCAAATTCGCCGGAGACATCGCCGGGGGCTCGCCGGCGACCTCGCCAGATATTTTCATGGCAAAAAAATTCTACTAAGATAGCAAAAATTTAGAATTATTGTAGCAAAAAAAATATTGTATCTTAGCAAAAATTTGACCTCACCGGAGTTCTCTTAGCAAAAAAAAATATACAAAAATTGCAAAGAAATTATAAAAATGTAGCAAAAAAATTATGTCTTCAGGAGGGCCGGCCTTGCCGGCGGGACTGCTTGCGGCCTTCGGGAGCACAGCCGCTTGCCCATTGGAGCACCATTGACGAACGTTCAGGAGCACTCATGGTAGCATCATCGTCCAGCAAACGGCAAAAATCCTACTGGAGCACCGCCGACATGCTACAGGAGCACCGCCGTTCTATCATGGGAGCATACTCTGCCGTCGCTGGAAGCACATCCCCGCTCCGCTCGGATTATGACCTCCCGCCGTTGGGAGCATCTGCTCCCGGGTAGCACAACCTTCTGCTGCTCATAGCACCAAGGCTTCTCGTCGCTGCTTGGAGGCGCCACCGCGGCGGCGGACGATTCAGAGCTCCACCGGCAGGGGCTTACCTTCGCACTCGTAGGGGTTCAGGCTCGAGCGGGCGACGATTGACCTTCGAACCCCACTGGGAGTGTCACCGTCGGGCCGACCGCCCACACAAATACCACGCCGGTGCGCTCTAGGGCGGCCGTCAGCGCCGCGGCGTGGGCCGGCTGCAGCACCGCCATGCTCCCGAAGCTGATGTATAACACGGACCCATCTTCCTCGAACCGGTCCAGCTAGGCGCAGAGGTCGACCGGGGCCACCGCCGTCTCCCCGCCTCGGCTTCCCGCTGCCGCAGCGTTGTAACATCCCAAATTTTGCTAGCAAAGGGTTGTGGTGTTGTGTTCATATCATACATGCATGAAAACAACAATTTAAACCAGGTTGAAACAATTTAAATTGTGAATTTCAATGGTTTGAGAAAATCTCACAAATAGTACTTATTTTGGTTTCCAAAATCTTGTGTTGAAAAATATTTCAAATACACCAAAGAAACACATGGTTTTGTTTGAAATTTCACAAGCTTTCCAAAAGTTATTTGTGCCAATTTTTATATTTGCAAAAAGACCCTTAAAGCATGTGTTTAGGTTCTGTTTTAAAAGCTGCAGGGGCTTCTTTGTAATTTCTGGGGAAAACTGGGGGTTATCAAAAATGCCCCTTTGTCTTCTACCTCGAGCCAGAAGGAGCAGCTGCGTGGCAGCCGCGCCGCCGCCGCTGCCACCTCCTACTTGCCGCTTGCTTGCGTGGAAGAGGACACCCCGAAGACGGCGTGCCCCTCACTTCTCGTCCTCCCCGAGCGTTTCTCTCTTCCTCGACATCTCGTAGAGAACCCAAACCCTAACCTACTGTCTCCGGCCGCCGCCTCGCCCTGCCGTCTCCGGCCACCCCTGGACGAGCTGACCACGCAGGAAGGTCCGCCTCGATCTCCTCCACCTCCCCGTCGAACCTCGCTTGCCGGGAGTGCCCAAGTCGCCGGAATCGGTCCCTTCTTCATCGCCACCAGCGAGCCTCCGCCGCCCCATTGACGGCTATTCCGAGCTCCACTCACCTCCCCGAGACCTCCTAGAGCATCAGGATGAGCTCCTCCTCCTTCGCATGTCCTCCTCTGGCTTCCCCGCTTGCTCGTTCTTCTCCGTCGCCGTTAACCGCCGTCGGTCGCCGTTGCGGACGGTCGACGCCGTCGCTCCGGTGACCCAAAGTGGGCTGTGCCGCCACCATCCGACTCGCCGTCGAGTCCTCTCCGCAACGCATAGCACGACCTCGGCCAATTTTCAGCGAATCGGCCGATTGCGGGTTCATCTGTGAAGAACAGACTAGGGTGAGGTCATCTTTGAGTCACGATGATGTCATAAACGTTTCCCTTTTTATTCTGGAAAAAGAGATATGCCACGTGGGCCCCACCTGTATTTAATTTACAGAAATGATTAAAACTTGTTTTATGAATATCTTTTAATCTGTAATTCAGAAAAATAAAAGTGAGGTACCAAAATGTTAAGAAAATTATTCTCTATCCAAATATGTAATTTTCACACATGTTTGTGAAAGTACAAAAATGACCTTTATTTAATATTGTTTAATCATTTAAAAATAGAAAAATAAGTTTTTATTCACAAAAATTAGAAAATTAAAAGTTATATACCAAATTGTTCAAAATGACAAATGCAGCCTAGTTATGGTGTTTTCAAACTCATTTGAGCTTTTTAAAATGGTACTTACTTTCAGAATCACCCGAATTGCCCTCCGGGTCTATTTCGGGATACATTCAGTAGAAATGCTTAACTGTCATATGAACCCTAGCAAACCAACGAACATGTTTAGGACTTTATTTCAGTACATTAAGTTGCTCATGCATAAATATTGTGCATTGCATCGATGCCATGTGTTGATTGTTATTCTTCTTTTCGGTGTTTGTTCCCCCCGGTAGAACGTGACTCCGAAGAGAAAACCAGCTGTCCAATGGTGAATACTTGATCTTAACCGACAAGTCAAGCACTTATCCGAGAAGACATCTCTATTGGTTTTCTTATAACCAAGGCAAGCATAACCTCTTATCTGCTCATATATACTTTCGAACAACATTTGAATCTCGTACTTTGCATTCGATTCCAAAATATTTGATGCTAGTAGATATAGTTCACCTATATACTGCATTGCCTCAATATCCTGATCCACCGCTCCTAGCCGCCATAGATTTGCTTGTGAGCATCGCCAGAGCCTTATATCTGCTTCACTTAGTCATACATGTTTGTTACCTCTGCTCCATCCGGTTGATGAATCAGAGCTGCGATAACCTAGTATGATATGATGACGTGGTGAGATGAGCATTGTGTGGTTAACTTGACTAAGGCTGGTATGGGAGGCCACTTGGGAAGTGGTTGTTCGTCCTATACTCGCCAACCCTAGGATTACAGTCTCGAGTGGAAGCCAAGACTGAGCGTGCAACCACACGCGGGGTCTAAGTAACCACGCTTGACCAACTAATTTGTTTGGCCAGATCCATGAGTCACGTAGTTTGAGATTTCCATTCGGCACCGCAAATAAAACCTTTTAAACGATTTTGAAAACAAAATGCTCCACTAGGGCGTGACCGGGGCCAAGTGATGGACGTACACGGATCTTGACCCCGCCTCACAGAGACAGGTGCCGGCAGGAGGATGGCCAACTCCCTGCTGACGGGGTGGCCCTGTCTTGGGTTGACTCATGGATAGGGTCGGGTAAGGTAAAGGTTGTGGCTAGCCACCCTCTGCGGCGTTCCATGGAAGAACGTACATGTGGCACTAAGAGTCGGATGGTACGTGTGGGTAAAGTGTACCCCCTGCAGGGATAAATCTTTTCGAAAAGCCGTGTCCACGATTAAGGACGACTTGGTGAATGTAAAGACCATAGACAACCTGAACATGGCGTAAAAGATGTTGACAAAACATGAAGGTAGTGTTTGAAGGATGCCTCCTCGGAGATGCCAAGAGGGGTGATCCTCGTAGCATGTGAGATGCTGGGAATTGATGTTGGCGGATTGATATGATGATGATTAGCTGAGTTCTCATCTGTTTTAAAAACCTTCTATGATACGTGCTATTCTTTCTCGATTTAGAAAACAAAGATTGCTTTACGCAAATCAACCTTCATAAAACCCTTTACGAAACCAGCAGATATATAATAGGTTAAGTAAGTCTTGTTGAGTACCTCCCGTACTCAGGTTTGCTTAACTTTGGTTCAGGTGGAGTTCCTCACTTCGGTGGTGTTTCAACATGGACATCGACGAGTAGTTTGGGGTTCCCAGGAAGCAGCCTGGAATCTATGGGCTGGGACGTCGCCTTATGTTGCGGCCTCTTAGGCCTTTTTGGTTCTTGTTGATTAGCAACATAATTTGCCTTCCGTTGTCTGATGTAATGTTGGGTCGTGTGATCTCTGCTTGTAAGCTATACTCTAGTAACACCTGTTTAATACAACTTCAATGTCTAGAGTGTTGCTTTGATCGGTTGTTGGTTTCGAGCTCATTGTTATACAGTTTTGGCTATGCCTGCATAGTTGTCGCAGTCGAGGGGTTGTGGAGCCGATGATCCATGTCCGAGCCCGCCTGCCGATGTGACTCGACCTGGGGCTAGGTAACCCCAGTAACCCTCGATTGTTGTTGCACTTTCTGGACACATAGAAGCTCTGTATAGCTTTGGTCCCGTTTCCTTCAGTTTCATATGATTCGTGGACGCTTTAATATGCATAGTTGGTTATGACTAGCATGGATACAAGGAGTAGTAGACTGGGGATCCGGACTACGTGCCGATGAATCCAGTCTGCCTGCCGTTGTTTGTTGCGGCCGGAGCTGGTAACCCTGAAGCCCTTGTGAGTCCATGGCTAGGAGCACATAACAGTATGTATATCTCTGGGTCCGGGGTCGTGACAAGTCATGGTATCAGAGCAGGACTGCCTGCAGGAAAACCTTACTGCTTGGTCGATGTCGAGTCTAGAGTTTATGAAAACTACTTTGAAACCTCAAATGGATTGGGAAAAACCTTCTTAGGATTCTTTTTAATCCTTATCTGGTATCGCTCTAACTCTGGGTTATCTAATCTGTTTTGATTTGAAAGGGTTTTGCTATCTCTTCTAGTCATTCAAAACCTAGGTGCCTTCTCTGCCAAGGACGTCTTTACCCAAGTTGACCTAGTGTTAAAGTTTCTAGAGTCGTGTGTGTTCCGTGTTCTGTTATCTCTCGACTCAAACTGGGAGATTCTCTTCCAATCATAATCTCTCAGAGTTTTGTGGGTTCCACATACTCTTGTTCTAAAGTCTCAAAATCCTGAACCTCGAGATTTTCTTTTAGTCTCGAATGTATCCGTTATCCTCTGCTCAAATCCTTCCGGAGTTTTGTTGGCTTTTGAAAGATCCTTCGTGATTGTTATTCATGGTGTCCTTCGAGGCACTGAGATACTAGTTATTCCTTTCTCAATGTTTTTAACCTTGGACTTGAACCGAAGGTCCCGGAATGTGCTGAACTGCGGTGGGTTGAATCATGTGGTTATAACCATGTGATGACCATGCTATCAGTACAAGATGCTGACCTTTAACCCAAGTCTCGTTCTGTTAATCCCGAGGAATCTGTTTTACCTTAGGGTGGCTAGGTAATCTCAGCTCCAATAGCCATAGGTTTGCTCTTGGAATCATAATGGGTCACAACAGGAGTGATCATCATGGCCTACACATCTTTCTCCTTGATTCAGCTATATTCGTCTTCTTAGCATGGGTTGTACAAATGAGTATTACCCTGTGCAATCAACGTGATCTTAGGATTTCTCCTGAGCATGTTTCTACCTTCTATTTGCACTCAAATCTCCATCCGTCGTTTTGGACACCAAGTTGCATATGTGTGTTGGATATTCCATTGCATTTGCTCTTGTTTTCCGTTAGAACATCTCACCTTTGTATGTTAGGAGAAACAAACTACAGTACCTCGTTCATCTCTAGAACCAGGTCAAAGTTTTGTAATCCGCAGATTAAAGAAGTTTCATTAGCTTCTATTCTGTTCTACCTTTGAGTATCACACTCTTACATATCAAGAGGCTATGTTCAATTTCATGGCTCTATTGATGAAGTGATGCTCTCACACATCCTTACCCACCTTTCCTCCAAGCCTTAGTGCTCGAGATGGATGGGTGTGTATTGACATGTGTACCAGATATTCCTAGCAACTCTTATTGCTTTGCAAAATCCAAGAAACATCTGTATACTTCTTAGCACTATCGGTCACCTAGTCTCTACTAAAGCTGGCCGTGTTACCAAATCCGTTCATTCCGGTGCACATTCTTCATCAGAGAGTTAGGTTCATGCCAAATCTCTCCAGACCGAATCAGTTGCTTTGAAAAGCAAACCTCCTTTCGAACTCTAAGACATTTCGGTGGTTCGTGATATTCTGGTTGTCTTCCAAGAAGTATCACCAGGTTGTCACCTGACCGTGATGTTTAATAAGGGTAAGTTGAACTACTCCTTCCTCCAAGAAACTATGCTGGACATCCTGGACTAGTGGTTGAGCTTAAACAATAACTTGGAGAGTTGGAAGGCAAAAGATCCACCTAACTTTATCCCTCGTTAAGGGATGTATAGTTTCCTTTGTGTTGAAGCAGGATAGTATCTCCTGAGTGGACATGCTATCTTTCCCACCTTGGTTTGATTTGGGCTATCGACAGATCAAGTCCAGCTCTAAGGACTATCTTGAGGGTGTTCCCACTCATGGTGTTATGCCTAGGTACCCTTTCATGTCCTTGGTCTAACCAATGTTTTGCCTTGTTCATATATCATATGAATCCCTCTTCTTGGAGGGTCTTGATAAAGATGGTGTTGAGCCCATCTACGACATTCTTGTTTTCTCCAAGTTGCAAGAGGTTCATGCTGAACAAATGGCAACAATGTTGTAAACTTTCGAGAACCAACTTTGTGTCATCACGAAGTTCATGTTATATATGTTCGAAGTGACTTTCTCCGGTCCATGTGCTTATGGTGAAAGTTGTCGCCATGGAATCGAGAAAAGTTTTCTTGTTCCTTCCGGAATAATCCCAAGTCGGTCATATATGTGTGGTCTATTCTTGAGATGGTAGGTTGTTACCTCCACTCCTTGATTAAGTTTGCATCCACACCAAGCCACTGACTGATTGTTTGTAAAAGAGAAGAAGTCTAAGAACTTCGTTATCTTTATAATCGTTTTCCCAACAAGTACTCCGATGTGTTTTGTTGCAAGTAGTCCATGTAGGTGCAACCGTCTTTCGCACGTTGCTAATACAGGATTTCTACAGTATCACTCATGCTCTTGAGTGTGGCATCGTAGTCCATATCTTGAGAATCCAGTAAATGTATCTCGTTGATAACCGGTGCAATCTCTTTGATCAAACATACCGAGTCTGAGTTATCAATCCACTAGCCAGAGATGAATCTCAAGCAGGAACGATGGTTGGTGTTTCCTCAATGGTATTGAATTAGGTCTTTTCAAATTCTGGCATGGTTGATGAGTGGTTGACACAATTAGCCGGAAGGCCTAATGTCATATCTCTTTGAATCTGTAATAACAACCACTCTCCATGAGAATTCGGGTGTGGCTCATTCAAACAAGTTTTCCCTCCCCGTTCTTCCAAGACAGAGTTTTACTTTCACTTGATGACCTAGAAGGCTTGTCATGAGCCTGATGTCGGTATCTAAAACATCAAGGGTAACTTGGAAGTTGATCTTTCCAATATCTCTCTGTTGAACCTCCAAAACCTTTGTTCCAGTGGAAACGAGTTCATTGTGAAAAAAAATATCGTGGTGTTTTGTAGTCGCCATTGATCAGTTCCGTTTTTCAAGTTGTTTGTACTTGAAGTTCCGTCCATCTCACACATTGTGTGAATTTGTCAGTTACTTCAGCCATGGGGTCTTAACCATGTGGTAAACGTATTGCTACGTCAAACCCATAATAGGAAAGAGATTCCTTATTCCTCCCGATATTCCAATCCCCATTGGTTACCCATCCTTATGGTGTGACCAAGAATTCCTCCTTAAATACGGTGTTCCAACATCCTTTGGTTACTCATCTTCTATAGTGAAATAACATCCCGATCCTTGACAAGGTTTTCGACAAACTTTAACGGAATGAAAGTTCCGTTATCTTCTGTGTCCACTCCGAAGAGTGAACATGATCATGTATCAAATTCTCTTCCGCGTACGAATTACAGTGTTTTCTCGTGTTTTCCCTTCGTCTACGGATATTAAGATGTGGTATCCAAGACCATCATCTCCATCTTGGTTTTCTGTTTGAACAAACCTCTATGTTACAAGTTGTCCAACCTTTCTTTTCCAGAAGGATTTAAAGTCTTGTGCAAAGCTCATATTCTAAATCCTTTCAAGAACCATCGTCCATAAACCTGAAACCTTCTCTTATTCTCTCCTTTATCTTGATGTGTTTCATGCACGATAACTCAATAGTTCTTTATGAACGTTCCTGTCATGAGTTACCCATGAGATACTAGATATTCTTGAAGATAAGTTCCTAAGAGTTTTCCCTCTTACCTAGGTGTATCCGTTCAATACTTCAAGATGCTATGGATCAACCTCTTCGATAAGAAAACCGTAAGGTTCGAGAAGATCATCCAAACCGGTGTTCCTTCTTTCTTTCTCCTTCGGGAATCTCGGGACGAGATTCTTGTAAGGGGGGTAGATTTGTAACATCCCAAATTTTGCTACCTAAGGGTTGTGGTGTTGTGTTCATATCATACATGCATGAAAACAACAATTTAAACCAGGTTGAAACAATTTAAATTGTGAATTTCAATGGTTTGAGAAAATCTCACAAATAGTACTTATTTTGGCTTCCAAAATCTTGTGTTGAAAAATATTTCAAATACACCAAAGAAACACATGGTTTTGTTTGAAATTTCACAAGCTTTACAAAAGTTATTTTTTTCCAATTTTTATATTTGCAAAAAGACCCTTAAAGCATGTGTTTAGGTTCTGTTTTAAAAGCTACATGGGCTTCTTTGTAATTTCTGGGAAAAACTGGGGGTTATCAAAAATGCCCCTTTGTCTTCTACCTCGAGCCAGAAAGAGCAGCTGCCTGCCACCTCCTACTTGACGCTTGCTTGCGTGGAAGAGGACACCCCGAAGACGCCGTGCCCCTCACTTCTCCTCCTCCCCGAGCGTTGCTCTCTTCCTCGGCATCTCGCACAGAACCCAAACCCTAACCTACTGTCTTCGGCCGCTGCCTCGCCCCGCCGTCTCCGGCCACCCCTGGACGAGCTGACCACGCAGAAAGGTCCGCCTCGATATCCTCCACCTCCCCGTCGAACCTCGCTTGCCGGGAGTGCCCGAGTCGACGGCTATTCCGAGCTCCACTCACCTCCCGAGACCTCCTAGAGCATCAGGGTGAGCTCCTCCTCATTCGCATGTCCTCCTCTGGCTTCCCCGCTTACTCGTTCTTCTCCGTCGCCGTTAACCGTCGTCGGCCGCCGTTGCGGACGGTCGCCGCCGTCGCTCCGGTGACCCAAAGTGGGCGGCGCCGCCACCATCCGACTCGTCGTCGAGTCCTCTCCGCAACGCACAGCACGGCCTCGGCCAATTTTCAGCGAATCGGCCGATTGCGGGTTCATCTGTGAAGAACTGACTAGGGTGAGGTCATCTTTGAGTCACGATGACGTCATAAACGTTTCCCTTTTTATTCTGGAAAAAGAGATATGCCACGTGGGCCCCACCTGTATTTAAATTACAAAAATGATTAAAACTTGTTTTATGAATATCTTTTAATCTGTAATTCAGAAAAATAAAAAGTGAGGTACCAAAATGTTAAGAAAATTATTCTCTATCCATATGTAATTTTCACACATGTTTGAGAAAGTCCAAAAATGACCTTTATTTAATATTGTTTAATCATTTAAAAATAGAAAAATAAGTTTTTATTCACAAAAATTAAAAGTTATATACCAAATTGTTCAAAATAACAAATGCAACCTAGTTATGGTGTTTTCAAACTCATTTGAGCTTTTTAAAATGGTACTTACTTTCAGAATCACCCGAATTGCCCTCCGGGGTCTATTTAGGGATAAATTCAGTAAAAATGCTTAACTGTCATCTGAACCCTAGCAAACCAACGAACATGTTTAGGGATTTATTTCAGTCCGTTAGCTTGCTCATGCATACATATTGCGAATTGCATCGATGCCATGTGTTGATTGTTATTCTTCTTTTCGGTGTTTGTTCCCCTCGGTAGAACGTGACTCCGAAGAGAAGGTCAGCTGTCCAATGGTGAATACTTGATCTTAACCGACAAGTCAAACACTTATCCGAGAAGACATCTCTATTGGTTTTCTTATAATCAAGGCAAGCATAAACTCTTATCTGCTCATATATACTTTCGAACAACATTTGAATCTCGTACTTTGCATTCGATTCCAAAGTATTTGATGCTAGTAGATATAGTTCACCTATATACTGCATTGCCTCAATATCCTGATCCACCGCTCCTAGCCGCCATAGATTTACTTGTGAGCATCGCTAGAGCCTCATATCTGCTTCGCTTAGTCATATATGTTTGTTACCTCTGCTCCATCCGGTTGATGAATCAGAGCTGCGATAACCTAGTATGATATGATGACGTGGTGAGATGAACATTGTGTGGTTAACTTGACTAAGGCTGGTATGGGAGGCCACTTGGGAAGTGGTTGTTCGTCCTATACTCGCCAACCCTAGGATTACGGTCTCGAGCGGAAGCCAAGACTGAGCGTGCAACCACACGCAGGGTCTAAGTAACCGCGCTCGACCAACTAACTTGTTTGGCCGGATCCATGAGTCACGTAGTTTGAGATTTCCATTCGGTACCGCAAATAAAACCTTTCAAACGATTTTGAAAACAAAATGCTCCGCTAGGGCGTGACCGGGGCCAAGTGATGGACGTACACGGATCTTGACCCCGCCTCACAGAGACATGTGCCGTCAGGAGGATGACCATCTCCCTGTTGACGGGGTGGCCCTGTCTTGGGTTGACTCATGGATAGGGCCGGGTAAGGTAAAGGTCGTGGCCAGCCACCCTTTGCCGCGTTCGATGGAAGAACGTACATGTGGCGCTAAGAGTCGGATGGTACGTGTGGGTAAAGTGTACCCCCTGTAGGGATAAATCTTTTAGAAAAGACGTGTCCACGGTTAAGGACGACTTGGTGAATGTAAAGACCATAGACAACCTGAACGTGGCGTAAAAGATGTTGACAAAGCATGGAGGTAGTGTTTGAAGGATGCCTCCTCGGAGATGCCGAGAGGGGTGATCCTCGTAGCATGTGAGATGCTGGGAATTGATGTTGGAGGATTGATATGATGATGATTACAGTAGCTGAGTTCTCGTCTGTTTTGAAAACCTTCTATGATACGTGCTATTCTTTCTCGATTTAGAAAACAAAGATTGCTTTACGCAAATCAACCTTCATAAAACCCTTTACGAAACCAGCAGATATATAATAGGTTAACTAAGTCTTGTTGAGTACCTCCCGTACTCAGGTTTGCTTAACTTTGGTTCAGGTGGAGTTCCTCACTTCGGTGGTGTTTCAACGTGGACATCGACGAGTAGTTTGGGGTTCCCAGGCAGCAGCCTGGAATCTATGGGTTGGGACGTCGCCTTATGTTGCGGCCTTTTAGGCCTTTTTGGTTCTTATTGATTAGCAACATAATTTTCCTTGCGTTGTCTGATGTAATGTTGCGTCGTGTGACCTTTGCTTGTAAGCTATACTCTAGTAACACCTGTTTAATACAACTTCAATGTCTAGAGTGTTGCTTTGATCGGTTGTTGGTTTCGAGCTCATTGTTCTACAGTTTTGGCTATGCCTGCATAATTGTCGCATCCGAGGGGTTGTGGAGCCGATGATTCATGTCCGAGCCCGCCTGCCGATGTGACTCGGGATGGGGCTAGGTAACCCTAGCAACCCTCGATTGTTGTTGCACTTTCTGGACACATAGCAGCTCTGTATAGGTTCGGTCCCGTTTCGTTCAGTTTCAGACGATTCGTGGACGCTTTGATATGCATAGTTGGTTATGACTAGCATGGATATAAGGAGTCGTAGATTGGGGATCCGGACTACGTGCCGATGAATCCAGTCTGCCTGCCGTTGTTTGTTGCGGCCGGGGCTGGTAACCCTGAAGCCCTTGTGAGTCCATGGCTAGGAGCACATAACAGTATGTATATCTATGGGTCCGGGGTCATGACAGGCGTCCTCGGGCGGCAACGGACTGACGGCACGCAAGGGGCAGAAGCCCAGGTCCGCGAGCTCGCCACGGGTAGCTTGGGGCGCCGGGGAGGTCCGGGAAGGTGATCGGGCACTCCTCGTCGCCCTCATCCTCGCGCCGGGGGAGGCGGCGCAGGAGAGAGTGGAGCACGGCGGTGCCGTAGACGGCGGAGGAGGAGCAAGGGCGGCGGCGCCCCATGCATGGGGGCCGACGGGGCCACCACCCGCTGCGACGCGTGCGTGACGGCAGCCGCCGCGCCAACTCCCGTGGTGTCCGTCGCGACGGGATAAGGTGTGGATGAGAGGCATCGTAGAGGAGGAGATAAGGTGTGAATCGTGGGCCCGTACCGTGAGGGGACCACGTACAGTAACGACCCGGAGGATCATCCTCCGGGTGATCCTTAGCTTTTTCCAAGACCAAATATGATACTTTCTCCCAAAACAGAAACGTACTCCTGATGGGGACCTAAAAAATTTTGAGTACTAATTTTGATAGGATGTGATTTTGATTCTTGTTTTAATTTGTTCACACGTATGAAGTCAAAATGTACTATTGATGGACCTAAAAATTTCTTCTTCTATGGCCAGCTTCCTCATTTTCCTAGACTCGTTGTTTTTTGTTCAACAAATCTTTTATGGGGAATCTTCTTTGAAGGTTGCAAAAAATCAGAGAAAATGAAAAATGATACGAGAAGTTACCGCCGCTCAGTATGAAGAAGACATCCATGTCAATACGCTATTTGGGAAATGATGCGAGAAGGTACCGTCGCTCAGTATGAAGAACGCATCTAGGTCGAAAATGAGGATGAGATTGACTCATATCTGGACCTCCAAACTGGTGAGCAGAGCCAGGGAGTGCTACAAGAACCGGTGGACACAGAAAATGCCACGATTGATCCCTCGGCAACAACCGACGATGATGGTGAAGAAGATGACACTGTTGAGCCCTCGGCAACAACCGACGAGGTATATATATATTAAGTGCATTGATTCCTTTGTGTGTGTGTGTGTATATATATATTATATTATATATATATATATATATTAATCGATCTCTCTTTATTCTTTTAGCCCTTCACATCGATGCAATCATTGACAACTACAAAACGAGGGACGAACAAAAAGTTGGACGGCAAAAAAGGTTCAACATCGACGCAATCCAAGATAATGGTAGGCCGAGTGATCCAACATATCATGCGAGGATATTCGTAAATCAATGCAGAGTGATTGTTAGGGATAACATACCAATCACCATTCAAGAGTGGGTTAAGCCAAAGAAAGCTGATGATTCAGCTAGCACTAGTAGAAAAACCCCCCAATGGTTTTTAGATCTAGCCCCCATGAGCCTACCAACCGGGACTAGAGGGGGGCAGGGCAACGGCCCGCCTCGCTCGAAAGCTTTTAGTCCCGCGTCGTAACACGATCCGGGACTAAAAGTCCTCTGGCAACCGTTCGCGTCACCTCGTAGACTTTTAGTCCCGGGTCGTAACACGGCCCGGGACTAAAAGTCTCCGTGGCAACCTTTCGCCTAGCCGGAGAGCATTTAGTCCCGGGTGGTTTTACGGCCCGAGACTAAATGCCCAAACCGTTTGTCTCCTGCGCGCTTTGGAAGTTGATCCACCGTCGGGGAGGCTTAAAAACAGAGAAACTCGCCATTGCTATAGTACCGAGCGCCCCTCTTCTCCCTCCTTTCTCTCCTCTCTTCATTCTTCCACATTCTCCACCATGAGACTAGAGATTATGGACGTGAACTCACATGGTCGGATCCTTGAAGTCGCATACACCAACGAGAGTAGGAGGGTTCCGGCCTATCTTGACCTCTTGAAGAAATGGCTTCGCGAGGATGGCGGGGGTTTTCTAGGCCTTGATCTTGAGTACGGCCGATCAAAAGGACGTGGCTCTCATCCAACTTTCTCACAAAAGGTGTGTCTTTCTCTTCCAATGGGCAAGGTAAGCACTCTGATCGATCTTCTCTTCTCTTTCTCTTTTCCCACGTTTCTCCTTGATCTTATTTTGATTGGATCGGAAATTGTATAGGATAGCAACAACATGTACGTGTGTGTATCCATTTGTATTCGTATATAGCAATGCATGTGTATTGGAAATTCCGTTTGTATAGGATAGCAACATGTACTTGTGTGTATCCGAAATTGCATAGGAAAGCAATATATTCATATAGCAATGTTTCATTGGAAAGAATAAATTTGTTTCATTGAAACAATATACTTATTGTATTGAAATTTATACTTGTTGTAGTGAAACTCATACTTGTTGCAGAACATTTGATCCAATTTGTTGTTGCATATATAACATTATTTGTTTAACATTTATTTCATTTTTTTGGTTGCAGTAGTGACAAGTATTGTCCAGAACTGATGGATTTCCTTGTCAACAGCGGCATACGTTTTGCTAGAGTTTACATAAGGAATGAGAAGGTGAAGATGTTGAACACCTCACGTATTAAGATACCATCTCAGTGCCATATTGATATCCAGGACCTGTTCCATCTTGAGTATCCGAGGACTTCCATGGCTTTTATGGCAGCCGCGTTGATCGATGAGAAGTACAGTACCATGAAGAAAAATTTTGGCAGTTCGAGGCACAATTATTGGGAGAAGTACCGACTTGACCAGATCAACATTGAGTACGCATCTGTTGATGGGTACCTTTCCTACGAGCTGTACCGTATCATCAGTGTCTTCAGCTACGGGCAACGTCACCTTGCACCCCGGTCTCTTGCTGTTTGGGACGATTCGGAGGACGAGCAGTCCGTGCAGATGGGAGCCCTCGTGCCGCACTATATATGCATATTATGTATTGCTTAGTGGGTGATGTTTATATATATATATATATATATATATATATATATATATATTCGATCCATAGAAGACATATGTATGTTTCATTGTTTAATTATATATATATATATCTATTTTAAATATCCTTGTTTAATTATATATATAAATTTCATCACATATATATATATGCATGATCGATCTGAGCGCGCTTAATTAAGCAATTGATGTATATATATGTGATGAAATTTCGGAGTAAGAGAAAAAAAATCTATCTAAAGATAATATAATATGTTGAAATGACTAACCATTTGGAGTAAATAATTATTATTTAAATTAATTAATTAATTGTTATTTAAATAAATAAATTATTATTTAAATTAATTAATTATTATTATAACTCAAGACTATTATTACTTATTTATTTATGTTTAACTAAATAATTTTTGGATTCAGAAAATAAAGATGTGCGACATCATATCTCAAAGGTTAACATGATTGACATGATACTATTGTCAGTAAAAGATAATTTGATTCGTGGAAGCTGAGAGTGAAGGAACCCAGAAGTTAAGCGTGCTGAGAGTGGAGCAGTCTGAGGATAGGTGACCTCCTGAAAAGTGTCAGTTCAGAATGAAAGAAGAGTGATCAGAGTTAAAAAATAATTGAGATTAAGGGAGAATGACTAGAGATAGAAATAATAGAGACTAAATGAAAAGGAAAAAAAAAAAAAACAAATAGTCGAGTCCCCGGGACTAAAGGTCCTGCCCCCAGAGCGTCCCGGGAGCTTCCTGTGGGCTGCCCTCTAGTCGCGGCTCGTGGGCCGGCGGGACAAAAGGGGGGCCTCTAGTCCCGGATAGCCATCCGGGACTAGAGCCCCTTACGGCCTGGGACTAGAGGCCCGTTTTCTACTAGTGTAGTTATATCGATGAAAGAACCAAGAATGATCTTTGGGACAAGATTATGGAATTTTTCAGACTACCTGCAAACTAAGAAGAATACGGATCAGATGGTATCGCAATTTCGGGAGGCAAGGAAAGAAGGGATAAAGTGAAGTCCCGGGCTCTAAGTAATATGGCCGAACAGTTTCAGAACTACAAGAAGAAATTATACACGAAATATGTCGCAAAAGGTAAAACTCCAGATTTCTCCGGCGCATTAGAGAGATTGAGAGGACAGTGAAATGAATTTGAGGACTACAAGAAATCTGTTGTGGCCAAGGAAAGGTCGAGAAAAAATAAGATAAATGCTGACAAAAAGGTGTACCACCATAAATTGGGGACATGTGGCTACAAGACTGCCGTGCCTAAATGGGAAACTGTGGAGGCGCGGATCAGGGCTAGAGGGATCACCCCAGGTACAGATCGATGGCCCGACAGGGCCAAGTGGTGGTGGTACGGTTATGGGGGGGACGCTGAACGGAGAAACAGGGGAGACATTTTTTAATGAGAAAATTGTGGTACCCACCAACGCACTAATTCAAGCAATGGCTGACGCTCAAAAGGGATTGTTCTGGCCCGACAGAGAGAACGACGAGCTAACACGCGCCCTCGGTAATGAGGAAAAATCAGAAAGAACACGAGGCTTAGGGGCCGAAGTTAACTGGAGGGACGGGTTTTCCTACTGCGCTAACACTTACAGAAGCCGTCAGAGAAAGAATGACCGGCTAGAAGAGCAGGCCGCAACCCGGATCGGGAAAATAGAAACAGAAATGACTGAGTTGAAGTAGTCAATGCAAGCACTTAGCCAACAAAGGACATCTCATCCGGTTGACGACCCTCCAATGGAATAATCATAGCCAGCGGAGAAGCAGCGTGGCTTCCACGCAGGCTGCTGATCATACAATGATGGATGATGCACCAATGCCTCGCTACCCCGTGGATGAAGTCGAAGAGATCAAACAGTGTGAGCTACATCAGCCAATGAAGAACATGTCCTTCAAGGTGGCGTCCGGCACTGATTTACCTTGTCTACCTGGAGCACTCCATCATGGGAATCCAATTCCACCTAGCTATGCTCGTGTCACGGTGGATCAACTAGTGCCGGGGTATGAGGACCTAGAGATTGACATCCCTACACCTGAAGGGGATACGAAACTACGTGATGTCAGGCGCCATATCATTCTATGGCAGAAGAATTTCATCAGGTTTCCAGGCTCAGCTCCAAGGCCACCGACTCCGAGGAATCAATCGACGCCTACCCCTAGTCCACCTCTGGCGCGTCAGCCGATTCCTTCCACTATTTCACCTCCGGCACCTCAGCCAACGCCTCCCACCATGTCGCCTCAGGCGCGTCAGCCGACGCCTCCCCCTAGTCCACCTCTGGCGCGTCAGCCAATGCCTCTCACCATGTCGCCTCAGGCGTGTCAGCCGACGCCTCCCCCTAGTCCACCTCAGGCCCGTCAGCTGACGCCTCCCCCTAGTGCACCTCAGGCACGTCAGCCGACGCCTACCCCTACTCCACCTCCGACGCGTCAGCCGACACCTCCCCCTCGATGTCCGGGGGTAAAGCGGAAGAGCATTGCCACCCATGAGACCTCTAAGAAGATTAAATCTACTCAAAAGAAGAAGAGGATACCGAAAGAGCCAAAGCTAGTGAATTAAGACCTTATGATAAGACTGATGAGGAAACCGCAGCGGATGTGGCTCTCGAAGTGAAGGCCCATTTTGCACCGAAGAAGCCCGTGGAGAAACAAGTTTTTCCTGGAAAAAGCGTAGCATGGGCTAAGGGATTTCTTGAGCAACCATCACAATATAAGATGAATCTAAGATCAGACTATGACCGTCAAATTATGAAAGTTGCTTCAAAAAAACAAATTGCCCAGCTCGGAGAACAGGAACAACAATCGATCCCCTCGCTCGTAGTGAGTTCTGATGTCGACAACGAATACAAAGCAAAATGGATAAGGACTTCATATTAATGAACGCCCAAGTGTCAGCTACATGTAAAGATATGGGTATTTCTGTATCGGAGGCCCAAAGACGTGCTGACAAAATGGGTATGTCTGTTGGTGCCATTTTAGGCATAGGAAATGTGCCAATTGCTGGGGTAGAACGGCAATATGCCAAAGGGGATCCTCTGGTCGATGCTAAGGAGGAACGGGAGCTACCAACACATATGTGAAATCTCCACGCTTGGTATATGAGGCAAACAGAGAATAAGGGCGCTAAAGACTGGTTTGCAGCCGACGTTAGAGAGGAGCATCACTACAAAGCTTACTCCATAATGATTGATATGTCGGAATTGTTTCAGTTATTTAATCTACGCGCCCTCGACAAACCGATCGTTGCTTGCTATGTTTTGTAAGTGATTTTTATATTAATGTAATTAAGTCTTTTGTCTTGCTATCCTAACTATATTATTTTGTACGCTATTATGCAGAATGAAGAAACTCGAATGCCCAAGACAGAGTGTCTTCCAAGTTGGGTTCATTGACCCATATATCGTCAATGACTATGTGTTAAAGCGACACCCCGTCGACGTGGAGAATGACCTGTACAAATTTTTAGTCAAGCAAGTCTTCGTTTCCGAAATACTATTTCCTTTAAAATTTCAGTGAGTGTTTTTGTCTTTGTACATATATACTTTTTTGCTTACTCGATATTAAGTGCAATTGATGAGTTATTCTTCACGTCTTCTTATGTAAACGTCCGCAGATTTCACTGGATTATGTTGAACATTAACCTTGAGAAGTCCCATGTTGAAGTCATGGACTCATTAAATAGGAGCGACGACACCCTGTGGAAAGGAGTGAAAGCAATGCTGCAAAAGTAATTTCAATCAGTATCACATTATATATATATATATTATTATTATTTATTTCTCAATCATTTCCTGATATCAAGTAATTAGTAACTCATTTGTTCATTTTCCTTGCCAAGCAGGTGTTGGAAACGGTTCATATCGGTCACACGAGGTGAATTCAAAGATGAGCTGACTTTTAAACCGGTGAAGGGTTTGCAACAGCCACCGGGGACTAATTTATGTGGATACTACGTCTGCGAGAACATTCGGGCGTTGACCACTGAGCGGACACATAATACAAACACAATTCAAATACGTAAACAATATTCATAGTTTTATTTTCTATGAATTGCGTTCTGTTTCAGTAACCTTATATATCTTATTGAACTCATTAATTACATTACAGATCATATGCATCTACGTATACTTTGTATATGTCGTAGTACCGTAGAATATGTGTACGGAAACATGTTTGAAATTAAAAAATCAACACAATTTGAAACAGAAATCAAATGGATAAAAAACGAAGAAACAACACAAATCCTGTCGCGGCAGAGAAACTGCTGAAAACTCAGCCGCGGCAGGAAACCTTTAGTCCCGGCTCGTGTTACGGCCCGAGACTAAAGGTCCTCCAGCCCGCGGCCACTGGGACGGCCACGTGGAGGTCCTTTAGTCCCGGGTCATGGGACACCGGGACTAAAGGGGGACCTCTAGTCCCGATTGCGTAGTCCCGGATTGTAATCCGGGACTAGAGCCCCTTACCACCCAGGACTATAGGCCCGTTTTCTACTAGTGCTCCCTCATCTGGACTTCTAAGATATCTCCGGTTTCCCCCCTCTTCTTCTGATCTTCTGAAATAGGGTATCCTGACGGTGCTTTTTCCATCAGATTTCTGGTCCCGATGTTTATTCTCCAAAAATTATGAAACATGCAAAATAAGATAAAATAGCATAAGTGATGCATCATAACATGAAATATATCGATGAATAATAGAAACTAACAATATAAAACGGTGATGCAAAATGGACGTATCAAGGTGATATAATGATAAATAACAATCTGGACATAAAGTGCAAACACCAATAAATCCCTCAAGCATCAACTAGTAACAAGTAATCCACACTGGGACAGAGATCTAGTGGAAACCAACGGTAAATAGCCCTAGTTGTTACAGCGGGATGAAGGTGGACGGTGAGGGTGATGGTTCTGGTGGTGAGGATGATGACAATGATGATCTTGATGAAGCTCGGAGTGATGACAGTGATGATGGCGACGATTTCCCCTCTTTGGGGAGGAATTTCCAGGACCGTTTCACCCTGTTGGAGAGCTTTTATCTCTCTGTTGTTTTACGCCCCCAAGGCGGCGGCGGAATATTTCCTCGATGATGGTCTGGGGCTTAGGTTCCCTAGGGGTCAAGTACACGAACAGAGGCAGCCAGAGGTGGGCCAGGGTGGCCACACCACCCCCAGGTGCGACCAAGGGGGCGCCGCCGGGTGGTGTGGGCCCCTGGTGGCCCCTCTCCAGGTCTCGTCGTGGCTGGCTTCCTCCTCTGGACTTCTAAGACATCTCGGATACTGATACTTCGTAAACGTATCTATAATTTCTAATGTTCCACGTTGTTTTCATGCCATATGCTACATGTTTTCCTTGCACTTTATGTCATTTTTATCGATTTTCCGGACTAACCTATTGACAAGATGCCAGAGAGCCAGTTCCTTGTTTTCTGTTGTTTTTAGTTTTAGAAAAGTTGTTCTAGAAATATTCTTGGAATTTGAAAATTCAAAGCCCAGAAGTATTAGAATTCCCGAAGGTTCCACGGAGTCCTGAAGAGGCCCGGAGGGGACCACACCATAGGGCGGTGCGCCCCCTGGCCGCGCCTGGGGGTGGTGTGGGCCCCTCGGGCATCCACTGCCATCTCCCTTTCCCCTATTTATTCCCCCCGATACGAAAACCCTAAAAATATACCACTTCTTCCCGAGAAACGCCACAGGCCGCTGTCATCGTCAACCCGAGATCGGGAGGGTTCTGGAGCCCTCCCTGGCACCCTACCGGGAGGGGAATTCATCACCGGAGGGATCTACACCATCATGCCCGTCTCTGAAGTGATGCGTGAGTAGTTCATCCTTGGACTACGGGTCCATAGTAGTAGCTAGATGGTTGTACTCCCCACCTTATTCCTCATGTTTAGATCTCGTTAGCTACCTCAGATGATCGAGATCATCTATTTGTAATGTTACATGTTGTGTTTGCTGGGATCTGATGATTATTGAATGTTATGTCTGTTGATTATCAATCTATCATGTTATCTTCATGTGTATGTTATTTATGATCTTGCATGCTCTCCGTTGTTAGTAGATGCTCTGGCCAAGTAGATGCTAGTGACTCCAAGAGGGAGTATTTATGCTCGATAGTGGGTTCATGCCTCCTTTGCATCTGTGCTCGAGTGACAGAAACGTAACGGATGGAGGATGTGTTGTTGCCATTAGGGAGAAAACAAAGATGTTTACTTCATTTACATTATTTACGTTACACACTTTGCTTACTGCGATTATCCGTTGCTTGCAACTTAATACCCAACGTTTGTTCGGATGATATTAGAAGGGTGAATTATTAGTCATAGATGAAGTTGGATGACGACCTATGTATTTTGTTGTAATGCATGCCTGAATCTCATAGTAATATTTATGTCATGCATGTTCTTTATCTCTCAATTGCCCAGCTGTAATTTGTTCACCAAGCATGTTAGCTATCTTTTATGGAGAGACACCTCTAGTGAACTGTGGATCCCGGTCCATTTTCTCATACTGATAATACACACACTGTTTCCACTGCTTTCCCGCTGCTTCCACTGTTTTCACACTACTGCTACTTATTTCATACTATTCTCATATTGTTTTCCACACCATATGTTTAAGCTCTTTGTGTTCAGCAAAAACCGGTGAGATTGACAACCTCAGTGCTTCGTTAAGTGATTGGATTGTGTTGTGTAGGTTCCACGTTGCTGCTGAATCGGCAGTGAACCCTGCCATCTCAGCTGCATCAACCTTCAGAGATTGCTTGTCCTCCTACTCGTGGATTCAACCTTGGTTTCTTTTCTGAGGGAAAACTTGACGCTGCACTCTTCATAACCTTTCTCTTGGGGTTTACCAACGTTAGCCATCAACAAGTTTTCTGGCGCCGTTGCCGGGAAGGAAGAGAATTTATGCAAGGGGAGTCTCTCACTTCCAATCTCTTTACTTTGTTTTTGTTTTGCTTAGTTTATTTTATTTTGTCTTGTTTGCTTCTCTTTATGAAAAATACAAAAAAGTTAGTTCTTATTCTAGTTGTAGTTTTTATCCTGCTTTTAGTCTTGTTAAAATGACTACTCCTGAGAACACTAAGTTGTGTGACTTTACTAGCACCAACAACAATGATTTCATTCGCACACCTGTTGCTCCACCTGCTCCTACTGCTTATTTTTATGAGATAAAGCTTGCCCTGTTAAACCTTGTTATGAGAGAGCAATTTTCTAGTGTTAGTACTGACGATGCTGCTGCCCATCTTAATAATTTTGTTGAACTATGTGAGATGCAAAAATATAAATATGTAGATGGAGATATTATTAAACCGAAATTGTTTCCTTTATCTTTGAGAGGAAGAGATAAAGAATGGTTGCTATCTTTGCCTAGAAATAGTATTGATTCTTGGACTAAGTGTGAAGATGCTTTCATTGGAAAATAGTATCCTCCTGCTAAGATTATATTTTTAAGAAGTAGCATTATGAATTTTAAGCAACTTGATAATGATCATGTTGCTAAAGCTTGGGAAAGAATGAAATATTTAGTAAAGAATTGTCACACTCATGGACTGACTACTTGGATGATCATCCAAACCTTTTATGTAGGTCTGAATTTTTCCTCAAGAAACCTTCTAGATTCAGCTGCTGGAGGAACCTTTATGTCAGTTACTTTGGGGTCATCAACGAAGCTTCTTGATGATATGATGGTAAATTATTCTGAATGGCATACTAAGAGAGCTACAAATGGTACGAAGGTAAATTCTGTTGAAGAAACCTCCTCTTTGAGTGATAGACTTGATACTATTATCTCTATTCTTGTAAATGGCCATGCTCCTATTGATCCAAATAATGTTCCTTTAGCCTCTTTGGTTGCTCACGAAGAGCATGTTGATGTGAACTTCATTAAAAATAATAATTTCAACACCAATGCTTATAGGAATAATTTTGGTAGCAACAATTATAGGCCATATCCTCCCAATAATAGTAATGCTTATGGTAGTTCTTACGGTAATTCCTACAGCAACAATAAAAGTGTACCCTCTGATCTTGAAAACATGCTCAAGAATTTTATTAGTACACAAACTGCTTTTAATAAATTTGCTGAGGAAAAGTTTGGCAAAATTGATGTTCTGGCTTCTAAAGTTGATAGCCTTGCTCTTGATGTTGATTTTCTGAAACTAAAGGTTATGCCTCATGATGTTAAAGAAAGCAAAACTTTGAATTCCATCCAAATTCGAATTGATGATAATGTTAGGTTGTTAGCTGAATTGCATGCTAGATGGGAAAGAGGAGATGAAATAGCTAGAAAGAAAAATATAGCTAATGTTTGCACCATTACCACCACTAGTAAAACTAAAGCTTCTCATGCTAGTAAACCTTCTATTATCAATGGTAAAGTAATTGGTGTTGGAAATACTCCCACTTCTGGTATTAAAAATGCAAAACTGCCTGAAACTGCTAAAAATGTTCCTGATAGAAGTGCTGAAATTTTTAGAAACATTGGAGACAATGGTCCCATTACCTTTGATAAAAATGATCTTGACTTTTATGATTGCAACATAACTGAAGTTATTAAGTTCCTACAATATCTTTCTAGTTTTCCTAATGCTAGTGCTATGAATATGGCTTTCACAAAACATATTACAAATGCTCTCATGCAAATTAGGAAGGATGAATTAAGATGTGAAGCCTCTATCCCTAGGAAGCTAGATGATGGTTGGGAACCCATTATTAAAATGAAAGTGAATGATTTTTATTACAATGCTCTATGTGATCTTGGTGCTAGTATATCTGTTATGCCTAAGAAACTTTACGATATTCTTGATTTGCCACTTCAGAGCACTTTTATTTGGATATTCGTCTTATTGATATTGTTAGAAAGAAACCTTTGGGGAGATTTTATGATGTTCTTATCATGGTTAATAATAACATTGTCCCCATTGATTTTTTTGTTATGAACATTGAATGCAATGATTCTTGTCCAATTATTTTGGGAAGACCTTTTCTTAGAACTGTTGATGCTGTTATTGATATGAAAGAGGGGAATATTAAATTTCAATTCCCACTCAAGAAAGGTATTGAAAACTTTCCTAAAAATATAATGAAGTTGCCTTTTTATTCAAACAACTTACAATTTGGATACTTCTTCACTTGAAAACACGCGAATCCACTTTTCTGGGCCTAGCTAAAAGGCGTTAAAGAAAAACACTACTTGGGAGATAACCCATGGTTTTATTTTTGCTTTGTTTTTCTCTGTTTTCTTTGAGTCAAGTGGTTGTATACTTTTTTAGCAACTCTTTTGTATCTTTATTTTCATATTTTAGTTGTGCAAAGTAAATTTTCTGACGAGAGTTGAAGTTGGTTTTGGATTTCTGCGCAGGAAACAGATTTCCGCTGTCCACCGTAAAAAAATCGTATAAAATCCAGAAAGATCAGAATGATCTGAAATTTTTTGTGTTTTTTCCTCAGCTGATTCCGAAACTTTTTTGTTCTTTAAGTTTTTCTATCTGAGCAACATAAGTGCCCCAAAAAAATTCGTCTTACAGACTGTTCTCGTTTTGGCAGATTGTGCCATTTTTCTTGCATTTGCTGTTTTACGATGTCAAGTCGATTTCTTTGCTTCACGAAACATCAATGTCTACAGATAATGTTTAAAGGTATCAATATCACTTGTGCCCATGCATAACCCATGAATTTTTTATTGTTTCACTAACCCTCTAATGCGAATTACTCTTTGAGTGTGGTGTGAAGGAAGTTTTCAAGGGTCAAGAGAAGAGGGTGATATAATGTGATTAAGAAGAGTACAAGATAAGAGATTGGGGATGTCCTCGTGGTTCATCCCAGAAATTCTGAGAAGACTCAAGCATCTAAGTTTGGGGATGCCCAACGCATCCCTTTCTTCATCAACAATTTATCTAGTCACTTATAGTAAAACTATATTTTTATTCGGTCACATCATATGAAATTTACTTGGAGCATCTGCTTGGTTTTGTTTTGTTTACTTTGTTTTATTTTGTTTTCTTTGCTGCAATAATATAGTTGGGCCCTAGAATTCTTTGTGTGGGAGAGAGACACGCTCCGCCTTTTTGTTTGAATACTCGTTATGCTCGTATTCTTAGTTTTTCTTCTAGTTGCTGCAAATTTCCTGTTTAGCTCCTGTTTTTCTTGCATCTCTTATTTAGAGCTTTTAGTTTTAGTAGAGTTGTGTTAGTACTCTCTTGTTTTATTGCTGCATCTCTTAGAGAGTTTTTTGTTTATTATGAAATGCTTGGTGTTGAAAAGCAGTAGTACAGTTTTCATGCTTATAACGGTGCAAATAGAAGCTTGTATAGACTGTGGCTAGAATTTTTCATGTCATGCTAGATGTTATTTTAATTCTAAAGACTATTGGTTATTTTTGTAGCATGATTTGTCTCAAATATCTGAGAGTGTTTAATGTGCCTTAGTAAGAATCATGACTTGTTCTTGTCATTTTGAAGCATAAATTTGTGGTGCTCTCATTTGAATGTTTTATTTGGTTGACTTGGCGCATGCTCACACCATGTTCATGAGAACAAACCAGTCACTTATAGCCTCTATGATCATTTAGTTTTTGAACTTGTAGTACCACTTATGCTTTTATTAATGATGTTTTTGTCGCTATGCATGATTATGTCCATTATTGCTCCCTTGATTTGTCGCTCCTAGTCTTTTGGTAGCCTCCACATGTACTGAGTATGAGCTCTACCCGTGCATCCAACTCCCAAAAACCAAAGTTTGCCAAATGTGTCCACCATACCTACTACATGTGGTATTTAACTGCCACTCCAAAGTAAATTGCTCATGTGTTACCTTTAAAACCTTCAAAATTGCTCCTGTTTTAGCTCATGAGGACGTAAATAGAGAACCTTTAACTCACTTGTTGATTGGACTTTCAGCGGGGTGCCCAGCCCCAAAGTAATACAACAAATTCTCTTCACTATTTTTGCCCCTGATTTATCAGTCAAAGCATAATTTTGTAAACAAAAGAGAAAGAGGGATGACCTTCTACCCAGATGCGTCCTTCTATGGGAGCCTCTCTTGTGAAGTCTAGTTGGCTTGTGACATACTGTATTTTATGTTTACCATTCGTTGACATAAGCATACACCTCTCTTAAAAATGTTTTCAGTACCTCTGTTTAATAAAATAAAAGCTCTAGCATATGAGTGATCCCTGCTTCCCTCTGCGAAGAGCCTTTATTTCACTTTTATGTTGAGTCTCCATCTTCTAACTTTATGCACAATTGAAAGAGCATGGTTGCCATTCTGAGTTTAATGTGCATTTGTCCCAAAACATTATTAATTGATTCATGATGTGTTATTGTTTGTTCGCAAATTATTTGTTCTAGTCTTCCTCATGAACTTTGAAGGTGTCGTGACATTTACGTTTTGCCCCACTCTTAAGGACAAGCGAAATATCACTTTGCCATGTTATCTCTATGCTTGAAAAAAACGTATATCTTTCGAGTGCATTATTATTCATGATCTTTTATTTGTGTTACTTCTCATGATACAAGTTGATTGCTATGCTTTATTGTTAGAATTTTAGTTATCATGCTTGTGTTTAATTTCTATGATCTCAGCTATGCTTATGATTTTACAATTTAGATGATCAAGTTCATTTGGTAACATGTCACCTTAGAAATTATGTGTTTTTATCGTTTACCTACTCGAGGACGTGTAGGAACTAAGCTTGGGGATATTGATACGTCATAAACATATCTAGAATTTCTGATGTTCCATGTTGTTTTCATGCCATATGCTACATGTTTTCCTTACACTTTATGTCATTTTTATCGATTTTCCGGAATAACCTATTGACAAGATGCCACAGAACCAGTTCCATGTTTTCTACTGTTTTTTGTTTCAGAAAATCTGTTCTGGAAATATTCTCGGAATTGGAAAATTCGAAGCCCGGAAGTCTTAGAATTCCCGAAGGTTCCACAGAGTCCCGAAGAGGCCCGGAGGGGGGCCACACCATAGGGCGGCGCACCCCCTGGCCGCGCCTAGGGGTGGTGTGGGCCCCTCGGGCATCCACCACCATCGCCTTTTTGCCTATTTATTCCCCCGATACGACAAGCCTAAAAATATACCACTTCTTCCCGAGAAACACCCTTGGCCGCCGTCATCATCAACCCGAGATCGGGAGGGTTCTGGAGCTCTCCCCGGCACCCTGCCGGGAGGGGAATTCTTCACCGGAGGGGTCTACACCACCATGTCCGCCTCCGGAGTGATGCGTGAGTAGTTCATCCTTGGACTATGAATCCATAGCAGTAGCTAGATGGTTGTACTCTCCACCTTATGCCTCATGTTTAGATCTCGTGAGCTGCCTCACATGATCGAGATCATCTATTTGTAATGCTACATGTTGTGTTTGCTGGGATACGATTATTATTGAATGCCATGTCTGTTGATTATCAGTCTATCATGTTATCTTCATGTGTATGTTATTTATGATCTTGCATGCTCTCCGTTGTTAGTAGATGCTCTGACCAAGTAGATGCTAGTGACTCCAAGAGGGAGTATTTATGCTCGATAGTGGGTTCATGCCTCCTTTGCATCTATGCTCGAGTGACCGAAACATGACGGATGGAGGATGTGATGTTGCCATTAGGGAGAAAACAACGGATTTTACTTTTTTACATTGTTTATATTACACACTTTGCTTACTGTGATTATCCGTTGCTTGCAACTTAATACCCAACAGTTGCTCGGATGATATTCGAAGGGTGGATTATTAGTCATAGATGAAGTTGGATGACGATCTATGTATTTTGTTGTAATGCCCGCATTAATCTCATAGTAATCTTTATGTCATGCATGTTCTTTATTTTTCAATTGCCCAGCTGTAATTTGTTCACCATGCATGTTAGCTATCTTTTATGGAGAGACACCTCTAGTGAACTGTGGACCCCGGTCCATTTTCTCATACTGATAATACACACACTGTTTCCACTTCTTTCACTGATTTCACGCTGCTACTGCTTTCATACTGTTCTCATATTATTTTCCACACCATATGTTTAACCTCTTTGTGTTCAGCAAAACCGGTGAGATTGACAACCTCACTGCTTCGTTGGGGCAAAGTGATTTGATTGTGTTGTGTAGGCTCCACGTTGTTGCTGAACTGGTAGTGTGCCCTGCTGTCTCAGCTGCATCATCCTTCAGAGATTGCTTGTCCTCCTACTGATCGATTCAACCTTATTTTCTTTTCTGAGGGAAAACTTGCCGCTGCACTCTTCACAACCTTTCTCTTGGGGTTTACCAACGTCAACCATCAGATACCCCCTTCTTCTTCTGATCTTCTGAAATAGGGTATCTTGACGGTGCTTTTTCTATTAGAGTTCTGATCCCGGTGATTATTCTCCAATAATTATTAAACATGAAAAATAAGATGAAATAACATAAGTAACGCATCATAACATTAAATATATCGATGAATAACAGAAAATAACAATATAAAATTGTGATGCAAAATGGACATATCAGCCACCTCCGCCAAATCCTCGCTTTGTGTGCACGTGACGGTACCGCCACCGGAACCAAGGCCGGTACTACCGATGAAACCACCGGTACCTCCGGTTGACATACCGGTACTACCGATAAATCCACCGGAAACTCCGCTGGTGCGATGCCTGCGAGCCCAATTTCGGGCCTTTGATCCTTGTATCTCCTCCTCCTACCTACCCCCCTTTGAACTAGACTATAAGTAGACTCCCCCATCTCATATCTACGGTAAGGATGAATTTTGATAAATTGAGCTTTGCTCTTACTTCTCTTCTTAGACTACTCCTATGATTCATGTCTAGGACCGTATCAAGACTACTCATATTACTTGTAATTTGGATCGTATCAAGGCTACATCGGGTTACCTATCTTTTCCCCTTGGGAATCAGTTAGGGACTTTCCAATCTATCTCAACTAACCCTTGAGGTTCTATTGGCATGGTGGACCGTCCATGAGTGTTGAATCAATTTCCGATAAGGTGAGCTCGGTTGGATTGATTGTTCCGTAGGCGGCCGTTGCGGTCTAGTTAACGGGAAATCGAGTCTTTCAGTTCTCTCTATTTACCCGCCTCCTCGATCCCCCTTTGCGTTCATCGTGTTCTTCGTCGTGTTCAGCGTGTTCTTGGTCAATTCGTGAAGATCGGGCCACCCTAGAGGTTAACACCTCCATCATCTGGTATCATCAGCTAGATTGACACGATTTCGACCCCCACAATCCCCCTTTCCACCAAAAGTTTTTTTTACTTCCCAGCCCTAAATTTGAAAATTGCACAAAAAATAGCCTCAAAAGGGATTTCGACTGATCTGTTGATTTGTTTAATTTTTTCGTGCATTTGACCCATGGATTTTTTGCTTAGAACCATTTTCAGCCTTTCTATTCAGCCACTTTTTCTCAACTTTTCCATGAATTTGCAAGATCTGAGCAACAAATTTTGCCATTCTTCGCGTTCTTGACGCCCAGGATTTTTTTTCTGATTTCGATTTCTTGACAGATTTTGAAACTTGTTTTTCTTTGTCGTCGTTGATCCGATTTGAATGATTCAAGTTTCAACGCGAAGCCCACAACATCATCTATGCAACTACATCAACGGATTTACATGACATCGGCAACCCCCGGCCGCAAGTCTGCGATCATCCATCAAATATGTATGACTTGCTTCCACTTGAACTAACCCCCTTCTTTGTGTATCTTGCCCATTCAGAGTAGCTCTTTTATATTGCTTGGCATTGCACTAGTGGCACCAAGAGTGCGTGTTCTTACTTGTGAGGGCGTAGTTCGATTAGGCTTGGCATTTGTATCCCCATATAGCAAAAAAAAATGAAGAAAAAGATCGATGCCAAGTGCTATCCATTGTAGGAACGTGTAGCTTCGCATTGCAAAATAGAAGAGAGTAGCCGGTTGCCACGGTGTGAATATTGTTCTCTCTTAAAGTTTGCGATTTTAGTTAGCGTCCTCCTTCTGTTGGTGTGGCATTGAGCTTAGTCTTCGATAGGAACATTTCGTCTCTGCTCGTCCATTGGCCGCACTAACCCCATTTATCATTTGTGTGTGTGTGTGTGTTCAGTTTTGTTTCTTCCACTAGGAATTTGTTTCTTTTGCTAACATTTCATTTGGTTCATCTCTACGTTTAACAACAAACTTTTCTTCGGATTTGTTGATTTTCTTTGCCACTTTGCTAACCCATTTTGACATCCACATAAAGTGTGTGTATTGTCGTTTGCGATTTTCTTTCGATCTTTTTGGAAAAGGGGACTCCTGAGCAGAAAGAGAATAATTTGGAAAGGGAGCTCGCTTTTCCTTGTGTGCCTTCTGCCATGTATTGTAAAATAAGCATAGAACTGTTGAGCTAATTTATCTTAGCGAGAAGTTCAAATTCTGGACAGCGGGAAATCATGCACAACAAATAATGCTCTTTTTCCTACCTCATTCCGGAAGCTATTTTGTAAAGGTCGTGTTTCTCGGTCTATAACTATTCTCTTGGTTTCAAAAGGTCGAGTTTTTTAACCTATAACTATTATCGACATGCAGCAGGGCATGTAAGAGCTATGTTGTTGGCTAGATGCACAACTTTATCTCGAGCAGCTACAAGCTGATCGGTTCCCAATGACTCCCAAATCTAGCATATTTTTTATAGCGTGTGCGGGGCACATTTTTTGTTTTGTATCTGCTCAAAACATGACTTAAAGAAAAAATGAAGCTAATTATCTCGAATCTGAAGTACTATCTATGATATCCAGCGCAAAAAAAGTACTATCTATGATGTATAACTCACTTGACATAACTTGTACATCTTTGTTTATTTAGGCAGCTTCTATAAAGAAACTATATATATGCACCCCGCGCGCACTCACATACACACCAACAAGCTGGACCATGTGTAGCTGTAGCATTGAAGATCATCTATTGACTTGGTCTATGTTCCGCTAAATAAACCACATGAGTGATGGGTCCTTGTGAGATTATGATCCGGTCCTCAAATAAGTCATGGGTGTTGTATAATGGGTAGATTTTGAATATCATGTCTGATTCTTACTTTTTTTGACACATTGTTTAATTCTTCTATATCAATATAAAAGGAATTTTTTTTGCCTTCTTTCGAAAAAAATGATCACACATCTAATATGCAAGAAACTGATTGCATTTGACAACAACGGGTTGTATCAAATTTCTTGCGGGGCAGGGGTTACGAGTTGGAGGAGGAGGAGGAGGGTGTGCGCCTTTGCGGCCATGGGGGTTTATAGCATGGCCTACTATGGATTTTAAGTTTGAAATTTGAAAAGGGGCACTCCTGCTCAAATGAGAATATTTTGAAAAGGGAGCTCGATCTTTTCATGGTTTGATGGGACGATATTTCTAGGAGGTATTTCATATTAGGAGTTACCTTATGTGGCATGGGTTTGTGAAATAAACAATAAAGTGTTGAATTAATTTACCTTTTGTGAGAATTTAAAATTATAAGAAGGTAGAACTCCCGTGTTGCATGTTTAATGTCCTCTTTTTTCCTCCTTCCGAAGGAGAATGTGACTATGCGTGTAACCTTCTTGGAAATTATAGGAGCGGACTAATGGAGGCTGGTAATGAGATTTCCTCTGGATAGAACATAATGTATTTTGTATTTCCTTACAACGGCTGACTACAAACTAGATGATGAAAGAGATGATAGTGATATCATATGTATTTAGATACCTTATCGTAACACATAGAACTAGAAAGCTTCTACACAATTTTCCATTGAGATTCTACAAATCAATAAATTTAATGAGACTATGCTACTACTACATAATATCATGTATTATAGACATAGTATCATAGACTAATATCATATACATGATCCTAGTATATGATATGACCTAATATGACTAGCCTTAGTGCGCTAAAAGTATAATACCGTCCATATCCAACCAATGGTCAATTCTCGTATATTCACTATTATACATAAATCATTAAAAAAACATTGCATATACGTCACTATATTTAACATATAGAGTTCGCGCTCGACCAAGTCCAAGAAGTCGAATATAGAGTTGGAGAACCCGAATGACCAAATATCTAGCCACCCTAAATAAGTACCTTTAGTAACACTTGCTTATAGGTCTTTAAAATAAAAAAATTCTTGTTACACTTAGTATAAAAGGATCCTGTCTATTCACGACATGCATTCAAGCTGATGTTAGAGTATTGTTGTATACTAGATGCACAATTTGGCATCTCGTATCTAGCCGATCTCTTCCTAATGACTCCCAAATCTAGCATATTCCTGATAGTGTGTGTGTGTGTGGCTCACTATGTTTTGTATCTCCTCGAAACATGACTTTAACAAAATAAAAATGAGCTAAATTGCCTAGACTCCTAAATACTATCTATGATGACTAACTCATTGTACATAATGTGTCTTGTCTTTGTTTATTTAGCCTTCTTGCATATACCACATGTCTCAAAAGCTATATATATGCACCCATTTTCACTCCCACACGCACCAACAAACTGGACAATGTGTAGGTGTAGCTTTAAAGATAATCTATTGACTTCTTGTACTTTCCATTAAATAAACTATATGGGTCTTGGTGAGATTATGGTCCAGTTCTCAAACAAAGTTGCGTGTGTTGTACTTGGCTGGATATTACGATCACACATCTAATATGCAAAAGAGTAGTTTCATTTGACAACAATGGGGTTGCCTCAAGAACTTCGACAAGCCAAATTACCCCCATTCGTTTTCCGTAGAATCCATTTGGTTAAGAATATTAAAGGTTAAATGATATAAGGACTATAACTTGTTATGATAGTAAGGGGGCACTTGTTTGATGATGCGGACTTTGGAGATGTTAAGTAAAAAGTCTAATAGAGTTGCTTCAATGACTAAAGAGAGTTCATAAGAACAATAGTAATTTTATGCATTTTAGCTATCTTGTCTTTTCATTGTTAACCATGGATTTTAGCTAGCTTACCTTTTTATGGTTGACCTAGAAACATAAAGCACCAATAGCTCGCACACAACCATTGAATTCTTCAACACCCCAAAAAACACACCACAAGTTTGATAAATTACTAGCTTTATTTATATATAAACAATAGTTAAATCATTCACAACATAGATAAAGAAAAAAAACTATGTGGTCCATCGATTTAGGTACAATAACATTTATTTGGAAAACAAGCCTAACTATACCATATGCTTCTAGATTTGCTTCTCTATCTTTTCTTTTTGTGGGGAACATTTGTCTATCTCGAACAGAGCATGAACTCAACTCCACCGATCCTTCCAGATAGCAATGCACATTCTTCATATATCGCCATTGATTCATTCTAAACAATTTACTTCCATTGAATACGATTTTTCTTGGATTCCATGAACCTTAGGACTTTGCTTGTGTGGGACCTACTTTGGTAGATTGAGCTTTTGCCAACACCTGCTCTCAATATGGGGTAGAAAGGTGCACGTAGCCAGCAGAAAAAAATTAGCGTTTAAGAAGTTGAATATTTCTTTTAGGATATTATGCCCCTTCATCCGCGAGTCAAGAGGTGTCAACATTCAGCTTCGGGTCGCATTCTTTTGGCTTGGTCCATTTAACCAAAACAGGAAAGCCCCGGTGGAATGATTCTTTCAGAAAAGTAACATTTTGTCTTCAAATTGACATTTCCTTATGAGAAATTGAGGGCACTCATTCCCCATGGGTAATCCGTCTTGGGCCAGCAGAACCTAGCATAAAGTAGGATGACATCCACAAGATCGGTTTATCTTATGCCAGGCACTTGTTGTGGGAGCTTCGGCAAGAATGGCAAAACAATCAGGCACGACAAATCATCAACAAATGGTGTGATGATTATGTTAGATAGCCCCAAGCGCTGGCAAAGTTAATCCATGTCAACACATTTAAATAACAAATGCATTATATATTCTACCCCATGTTGACTTATCAGACATTGACTGGCTGGTTGTAATGTGCTTGTTAAGTGAATGGATTTTAGAAGGTTTAATCCAAGAAAGCTCAATAGCATAAGATTTTAACCTTACCAAGTGAATTTGTTTTTTTTGTTAGATACATCTAATTAGTGATTAAATGGTAGACAATCACAAATTTAACAAGGGAAATGAGAAGTTACCAAACAAAGAGTAGTTTAACGAGAAAAATCGGGTACATGGGATTTATGGTTTCCATTCGCGCAAATCTAGTCGTTTAAATTGAAAATGATAATGTAAGAAAATAGTTATCCATTGACCGAAGGAAACAATAATTAAAAGAGGGGAAAAAGCTTATGCTTGTCTATCTTAGAACAATGGATTAACAAGATCAAACACTTAGCCAACTTTCATATAAAAACATGTCGTCATTGTATGGACAACTCTTATTACGAAAAGTAGGTAGACCGAAGAATGTGAGTTATACAAGTTCATGATAAATTTCAAAGAAAGAAACGGTTTCCGATGTGGACACTATTTTTGATGAAATTATGTATGTCATCTTACCTCAACATTGACGCGTAATATGCATGCTTCACATATTTTCCAAGATACTATGAGGTGTTTTATCCAATCTGAAATATGGATGCGGTTGGTGAATTTGTCTGAGTTCTCTTCTGCCTCTTATGTCTTGCATGTGTCGTCATTTTTCTCACTCTAAAACTCCTACCAAACAAATGACAAAAGCAGTTGTGCCTATAAAGTGGGATGGGCAAATGCTTTCATCGGTTTGGCAGTCTGCAGCTTGCACGTTTCATCGGTCCAGCTTGCTCCTTCATTTGTCCAGCCGACTATCTCATATGTGCAGGAGCGTTGCGGCGAAACTGGTGGAGCATGTCTACATGTGTTCGCCACACTGGGCCGGTATAGCAGGTGAGCGGCTTAATTTGTTCGGTGCGTCTCGGCGGCCCTAGGCTGTTGGTGGCAAACTGGGCCGTGAGCACAGAAGCGTTAAACAGTAAATTTTTTTTACCCTTAAAAAAACTTTGATTTTTTGGCTTTGCTTAGACTAGTCACAATGGGGAATATCATACACTAGTATCATGCACATGATACTAGGCTATGTTACTATTCTCACAATGGGTAGTAACATGTTTGTGGTATCATATAGTAATGCATTTATTGTGATATAGACTCATCTTGTCTCGTAATGCGTTATGTTACGGTATCTACCTATGATACCACCATCACCTCTCTCCTCATTAATTGCACTGCCACGTCAGATTTTTGCCAACATGTCATGCATGATACTACCTATGATACCCCCGTTGTGGCTAGTCTTAGGCACATCGCGACCTTACGCCAGCGCCACACGTCGATAACTGCCATCTCCAACGACGGCTATTGCCGATCAGGCAACACAGAGTCGACGAACCGTCCGAGACGGCCACGTAAATTGTCAAAACGAACTTGTAGCGAGCTGCAAGACCGGAACGTGAATGGCATGTGCATCGAAGAAAACACGTCCACCACATGCGCCAGGAACCGGCACGCGGTCTTTCTTTCCTGCACCGCGTATATCATCTCCCATCAAGTTCGGATTCTGTTATACTGTGCACCTCTTAGTTGATAGACAAGAAATGTACCACATAATGACAAGAATACAATAATCACTAGTGGAAACAACACCTTTCATTCTGAACTAGAAAAGACATTAGTCCCGGTTGCATTAAAATCCGGGACAAATGCTATGCATTGGATCCGGTTTGTGCGCCCGAGGCAGCAGAAATCGCCTGAGGGCATTGGTCCCGGTTCGTTAGCAGACATTTGTCCCGGTTTGTGGCATGAACCGGGACCAATGCCTCGCCACACGCCACGCGGCACGCGCAAGGGCATTGGTCCCAGTTCATGCCACAAACCGGGACGAATGGCCCCCTTGCCCTACATATACTGCCTCCCAGCCCCCCTTCCCTTTTTTTTTGCTTCGAGGAGTGAGAGAGGTGGGTGCTAGTGTGTGTTCTTTTACTATGCACACGAGGTATTCGACGAAATACCCGAGCCACACATAAGCTCACAGAAAATGGTATCTTCGAACGAGGTTAGCAAGCTTATCTTTTTCATCTGTAATTGATACAAAAAAGTTATATTTGTCGATGTACTGTGGTCATTTCTCTATTGAAGATGTTATTGTAATGTTTTTTGATAAACTTATTTATACGGTGCAGATGGATGCACGGCAGCGATGGATGTACGGTGACCGACGCACTTCCGAGTATATGGCAGGACTGAATGCATTTCACGCTGTAGCACAGGCGAACACAGATAATGGCTTTATGTGTTGCCCATGTGTTAATTGTCGGAACGCCATGGAGCACTCTTCCTCGAGAGTCCTTCACGGCCACCTACTTCGAAGAGGTTTCATGCCCAGCTATAATTGCTGGACCAAGCATGGAGAAAGAGGGGTTGTGATGGAAAACAATGAAGAAGAAGAAGATGATCCTTTGTTCCCTGACTACGGTGATACTGTAATGGAAGACAATGCATAAGGAGTTGATCAAGAACGGGCATCAGAAGAGCCCGATGATGATCTTGGCTAAGTTATTGCTGATGCAAGGGAAGACTGTGAAAGTGAATTGGAGAGGTTGAAGCTGGACAACATGTTACAGGATCATAAAAAGTTGTTGTACCCAAACTGCGAAGATGGCAGCACAAAGCTCGGTACTACAGTGTAGTTGCTGAAATGGAAGGCACAAAACAGTGTGACTGACAAGGCATTTGAGAGTTCACTTCAACTAATGAAGCCGAAACTTCCAAAGGATAACGAATTGCCTGAGAATACGTACGAAGCAAAGAAAGCTCTCTGCCCTCTAGGATTTGATGTGCAGAAGATACATGCATGCATTAATGACTGCATCCTCTACCGCGGTGAGAAGTACGAGAATTTGGATGAATGTATGGTATGCACTGCACCGCGGTATAAGATCAGAGCAGATGACCCTGGTGATGTTGACGGCGAGCCCCCCATAAGAGGGTTCCCGCAAAGGTGATGTGGTATGCTACTATAATACCACGGTTGAAACGTCTGTTTAGAAACAAAGAGCATGCTAGGTTGTTGTGATGGCACAAATAAGACCGTAAGAATGACGGAAAGTTGAGACACCCCGCCGATGGATCGCAGTGGAGAAATATCGAGAGAGACTTCCCGGACTTTACAAGAGAGGCAAGAAACTTATGGTTTGGTCTAAGTACAGATGGCTTTAATCCTTTTGGGGAGCAGAGCTCCAGTCATAGCACCTGACCCGTGACTCTATGTATCTACAACCTTCCTCCTTGGTTGTGCATGAAGCGCAAGTTCATTATGATGCCACTGCTCATCCAAGGCCCGAGGAAACCTGGAAACGACATTGATGTGTATCTAAGGCCATTAGTGGAAGAACTCTTACAATTGTGGGGAAAACCAGGTGTACATGTGTGGGATCAGAATGAACAAAAGCCATTTGACCTACGGGCGTTGCTTTTCATAACCATCAATGATTGGCCTGCTCTTAGTAAAATTTCAGGACATACAAACAAAGGATACAATGCATGCACACACTGTTTAGATAAGACTGACAGTGTTTATTTGGATAAATGTAAGAAGGTTGTATACCTGGGGCATCGTAGATTTCTTCCAATCAAGCATCCCGTAAGAAAGAAAGGAGGGAAGCATTTTAGAGGTGAGGCAGATACCCGGAAGAAGCCTGACCTCCGTAGTGGTAATGATGTATTCGATATGGTCAAGGACCTAAACGTAATATTTGGGAAGGGTGATGGCAGCCAACCTGTTCCGAACGGCCCTGATAAGCGCGCACCCATGTGAAAGAAGAAATCTATATTTTGGGAGCTAGCCTATTGGAAAGTTCTATAGGTCCACTCTTCAATCGACGTGATGCACGTGACAAAGAATCTCTTCGTCAACCTGCTATGCTTCCTGGGCGTGTATGGGAAGTCAAAAGATACGTCAGAAGCACGGGAGGACCAGAAACGTATGAAAGGCCCAAGCAAAAAGCACACGGATACAGGGCGCCATTACTTAACCAGCTACGTTCTTACCAAAGCAGAGAAGGAAATATTTTTTGAAGTCCTTTATAGTATCAAGGTGCCATCTGGCTTCTTGTCGAATATAAAGGGGATAATAAACATGGCAGAGATAAAATTCCAAAACCTGAAGTCTCATGACTGCTACGTGATTATGACGCAGTTGCTTTCGATTGCATTAAGGGGGCTTCTAACGCAATATCTCAGAAGGTAATCGATCCAGATATTCTGGCAAGATTACAGAGGGATGTGGTCCAGTGTCTTGTTAGTTTTGAGTTGGTGTTCCCACCATTCTTCTTCAACATTATGACTCATCTCCTCGTTCACCTATGTGAAGAGATTCATATTCTCAGTCCGGTTTTTCTACACAATATGTTCCCCTTTGAGAGGTTCATGGGAGTCTTGAAGAAATATGTTCATAACCGTGCTAGGCCAGAAGGAATCATCTCGAAGGGCTATGGAACATAGGAGGTAATTGGGTTCTGTGTTCACTTTATTCCTGACCTTAAGACGATTGGTTTTCCTGAATTGCGGCATGAAGGGAGACTGAGGGGAAAAGGAACACTGGGAAAGAAAACAATGATACCCAGGGACGGGCATTCTTTCACTGAAGCACACTACACAGTTCTACAAAATTCCACCTTCGTGGCTCCATATCTCGAGGTACACAAGAATATTGTACGCTCCACAAACCCGGGAAGGATGACTCATGGATTAAACGCAAACACATGGATACTTTCGGAAGTTGGTTGCAAACACATCTTATAAATGACACCACTACTGAAGATCAGTTGTACATGTTGGGAGGGTCACCATCTTCGACTATTGGGAGTTTTCAAGGGTACGAGATAAATGGGAATACATTTTACTTGATCGTCCAAGATAAGAAGAGCACCAACCAAAATAGTGGTGTCCGCTTTGATACAACAAACGAGAATGGAAAAAAATGACACATATTATGGTTACATAGAGGAGATATGGGAACTTGACTATGGACCTTATTTTAAGGTCCCTTTGTTCAAGTGCAAATGGGTCAACCTGAATGGAGAAGGGGTAAAGGTAGACCCGCTTTACAGAATGACAACATTGGACCTCAACAATATTGGTTAAAATGACGAACCATTCGTCCTACCCAATGATGTCGCTCAAGTCTTCTATGTGAAGGACATGTCCTCCAGACCAAAAATAAGAAAAAAATAAGCAAACAAATACATCATACGATGAGCCGAAGCGTCACATAGTTCTTTCAGTGAAAAGAAACATCGTGGGAATCAAGGGCAAGACAGCCATGTCAGAAGATTATAATAAGTTTGTTCAAATTCCACCCTTCACAGTGAAAGCTGACCCAACCATCCCGTTAAATAATGAAGATGCTCCATGGTTACGGCCGAAGAGATCATAAGCAAGGGACATAGGGTTCATGGACCATCTCTACACGAAGAAAATTCAGAAGACTAGATAGGGATGTTGTTGGTGATGTGTAATAATAAACGTGGAATACATGGCATAGTTCTGTATCATTACATATGTCATTACATATTTCCTAGTATCCACAAAAAATAATAAATTTTGAATACGATGGTTCTGTTGAAAAAGTGTTCACAAAAACTTGCTATCTCCTCCTAACATTCTAGGGTTTCGGTTGAAACGACGGGTGTTATGGCCAAACACATGGCATAGTTTGTTATAATGAGCCCATATTGCACACAAAATTGCATCTTGAAAGCACGGACAATGTTGACGAAGGAATATTTTTTTACTTGAATAAAAAAACCATTTTCCATTTTCGGAGTGTTCAAAATGGTTTTTTTGTGAAGGACCTACCACAGACTGTTGCAAAACTTGGGTAATTAATTTTTTTAACATGCTAGGACATGTGATATGAACAAATAAACAATGTTTTGTCTAAGAAAAGATTTCCATGCACCTCTTTTGAAAATCACATGTTTCTGCCGATTCTGCTGGAAACTGGACAAATTTGAACTATATGTGCCTCATAATTTTCTCATGAATTTTGGCAAAAATAATTTTTAGGTACACAACTACCTATTTCAATAGAGATCCACAGTGAGTTGCTGCATATACAAGCCCTAGCTTCGAATGGTCATGCCTTCCGTCTTGACTTTCTCATAAAACGGGCTGAGAAAATTCCAGAAAATTCAAAAAAAAACCTTAAATAACGCGAGACCTTCGCGTGGTGTCATTATATATGTCCTAGTATCCACCAAAAATAATAAACTTGGAATACGACGGTTCTGTTGAAAAAGTGTTCACAAAAACTTGCTATCTCCTCCTAACATTCTAGGGTTTCGGTTGAAACGACGGGTGTTATGGCCAAACACATGGAATAGTTTGTTATAATGAGCCCATATTGTACAAAAACATGCATCTTGGAAGCACGGACAATGTTGACGAAGGAAGTTTTTTTACCTGAATAAAAAAACCATTTTCCATTTTCGGAGTGTCAGAAATGGTTTTTTTTGTGAAGGACCTACCACAGACATGTTGCAAAACTTGGGGGATTAATTTTTTAAAATATGCTAGGACATGTGATATGCACAAATAAACAATTTGTTGTCTAACAAAAGATTTCCATGCACCTTTTTTGAAAATCACAAGTTTCTGCCGATTCAGCTGGAAACGGGACAAATTTGAACTACAAGTGCCTCGTAATTTGCTCATGAATTTTGGAAAAATCCATTTTTAGGTACTCAACTACCTATTTCAATAGAGATCCATAGTGAGTTGCTGAATATACAACCCCTAGCTTCGAACGGTCATATGCCCTTCGTCTTGACTTTCTCGTAAAACGGGCTGAGAAAATTCTGGAAAATTCAAAAAATAAAACCTAAAATAACGCTAGACCTCGCGTGGTGTCATTACATATGTCCTAGTATCCACCAAAAATAATAAACTTGGAATACGGCGGTTCTGTTGATAATGTGTTCACAAAAACTTGCTATCTCCTCCTAACATTCTAGGGTTTCGGGAGTTGTGCCGCGTGGCGCGGGAGTTGTGCTGCGTGGCGCGGGGGTTGTGCCGCGTGGACGCATGGCGCGGGAGCTGTGCCGCATGCCGCGGGAGTTGTGCATTGTGGCCAGGAGCGCGCGGTATAAACTGCCGCGCCTCGGGCGTCTGTTCCTCTCCACGCACCGTCGCGCCGCCACCATGCCTCCGAGGGGGAACAGCACCACCGGCTTCCGCGGCGCCCGAGCACGGCAGAACGGAATGTTCAGCGCGGATATTCGCTGCGGGGACAACCGCATCCCCCTCGGCTCCTTTGCGACGGCGGCGGAGGCCTCCCGCGCCTGGGACGCGGCGGCCTGGCGCCTCAACCGCCCGCGGTCGCTGAAGAACTTCAACGACTGCCACACACTCTGGGAAGCGGAGGCCAGGACGCCGAAGCCGCAGATCGTCACTGCTGCCGACCACCTCCACCTCTGCCACCGCATGTTTCAGGGCCTAGTCGACTCCAGGGACGACCGCGTCGTCCGCGAGTATTACCGGAACAATCCCGGGGAGGAGAGCGCCGACAAGGAGCTCTGGCAGACCCGCGCGCCTGAGCGGGCGGAGCGCCGCCTCGAACGCCACCTCACGTTAGATGCCACTCGGGAGGCGAGCACGAAGGCGCTGCAAGATCTCCGTCGGGCCGACCACGCCGGCGAAGTCTGGGCCTCCGACGATCCGAGGTGGGGGCTATCTCGGACATACCATCATGCACCTCCGACGACGACGAGGAGGTCACCGACGAGTTCGGCGACGACGATGACCCGGAGGAGGTCACCGACGAGTTCCCCGACGACGACGACGAGGAGTAGTGTTTGTCTGTTTTCTGTTTTTAATAAAAGAATTTGTATTCCGGCGTACTGCGGTGCGCTAGCGCATCTGTTTTCTGTTTTTAATAAAAGAATTTGTAGCACCCTATTTCTTTTTTATAGAGCTTGTGTATTTGCTTTCGCACCACGCTCGCTCCCATATTGCACACAAACATGCATCTTGGATAGATAAACAAGGTAGTACATAATGGCAAGAGTGGATCGATCTAAACCTAAACGGAGAGCATAGATCTAGATAATCAAGGCAGTACATAATGGCAAGACTGGATCTGATCTGCTAGTCATACTCCTGCCTCGTCCTATAGTACTCCGACTCGTAGTCGTCGTAGTCGCCGCCGTCGTCGTCACTATCGTAGGACGGTGCTGTGGACTTCCTCGGAGGATCACGACGCTAGTACTAGGCGTGAGGGTAGCGCAGGCGGGGGTTATCACCGGCCCTGATGTAGTTCATGACGCTCTGAAGAGTCCGTCTGTGGCCCCACCACAGCTGACAACTGGCCTCGTTGAAGTTCGAAGGAGGCGGGCCGTTCTCCTCATACTTGACGAGCGCACTCTCACGCCGATTAATGAAGAAGGTGTCCCAAGTAGGGCAGTAGTCGGGATTCCAACTGGGATTCCTCCGCTGCTCCGGCGTGAGCTCGTGGTAGTAGTGGTTCGTGATGGCCGCCCAACGCGCCACACCTTGAGGAAGAAGGGGGACCGGCACTCCTCCGGCGCTCAGCATCCAACCGGCGGGGACGCTGTAGCCGGGCAGGCAGGGGTAGTTTGAGGCGGAAAGTGCCTCCGCCTAGAGGAAGGTTAGAGTGAGTACGGTAGAAGCCATTAGAGAGTGGTGAGTTTATATGTGTTTATGCCAATCGTGGCAATGCATACATATATATAGTGAGAATAAACAGACCCTTTAGTCCCTGCCTGTTTTACCAACCGGGACGAAATGGTTCGGGTTACGTTGGGACCAATCAGAAAGAATCACACAGATCGTGTGTTTCTTTCAAGCGCTTGTGAGTCGTTGGATCAGGGGTGTGTTTGTTTCGATATGTTGTGAGCCGTTCGATCAGGGGTACGGTGCGTTTCTTTTGAGGGTGTCAGACCCCGGACCCAGAGATATACAAACTGTCATGTGCTCCTAGCAATGGATTCACAAGGGCTTCAGGGTTACCAGCCCCGGCCGCAACAAACAACGGTAGGCAGACCGGATTCATCGGCACGTAGTCCGGATCCCCGGTCTACTACTCCTTGTGTCCATGCTAGTCATAACCAGATATGCATACCCAAGCGTCCATGAGTCGGATGAAATTGAAGGATCGGGACCAAAGTTATACAAAGCTGCTATGTGTCCAGAAAGTGCAACAACAATCGAGGGTTACTGGGGTTACCTCGCCCCAGGCCGAATCACATTGGCAGACGGACTCGGACATGGATCATCGGCTCCACAACTCCTCGACAGCGACAACTATGCAGGCATGGCTCGAAACCAACAATCAATCAAAGCAGCACTCCAGACATGAAAGTTGTATTAAACAAGTCATACTAGAGTAGCTTACACGCAGAGGTTACACGACCAACATAGGTCAAGCAACCCAACATTACATCAAGTAGCGAAAGCAAATATGTTGCTATACAACAAGACTGCAAAAGGATTAAGAGTCCGAAACATAAGCAACGTGGCCAAACTGATACTACAGATACCAGGCTGCCACCTGGGAACCCCTAACTACTCAACGACGTCGAGGTAGAACCCTTCTTCAGCTGCATCGCCGAAGTCTGAAACAAAACAACAACAAGGCAAGGTTGAGTACAAAAGGTACTCAGCAAGACTTGGCTTTTAAGTTCTTTTGCGTAAAGCCATCTTTGTTTCCCGAAGTTGAGGAAGATGAAGCACGTGTAATAGAGCATTTATAAAACAGAAGAGGAATCTACTCAACTATTGAGATCATCATATTATTTTGTCCACCAAGTACTTTCTCATTCCTAGACTACCATATTCTACAAGAATCACACCTCTCGACGTAGTCGAGGAGGCATCCTTCATTCGTTGTTAACAAGTTTTAGTCATTCCGTTAGAGTTGTCTATGATCACAGAATCCGTTGCCAAGTCGTCCATAACCGTGGACACGGCTTCTCGAGGAGATTTATCCCTGCAGGGTGTACACTTTACCCACACGTGTGAACCGACTCTTAACGCCACGCGGTAACGCTCCTCTCTAAGAGCGCGGCAGAGTGTGGTTGACCATGTCCTTTACCTTGCTTAGCCCTATCCATGAGTCAACCCAAACAGGGCCACCCCGTCAACAGGGAGTTGGCCACCTCCTGACGGCACCTGTTCTGTGAGTCGGGACAAGATCCATGTACGTCCATCACTGGTCCCAGTCACGCCCTGGTTTTCTCCAAAAAAAATTATGACACACCCGCAAATGGAAACTTCAATCTACGTGACCCATGGAAGTGACTAGACAAGTTAGTTAGTCGAGCGGGGTTCATTGGCCCGCATGTGGCTGCACGTTCAGTCTTGGCTTCGAAGGCGAGAATTCACACCTAGGGGCATGAACGAGACAAAAACCACAACCCATAGTGGCCTCAACATCCATGCCATGTTAACCATGTTAATCAACCATATCAAAGCATAAACACCTTTCATACTAGGTTCACGCATTGTCAGCATTCATCAACCGGATGAAGCAGATCATAAGACTAAGCATGTCTAAGCATTGAACACACGGCTCTACGTTACTCAAACAACCCTAGTCATACTAGGAGGGTAAACAGGTATGAAGGTGACATATAAGGGAGTCATGCTGTGGATAGGTTAACTCTAACAGACTCAAAACAAAGTTGAATCGTATGCATGAGTAATAGGTTGAAAAGACTCAAAACATGGGTGGAGCCATGAGGTTTTGCTTGCCTTGCTCGTCGAAATTGGAGCTGGGGTTGTCGTAGAAGGCTGGATCAACCTCCGGATCCCGGTCTACCGATAACGAGAAACACCGGAAAGAAGGCAAAGAATCAATACTTGGTAACCGTGCAATGCACAATATGTATGCATGATTAAAACAATGCAATTGATTTAAAGCGTAGAAAGTAGAACATGAAGCTAAGGTGCTACGCCGAGATTGATAAACACCGGAGGGGGAGAAAACCCTAGTTTAGGGTTATGGCCAAGATTAAAAGCCCAAATGACTTTGGGAACCCCATAGATAGGTTTCATTTATTTCACTGATAATTTTGGTATATTACACTTAATTTTCTAATTTTATTGAATTAAAACTTTATTTTCAATAGTTAAATGAATTAAATTCAAACTACAAATGTGGCCTCATATTGAACCTTGTCAAACATGGCTGAAAATGGTATAGACAGGTTGCTTATATTTTTCTGAACATTTTGCATATTTTTTTCAATAATTTTTGCAGTTATAAATTAAAAGTTATTTAATTTCCAATTTTAATTAATTTCTGTTAATTCTTATATGTGGGGGCCACTGTTCAATTTAAACATTAACAGAAAAGCCACCTGGCGCACACGTGGGCAGGTGACGTCAGGGTGACATCACCGTGACCTCACACGGTGGCCGGTCGGGGACAGAGGGGCTCGGCGGCGGCGAACGGAGGCGTCCCCGGGGGTGCCGTTTGGCCCACGGGCTTCCTCTCGTCGAGAGTAACCCGGGGAGGCTCGTCTCGTTTCTAGGGAGGCAACGACGCGAGCCGGCGACGACGAGCAACGGCGGGGGTCGTCGGGCTCCGGCGAACCCGTCAATTGCGAACGAAAGGAGGACAACGGAGGGGCTAGGGAGGGTGAGGAGCTCACCGCGAGCTTAATAGGACGGTCGGCGGGGCCGGGGAGGGGAAGAATCGGCGGCGCGGTGGAGGGGTCCTGGCGGCCGGCCGCGGGGAAGGAGGCGGCGATTCTCCACGCCTACGCCATCCCGGCGGCTCCGCGTGCTCGAGGACGGAGAGGAGGACGGTGCGGTCCTGGTGAGATGCTCGGGGAGGGCGGGGAGGCGGTAAAAGTCCGGTGGCGGCGGATCGACGGCGACGAAGGGTTCGGTGGCGGGGAGCAGAGACAGAGATGAAGAGGGGGCGTCCAGGGGGTTTCTGCGAGCTCAGCTCGATCTGGACGTCTCCTTGAAGCTTCGGGGCGTCCACGTCGACAAGGAGGAAAGAAGGAGGTGGAGGGCGGCGGCGGTGTGTCCTTCTGGCTGGTGCCGTGGAAGAAAACAGAAAAGGAAAATATTTCCCGGATAACCACCTGGGAAAAGCTGGGGATTTCAAATAGGTCCTTTTGGACTTAAAAGAGACCAAAAATAGATTTTGAGGGCGTTTTTTGAAGCAAAAATTGCACAAAAATACTTGTTGGAAAGCTCTTCAGATTTTCCACATTTCTATCACATGGTTTACTCATTTTGGAAAACTTTATAGAACAAGTTTGTGTGAAGCCAGATTAAGTGATTTTCTTTCAATTCACTGATTAAATTTTAAAAGAATTTTTTTGATCCATTATTCATGCATGCATGCCATGTACTCAACACCTCTCTTTATTACATAAAAGTAGGGATGTTACAAGTCTACCCCCTTACAAGAATCTCGTCCCGAGATTCCTAGGTTTTAGAAAAGAAGTCGGGGGTACTTAGATCGCAAATGATCTTCTCGTTCCCAGGTTGCTTCGTTCTCGGAATGATGTGACCATTGAACTTTGAGGAACTTGATAGTTTGACTGTGAGTTCTTTGTTCGGCCTCATCAAGAATACGGACATGGACCTCTTTGTGAGAGAGATCATCCTTGAGCTTGATAGTCTCGTGGTCCACACCACGGACAAGATCTTTGAAGCAACGTTTGAGTTGGGAGACATGGAATACATCATGGACATCCGGAAATCCTGGAGGCAACTGCAGTTGATATGAAACTTGACCTCGTTTTCCAATGATAGGGAAAGGACCGATATAAAGAGGAGCCAGTTTGCCTTTGATTCCGAAACGTTTCCACCTTTCAGAGGTGTGACTCGAAGATAAGCTTTCTCGCCAATTTCATAATGAACATCCTGGTGATGACGATCATAATAACTCTTCTGGCGAGACTGAGCTGTTTTTATCCGTTCACGAATGATGCAAACGGTTTCTTCCGCTTCCTTGATTACATCCGGACTAAAGAATGATCTTTCACCGGTTTCAGACCAATTCAGCGGAGTTCAGCATTTACGGCCGTATAGAAATTCAAAAGGAGCCTTGCCCAAGATAGATTGATAACTGTTGTTATAAGTGAACTCGGCAAATGGAAGAAACTTCTCCCAATCCTTACCGAATGATATAAAACAAGCTCGGAGCATGCCCTCAAGAATATGGTTAACTCTGTCAGTTTGGCCACCGGTTTGGGAATGGAAAGCAGTGCTAAAACATAGACGGGTTCCCATAGCTTGCTGGAAACTTGCCCAGAATTTGGAGGTGAACAAACTTCCACGATCAGAGATGATCCTCTTTGGAATACCGAGAAGGCTGAGTATTCTGGATACATACAGATCCGCTAGCTGAATAGCGGTGATATCTTCTCGGATAGGAAGAAAATGAGCAACTTTGGATAGGCGGTCAACCACCACCCAGATAGCATTATGACCTTTCTTTGTCTTGGGAAGACCGGTAATGAAATCCATACCCACTTCATCCCATTTCCATTCAGGGATAGGCAGGGGTTGAAGAACACCGGTTGGTCTTTGATTGTCTGCTTTCACACGACGACAGACGTCGCATTCAGCAACATACTGAGACATTTCTCGCTTCATTCGAGACCACCAGAACCTTTGACGTAGATCTTGAAATATTTTGGTGCTACCAGGATGAATAGAAAGATGTGTGTCATGAGCCTATTGGAGAATTAGTTTTCTCAACTTCCGTATCTTCGGCACAACTAGACGGTTGCCAAAATATACGGTACCTTGATCATCAATGGAGAAACATTTAGCTGCTCCGCTAGCAATGTTCTTCTTAATGTTGGCAATTCCAAGATCCCGTTTTTGAGCTTTCTTGATCTGGTCCTCAAGGGAAGGTTTTACCTCAAGGTTGGCCAAATAACCAGAAGGAACGATTTCAAGGTTGAGTTTGGAGAACTCCTCATGAAGAGGAGGTTGGGCCTGTTGTATCATCAAGTTGTTACAATAATACTTCCGAATTAGCGCGCAGCGACGACATTTGCTTTGTCGGGTTGATAGTTGAGACCCAAGTCAAAGTCCTTGATTACCTCCAACCATCTTATCTGTCTGAGGTTCAGATCCGGTTGGGTGAACAGATATTTCAGACTCTGATGATCTGAGTATAGCTCACATCGGTTGCCAAGAAGATAATGACGCCATTGCTTCAGAGCATGGACCACGGCTGCTAGCTCGAGATCATGGGTTGGATAATTGTGTTCATGTGGTTTCAGTTGACGAGAACCATAAGCCACCACATTACCTTCTTGCATTAACACGCAACCGAGTCCTTGTTGAGAGGCATCACAGAAGATGACAAAATCCTTGCTCGTATCAGGAAGAACAAGCACAGGAGCGGTAGTCAGTTTGGTTTACAGAGTTTGGAAACTTTCCTCTGCCTTTTCTGACCACTCGAACTTTTTGCCTTTCTTAAGAAGTTCAGTCATAGGTTTGGCAATTTTGGAGAAGTTCTCGATGAAACGACGGTAATAACCTGCCAGTCCGAGAAAAATCTGAACATCCTTGACTGACTTAGGTGTTTCCCAGTCCAGAATGGTTTGGACCTTGTCTGGAATGACGACAACACCTTCAGCAGACACCACGTGTCCGAGATAGACGAGATCTTTCAACCAGAACTCACATTTGGAGAATTTGGCATACAGCTTGTGCTCACGGAGTTTGGACAACACCAAACGCAGGTGTTTAGAATGTTCATCTTCGGTTTTGGAATAGACCAGGATATCGTCGATGTAGACCACAACGAACTTATCAAGATACTCCATGAATACCGAGTTCATAAGCCTCATGAAGGTAGCTGGAGCGTTGGTAAGACCGAAAGACATGACGGTGTACTCGTAAATACCATAACGAGTAGTAAACGCCGTTTTGGGAATGTCCTCCTTTCTGATCTTTATTTGATGGCATCCTGATCGCAGGTCCATCTTGGAAAAGACAGTTGCACCAGCTAACTGATCAAAGAGGTCGTTGATTCTTGACAAACTAGACGTGGAACATTGGTATCCCGCTTCTTGACAAAGATAGTGGGACAACCCCAAGAAGATGTGCTAGGTTGGATGAAACCTTTTTCTTCTAACTCCTCTATTTGGCGTTTCAATTCAACCAACTCCTCTGGGGCCATACGACAAGGTCTTTTAGACATAGGAGCGGTACCAGGGACTAACTCAATGACAAACTCCACACTTCGGTCAGGTGGCATGCCAGGTAACTCTTCAGGAAATACATCAGGAAAATCACTGACTACAGGTAACTCATGAAGTTCAGGAGGGTAATCACCTTGCATGAAGTATAACTGCAGTTCAGGGGAAAGTTGTGTGCGTGCTGATGGTGGAATAGTGTACTCCGACCAATAGTCGATGATGGCACCGGAAGGATGTTTCAAGGTGAGGCATTTAGTTGCATAATCCAATACAAATCCATATTTGGCAAGCCAATCCATGCCCAGTATGACATCAAGGTCAGTGGATTTTAGGGCAATGAAGGTTGCAAGGAATTATAAGGATCCCACCTCAACCATGAGCTCTGGCGTAACCATGGTGGTTTGCCAATTGCAACCAAGAGAGTTTACCACCAACGGTTTTGATAACTTCTCAAAAGGTATCCCATGCATTTTAGAAAACCCTTCTGATATAAATGTATGCGATGCTCCAGAATCAAATAAGGCTAAAGCCGAAATTGAGTTGACACGAATCGTACCCAGTAAGACGCTTGGATCTTCCTGAGCATCTTCAATAGTCACGTGGTTAAGACGACCACGTCCAACACCAGCAGGCTTCGCCGTTTTCTTAGGAGGGGAAGCTGCACGTCCAGCATGATTCTGAGGGCACTCCCTCGAGAAGTGACCAGGCTGGCCACAGCGATAGCAGACATTGCTGGGAGGAGCGGCAACTGGAGAACGAGAACCTTGTCCACCACCATAGGTTGATGTAGCAGGTGGTGCAGGCGGACGAGGATCATATCCAGATGGCCTTGGCTGATACGGAGCCCTGGGAACAGCGCTGTATGGAATGAACACACGGCGCTTCCTCTTCTGACCAGAGGGTGATGCACGGGAATCTCCAGCGCTCTTATTCATAGCAATATCCATCTCCTTTTTGCCACGTTCAAGAGTGATGGCCTGATTGTACAGTTCCTGGAAGCTCCGGAACTTAAAGGGCAGCATCTCATAACGAACAGTTGGATTCAGGCCTTTACGGAACAGATCCTGCTTGTCCTCGTCATTAGTGATATCACGAGGAGCATAGCGAGCCAGACGGGTGAAAACACGACCGTAAGCCGCACTGCCCATACTGCCCTGGGTAAGATCAAGGAACTCCTTTCTTTTACCGTCCATAACTGCCTTTGGGATATAAGCCTCATGGAAAGCAGTGCGGAACTCTGGCCAGGTGACCTCATGATCTGGCGCCTACAACGCCAGGAAGCCTTCCCACCAAGCACCAGCAGCACCCTCAAGCTTGTAGGTGGTGAAGTTCACACGGTCACGGTCCTGGACACAAAGAGCAAGGAACTTCCACTCCATTGTGCGAAGCCAATCATCAGCGTCGAGAGGCTCAGTAGATTTAGCAAAGTATGGTGGCTGAGCCTTGAGGAAGTCCACAAGTGTAACGCCGGCATCACGGCGTTTAGTGTTCTGGGCCACATGCTCCAGAAGGTGTTCGTTCCTCAGACGGTTGGTCTCGATGCTCTGCAGCACCTGCGCCATTGTGGGTGGCGGCGGAGGTGTTGGCTCAGGAGGAGGATTGTTACGGCCACGAGTACCACTCGACATCCTGAGTAAAAGGAAGAAAAATCATGAATAACACATCCATGGAAAAAGATACAATGGATCGACATGTGATAGTTTCAACAGAAATCAAGATACATGCCAAAATCTAGTAGAACAGAACGAATGAACATGAAGTGTATCGTTTCATCGACATGGAGACAACATCTTACAATGTTTATTGAAACCAGTCGAAGTACAAACCATACATAGTGGCGGTACAAGCTCACAAGCTTAAGTGCATACAACACTGAAAGGATTATGGTAGATACACATCACCGAAGTTCTGCTCCTATACATTATTTTTCTACAACTTTGGGTTTCGAGTGCATGAAAGCAAACATTACTCTAGATGGAACCGACAACGGTCTCAGTATCATCCGAAGTCGAAAGGAAGTGGAAACGGAGCACCATAGTAGCGACGAATAGACTCATCCTGCGGTCCATGGAGAGACTGTGGTATACCACGCACCATCCTAGGCCTCCTCATGCGTCCACGAGGGGGAACATCACCTCCAACATATGGAGACGCGACCGAAGAAGGCACAAGTACAGATGGAAGCTCTATCTCAGAGGTTGGAACAAGACCACTCTCTACGAATGGCCTCACTCTATCTGTCATAGTCCTGAGACTAGCTGCAAGGGTGTTGACTAGTGCACTAAGTTCACTCTCACGACGAGCATAAGCAACAAGAAGATCAGCGGTGCACCTAAGTCTAAGATCATCCTCCTGGGAGGAATCAGCAAAGGTATGGGTGAGACACCCCTCAAGAGTAGGTTCAGAACCAGGACAATAACGGAAAGAGCTATGCTCGTGGTCTAGATAGTGGTAACGAAGCACGTTAAGACAGTGTCGTGCAGCATCCTGAACAGCCATCTCAAAAGTGAAACCAATACCCTCAGCATAATGCATGGCAGGAATGATGGTACCATCTAGCTGTGGGAGACGGACACCACATAGATACTGGGACTGGTTGAAATCACGGTACTGCTCATACACCGTGTACACAGGATACCAAGGGGCTCCTAGGTTGGCAGAGGATGAGGCTAAAAGATAGGGAAAACCAGGAACTCCAAGGAAAAGAGTGTGTCGAACAACCTGTCCAGAGGTCATCGGAAACAAACACATTTACAAGATGTCAAAAGACATGAAGAAATGATTTTAATTTGGAACTATAACAACCTGAGGCAAAGTACTCGGAAGAAAACACCCAACGGTTTTACTCCTAACTTTTGAGATAACACCAAGGAAAACACACACATTAAAACAAATGAGGTACGGTGACTCAGAGTTAGAGCGATACCAGGTAAGGAGTAAAAAGAATCCTAAGAGGGTTTTCATAACTCTTTTGTCTCTTCAAAATAGTTTTCACAAGTTCTAGACTCAACATCGACCAACGGCAAGGGTTTCCTACAGGAAGTCCTGCTCCGATACCAAGACTTGTCAGACCCCGGACCCACAGATATACAAAATGTCATGTGCTCCTAGCAATGGATTTACAAGGGCTTCAGGGTTACCAGCCCCGGCTGCAACAAAAAAGGCAGGCAAACCGGATTCATCGGCACGTAGTCCGGATCCCCAGTCTACTACTCCTTGTGTCCATGCTAGTCATAACCAGATATGCATACCCAAGCGTCCATGAGTCGGATGAAACTGAAGGAACGGGACCAAAGTTATACAGAGCTGCTATGTGTCCAGAAAGTGCAACAACAATCGAGGGTTACTGGGGTTACCTCGCCCCAGGCCGAATCACATCGGCAGGCGGATTCGGACATGGATCATCGGCTCCACAACCCCTCGACTGCGACAGCTATGCAGGCATAGCCAAAACTATATAATAACGGGCACGAAACCAACAATCAATCAAAGCAGCACTCTAGACATGAAAGTTGTATTAAACAAGTCATACTAGAGTAGCTTACACGCACAGGTTACACGACCAACATAGGTCAAGCAACCCAACATTACATCAAGCAGCGAAAGCAAATATGTTGCTATACAACAAGACTGCAAAAGGATTAAGAGTCTGAAACATAAGCAACGTAGCCAAACCCATACTACAGATACCAGGCTGCCACCTGGGAACCCCTAACTACTCATCAACGTCGAGGTAGAACCCTTCTTCAGCTACATCGCCGAAGTCTGAAACAAAACAACAACGAGGCAAGGTTGAGTACAAAAGGTACTCAGCAAGACTTGGCTTTTAAGTTCTTTTGCGTAAAGCCATCTTTGTTTTCCGAAGTTGAGGCAGAAGAAGCACGTGTAATAGAGCATTTCTAAAACAGAAGAGGAATCTACTCAACTACTGATATCATCATGTTATTTTGTCCACCAAGTACTTTCTCATTCCCAGACTAACATATGCTACAAGAATCACCCATCTCGACGTAGTTGAGGAGGCATCCTTCATTCGTTGTTAACAAGTTTTAGTCATTCCGTTAGAGTTGTCTATGATCACATAACCTGTTGCCAAGTCGTCCATAACCGTGGACACGGCTTCTCGAGGAGATTTATCCCTGCAGGGGGTACAATTTACCCACACGTGTCAACCGACTCTTAACGCCACGCGATAACGCTCCTCTCTAAGAGCGCGACAGAGTGTGGTCGACCACGGCCTTTACCTTGCTTAGCCCTATCCATGAGTCAACTCAAACAGGGCCACCCCGTTAATAGGGAGTTGGCCACCTCCTGGCAGCACCTGTTCTGTGAGTCGGGAAAAGATCCGTGTACGTCCATCACTGGTCCCGGTTACGCCCTAGTTTTCTCCAAAACATTTTATGACACACCCACAAATGAAAACTTCAATCTACGTGACCCATGAAAGTGACTAGACAAGTTAGTTAGCCGAGCTGGGTTCATTGGCCCGCGTGTGGCTGCACGTTCAGTCTTGGCTTCGAAGGCGAGAACTCACACCTAGGGGCATGAACGAGACAAAAACCACAACCCATAGTGGCCTCAACATCCATGCCATGTTAACCATGTTAATCAACCATATCAAAGCATAAACACCTTTCATACTAGGTTCACGCATTGTCAACATTCATCAACCGGATGAAGCAGATCATAAGACTAAGCATGTCTAAGCATTGAACACACAAGGCTCTACGTTACTCAAACAACCCTAGTCATACTAGGAGGGTAAACAGGTATGAAGGTGACATATAAGGGGGTCATGCAGTGGATAGGTTAACTCTAACAGAATCAAAACTAATTTGAATCTTATGAATGAGTAAGAGGTTGAAATGACTCAAAACATGGGTGGAGCCATGAGGTTGCGCTTGCCTTTCTCGTCGAAGGTGGAGCTGGGGTTGTCGTAGAAGGCCGGATCAACCTCCGGATCCCAGTCTACCAATAACGAGCAACACCGGAAAGAAGGCAAACAATCAATACTTGGTAACCGTGCAATGCACAATATGTATTTGTGATTAAAACAATGCAATTGATTTAAATCTTAGAAAGTAGAACATGAAGCTAAGGTGCTACGCCGAGATTGATAAATACCGGAGGGGGAGAAAACCCTAGTTTAGGGTTGTGGCCATGATTAAAAGCCCAAATGACTTTAGTAACCCCATAGATAGGTTTCATTTGTTTCACTGATCATTTTGGTATATTACACTTAATTTTTTAATTTTATTGAATTAAAACTTTATTTTTAATATTGAAATGAATTAAATTCAAACTACAAATGTGGCCTCATATTGAACCTTGTGAAACATGGATGAAAATGGTACAGACAGGTAGCTTATATTTTTCTGAACATTTTTTATATATTTTTATAATTTTCGGAGTTATAAATTAAAAGTTATTTAATTTCCAATTTTAATTAATTTCTGTTAATTCTATTTATATGTGGGGCCCACTGTTCAGTTTAAACAATAACAGAAAAGCCACCTGGCACGCACGTGGGCAGGTGACGTCAGGGTGACGTCACCGTGACCTCACACGGTGGTCGTCGGGGACAGAGGGGCTCGCCGGCGACGAACCGAAGCGTCCTCGGGCGTGCCGTTTGGCCCACGGGCTTCCTCTCGTCGAGAGGAACCCGGGGAGGCTCGTCTCGTTTCCAGGGAGGCAACGGCAGCGAGCGGGCTACGACGAATGGCGGCGGGGTCGTTGGGCTCCGGCGAATCCGTCGATTTCGAACGAAAGGAGGACAACGGAGGGGCTAGGGAGGGAGAGGAGCTTAACGGGACGGTCGACGGGGCCGGGGAGGGGAAGAATCGGCGGCACGGTGGAGGGATCTCGGTGGCCGGCCGCGGGGAAGAAGGCGGCGATTCTCCGCGCCTACGCCATCCCGGCGGCTCCGTGTGCTCGAGGACGGAGAGGAGGACGGTGCGGTCCTGGTGAGATGCTCGGGGAGGGCGGGGAGGCAGTAAAACTCCGGCGGCGGCGGATCAACGGCGACGGAGGGTTCGGTGGCAGGGAGGAGAGACAGAGAGGAAGAGGGGGCATCCAGGGGGTTTCTGCGAGCTCATCTTGATCTGGACGTCTCCTTGAAGCTTCGGGGCATCCACGTCGACAAGGAAGCAAGAAGGAGGTGGAGGGCGGCGGCGGTGTGTCCTTCTGGCCGGTGCCGTGGAAGAAAACAGAAAAGGAAAATATTTCGCGGATAACCCCCGGGAAAAGCTGGGGATTTGCAAATAGGTCCTTTTGGACTTAAAACAGAACCAAAAACAAAATTTGAGGGCCTTTTTGTGAAGCAAAAATTGCACAAAAATACTTATTGGAAAGCTCTTTAAATTTGCCACATTTCTATCACATGGTTGACTCATTTTGGAAAACTTTATAGAACAAGTTTGTGTGAAGCCAGATTAAGTGATTTTCTTTTAATTCACTGATTAAATTTTTAAAGCAAATTTTTGATCCATTTTTCATGCATGCATGCCATGTACTCAACACCTCTCTTTATTACACGAAAGTAGGGATGTTACAGAGCGGTTGTGAGCCGTTGGATCAGGGGTGTTTCTTAACCGTTGGATCGAAACCCTAGCAGAACACTTTGTGAGCCAGAGGACCCTATATATAGTCCACTTTCATACATTAGTGAGTTCATCGACCAAATACAGATCATACGGATTCGCCAACATACGTCCTACCGTGCATTTGGTATGCATATACGCACTCAGTAGCCACGGTTGGGCTGTATGCTGGCGATACCGATTGTTTTGTTCTACATCCCCTCTTTAAGGTTTGATACATCATTTAGTTCATCGACTGAATACAAATCATCCGGATTCGCCATCATAGGTCCGACCATTCTTTTGATATGCATATATGCACTCAAGAGCCACGGTCGGGGAGTATGATGGCGATACCGATTGTTTTGTTCTACATCCCCCTTGAAGGTTTGACAAAAGGTTTGATACTACGTATATATTTGTCTGCCTTGTATGCGACAAAACTATGTATATGCATGGATCAACTAGTATGATGTGCACTTATTATATATTTAAAGTACCTTGTTCTATATTTGAAATTTGTGGAGTTATTATTTGAAACATAAAGGATATAATGTAAAACAAAATAAAACATAAAAAAAACAATAGAAAACATAAAGGAAAACAATAGAAAACATAAAGAAAAACAATAGAAAACATTAACGAAATAATAGAAAACAAAATAAATCAAGAGAAAACAAAAAAGAAACAAGATAAAACAAAATAAAACAATAGAAAACATAAAGGAAAACAATAGAAACCATAAAGGAAAGAAGATAAAACAAAAATGAAATAATGGAAAAAAAATATGTAAGTCGCCCAAATGAGTTTTAAAATAAAATATGGAAAACACATTATCAGTCACCCAATTGAGTTTTAAAACATCATAAGTGAGTTGAATTTATCTTTCTGATAATTTTTACATATAACTTGCAATTTTCAGAATTATTGAATTATTTGATATTTTCTCCATTTTTCTTAAATTAATTAATTTAAAATGCAAATAATTCAAAATTTTAAACTTCACCAAATATGTTGGAAATGAATATATTCAGTTACTTTATAATTTTCTGATTGTTATTTAATGTTTTGTAGGAGTTTTGGAAAAACAGAATGTAGGAACAAATTTGAAACTTAAAAATAATTAAAAATAGGGTATTAGTCCCGGTTTTTGCAAACAACCGGGACGGATGCCCCCCAACGTGCGCGCCACATGCCCCCATCCGCCCGATGTGAAAAAAAAGGACGAGGCATCCATCCCGGTTGGTAGCAAAAGCCGGGACGGATGACCCGTCCTATATATTTGCTCGGCTCCCTCCCCAAATCCCCATGTCGCGCGCAGGAAACGGTCGACGCCACCAGGCTGCCGCTCTTTGCCCGCGCCCGCGCCGTCGTCGTGAGGAGCCAGGGAGGAGCCTGCGCGCGCCCCGTGAAGGACCACCGCGCGTGGAGGACCGCCGCGCCCGCGCCGTCGCGCCGTGGAGGACCGTCGCGCCTGCGCCTTCGCCCCGTCGCCGCCGCGTCCGCGTGTCATCGCCGTGCCCCTCGCCCCTCGCCCTTCGCCGTCCCTCTCCACTCGCCGTCGATCGCCCTCTGTTCCTCTCTCGGTAAGAAACAGAGAACCATTTTTTTGTTTACTTATTTTGTTTTTACTATTTTTTTATTGTTATAATTTAGTGTTAGAAAAATTAGAAATTTTAGTGTTAGAGAATTTAGATATTTTTACTTAGAATTTTGGTTTTCATTAGGTACATTAGTGTCGAAATTTTTCACTAAGTTAGTGTTAGAAAATTTCACTAAGTTAGTGTTAGAAACTTTCACTAAGTTAGTGTAGAAAAATTTCACTAAGTTAGAAAATTTCACTAAGTTATAAAATTTCACTAAGTTAGAAAAATTGTAATGTAGAAATTTTCTACTTAGTGTTAGAAAATTTCACTAAGTTAGTGTTGAAAATTTTCACTAAGTTAGAAAATTTCACTAAGTTAGAAAAATTGTAATGTAGAAAATTTGTACTTAGTGTTAGAAAATTTCACTAAGTTAGTGTTAGAAAATTTCACTAAGTTAGTGTAGAAAAATTTCACTAAGTTAGAAAAATTCACTAAGTTAGAAAAACTGTAATGTAGAAATTTTTTACTTAGTGTTAGAAATTTTCACTAAGTTAGTGTTAGAAAATTTCACTAAGTTAGTGTAGAAAAATTTCACTAAGTTAGAAAATTTCACTAAGTTAGAAAATTTCACTAAGTTTAATCTGCGGGCTTGAGGGAGGGACCGATGTGAGCCAGTGGATGAACAACTCCGGTAAGGGAGATCCGGAGCTCACCCGAAGAGACCTCTCTGCTAAGGGAGAAGCCGACGGCTCCAGTGGAGCCGTACAAATTACAAACACCGACTCCGAGGTGCATATAGATATGTTAATTAATGAAGCATCCGTTGTCTATATACATGTATTAACACTCTATATTTTTTTTAGCCATCCGGTTCAACCATATCAACCGGAAAAAGACTAAACGAGGCGCAACAAAGAAGTTCAAAGATACAGAAAGATATAGGATCGAAACAATCGCACCAGGCGGCGCACCCGAGCTTCCCACTGATGTTTCCCAAACATTTGTAAAGCAATGCGGAGTGCTAGTTAGGGATCACATCCCGATCACTATTCAAGAGTGGAATGAGCCAAAAGATCCGTAGAGACAAGGAATTGCATTTGTCAGCAACGTAGCCAAAGATAATATTTTCAAAAAGATCATGTGTAATTTCACCTTACCGACGCCGCAGGTGGACGAGAATGAGGCGGACGAGAATGAGGAGGAGACTAATAAAAAGAAACTTGAGTTAGTGAAAAAGGTCAAGGCGTGGACTCTAAAAAAGATGGCCCAGCAATTCAGCAACTGGAAGAAAAGATTGAACCTTGACTTTATCAAGAAGGGCAAGACTCCGGATTTCACTCAAGGGTATGAGAAAGTAAAACCCTTATGGGAAGATTTTGTGAAGTACAAGCTGTCAGATAATGCAAAGGAAAGGTCAAAAACAAATAAGAAAAACGCCGCCAAAAAGGTATATCACCATATTATGAGTGAATCTGGCTACAAGGGTTCCCTGCCGAAGTGGGAGAATTGGGAGAACGACCTACTTGAGAAGGGGATCACTCCCGAGCCATTCATGTGGGTCGAGAGGACAAGGTCTTGGTTCTACGGGCATGGGGGAAGTTGGACGCCGAAGGAAAAGCAATCTATAATCTAAGGCATAAAGAGAATCCTCTACCCATAGAAGATCTTAGAAACACAATAAAGGATGTTAAAGTGGGGAGGTTTGTGCCAGATAGAGAGAACGACGAGCTCACACGCGCCCTCAAGAATAACGAACACGTAGGGCGTACACGAGGCACAAAAGGCAGTGTTCCGTGGAGTATTGGGTTTGCCGAGAGCAAACAGAAATATCATGATAGAAGCCGTCAGCGGAAAAAGGACGCGGAGGTAGCTGAAGCAGCGAGTCAGGCAAACTGGAGGCGTCAACTTGAAGAACAGATAAAGCGGGCGCATGAGGTAGCAATGAAGCAGCAGGAGCAAATTAACACACTTAGCAAGCAGCTAGTGTCTACCGGCGTACCACACATGGTAGAAGGTGAAGTCGATGCTACCGGCGCCGCACATTCTCATCAGAAAAGCAGCGTTGCGTCCACGCAGCTCCAGGGTGATGATGCACCGCCGATGATGCACCCGGTGGATGATATCACGGAGATGAGAACCCGTGAGCTCCACGTGAAGGTCGTAAATATAACCATCAAGGAGGCGGTCGGCTATGTCTTACCAATTGGAAACGAACCAACTCACCATAGTATTCCGGTTCCACGGGGCTACGCTGTTGTTGCGGTCGACAAAGTTGTCAACAGATTCGAGCGGGTGAAGCTTGAATTCTTTGAAGGTGAAGACAGAGAGGTGACTGAACTCGGAGAAACCAAGAAGTTGACCGTTCTATGGCTAAAGGAACACATTGTGCTTCCAAATCAGATGGCAAGGCCATCGACTCCTCACCATTCTCCAGCGCAACAGTCTCCAGCGCGGTCGTCTCCGCCGTGCATGCCGTCTCCAGCGCGGTCATATACCCTGCCGCGTAAGCCTTCTCCGCCCACTAAGTTTCTGCCGAGTCGTAAAAGATCACCCAAACGTCAACGGCCACCCCTCCCGAAGGTATCAAAGGAGTTACCCAAGTTACCTTACGACTATACTCCTGAGGAAACCCAGAAAATCGCAAGAGACCAATACGAGGCATGGAAATCGAAGCCGAAGGAGCAGAAAAAGGCAGATTTTCCCGAGACCGAAGAAGATGTAGAACGAGCATGGAAAATGGTGAGGAATCTTCATCAACCCGAGCCGAGTCTGTCATCTGATTATGACCGCTCTATTCTGAAGTCACACCAGGAAATGGTGCGGTCGACGAAAAGTAGTAGCGCAAGCGCGAACCGCCGGAAATCAGTTGCCCAGCTCGGAGAGCAGAAAAACAATCCATCTCCCTGCTCAAAGTGATTTCCAATACCCAGGTGGGGCCGAGCACTAATGCTGGCGAGAAAATTGATCCGGAGTTTATTGAACTGTACGCTCCAGGGGCAACTGCTGCGGGTTTGTCCATTGTTGAGTATATGCAAACAGTAGAGTGCTTACAAATGCCGGCACGGGTTTCCTCTCGTCAAACCCGAGGAGGTAAAAGATCTATCAACCAAAATGCGAAGAGTGCATAATTGGTATATGGAAGCCGCTCATAAATCTCAGGACTGGATAATGGTTGGAGTTAGAGACGAGCACTACGGGTATGGAGATGGACTGGTTCTGATTCAATTTTACGAATTGTTTCAGTTATTCCAGCAGAAGGCCCTCGACAAATCTATCGTTAGTGTCTATTGTCTATAAGTACTTATTTCTCTAATTAAGTCTCTAGCTAGCTCACCTCGTTCATTGCATTCATATATATAGTACACTCATTATATTATAATTGCAGAATGAAGATTCTCGAATGCAAAAGAGGACAAATCTATGATATTGGGTTCATTGACCCATATTTTGTTAATCATAAGAATCTTGAGATAGCTCCCAAGGATACATAAGATAACCTTCTGAGGGCAATAAGGTTTCAAGAACACAAAATAGAAATACTATTTCCTTACAACTTAGGGTGAGTGTTACTGTGTTGTACACATTCTGTTTTCCTTATTCGATGTTCAGTGTATAATTGATAAGTTATGTGTGCGCAGCTTCCACTATATTCTGCTAATCTTCCAAGTTGACAAAGGAAAAGTACTGGTAATGGACCCAAAACGTAAACCCCTTGAGCTCTGGGCGGACATGCAAGAAATGATCCAGCGGTAATTTCAATCTTTATATATGGCACTAGCTATATCGACTACTTTGTTTTATTTCCGGATATCAAGTAACTACTAACTCTTTTTATTGTTTTTCTTTCCCGGGCAGCGCTTGGAGGAGGTTCACAAAAAAAGCCAGGGGTGAATGGAAATCAGAGCTTACTTTTGAAATTGTGCAAGTAAGTACTACTATCTAGATCCGCGCATCTCCTTGATTCTAGTTTTGATACCATTATCATGGCTGGTTGATTATTATTTTGATTGAAACCATGTTCTCGTAAAGTGCTTGCAACAGGTAGACGGGAATCACTTGTGTGGATACTACGTTTGTGAGTTCATTCGTCAGACGACTTGTCCCAAGGCCAGATATGTCAACAAACTTCATGTACGTCAGTCGTCAATTTTTCTTATTACCATCTATTTTAGTTACTTAGTTCCATTAATATATATTGACCACTCTTCTTTATATTAGATCGAACGGCTCCGGAACGGTCTTCTACCAAGGGACCGCATACGAGCAATTCAGGGGGGAAATTGCGGGCTTCTTAGATGCAGAGGTTCTAAATGTAAATGGAGAGTACTATACGGCCTCTTGGGAAGAATGAACTTGATTTTGTAATTCATTCCATCTTTCATGTAATATGCTCGATATACTTTGATTCTGTAATATAAGTGTTCCTTTTTTTCTATATATATGTATTACTTATTCACTCGTGGGATCCGGGTGGTCCGGGGAGGGTCCACCGAGGCTCCTCTCTTCTCGTGAGATCTGGGGGGTCCGGGGAGGGTCCACCGAGGCTCCTCTCTTCTCGTGGGATCCGGGAGGTCCGGGGAAGGGCCACCGGGCTCCTCTCTTCTCCTGGGATACGGGAGGTCCGGGGAGGGGCCACCAAGGCTCCTTATAAGTGTATGGTGATAGGGGTATCGTACAATCAAATTGATTGCAAAACATAAAATAAAAAGGAAAACAATAAATAGAAAAAAATACTCTGCCGCGGTAGAGAAAATAGCGAAAGTGCTGCCGTGGCAGAGGAGGCATTCATCCCGGTTCGTGTTAAGAACCAGGACGAATGGCCCTGGCCAGATTCCAGCGCACCTGCCACGTGGTCAGCCCCATGCATCCCGGGTCCTAGCACAACAGGTTCCAATGGGGGTGGGGCATTTGTCCCGGCCGCCCCATCCCGGTTGCACAACCGGGATGAATGGGCCTTACAAACCGGGACAAAAGCCCCTGTTTGTACCAGTGAATGTATCTGGTTCAAACTCATTTTCTCGCATGTTACGATTTTCAGACGATGCAAAACAGTTATTCATTGGCAGTTATAGAACCTTAAAGAACCACAAGAGCACATTTGAGCATGAGTGGTACTAATAAACAGAGAATTCAATGGGCAAGACATCAGGAAGGATATTCAGGGACAAACTAGTTGCACATATCTGGAAGACATATGATATCTCATATTTTGTAACTAATCTAGCAGAACATACACTGCAAACCTATATTATTATACTTGTTAGATTCTTATCCTCGAGAGGCCACTAGAAAGATATTTCAAGATACTTAAGTGAGCATCAACAAAAATAAGTAGACATTGCAACAAGGTAAAAGAAAATTCAACTGAGAAATGGTAATATGTTCACCCATTATGCCTAGATGGAAATTCAATTTGGCCAAAACAAAAATCAAGAGACCCAGTTAGATTTTGAAAGACCCACACAACTCGACAACAACATATGGTTTGATTTTAGCACGAATGTTTTTGTGGTTGTTTGATTTTAGACCAAACCATGGTATCTCAATTTGTAGAAAGATTCTTGTTTGCTTACAAATTTTAAGCCATTTTCAAAAAATAAATAAAAGAATTTAGTATAAATAAGTCACCATTGTGAATCCTAATTTTGCAACTCATTTTATGGATATATCTGGTTAGATGATGAATAGCTAGAATTAGAATTGATAAAAAATTAATTCAGGGATATTCTAACTAAATCCAACATTATTTTTGGCACATTTCCGCTAGTTTTTGGTTAGTCCATCAGCGTATGTCCCTCTAAATAGAAAATTCAGCGATTTTGACAATTTATTTAATATTTAATATTAGTACATAAAATGAGTGTAACACGATGATAGATATATGTTCAAAATAAAAGTACATAAAATACATACGGGTGCTACGATAAAAAATAGTGCAACTATCAAAACCAAGCAATACATAGACAAGATGGATAATTTGATCAAGCAAAGTTCTGGTCACTGGTCTAACTAATTAGAGGTAAAGTTCACTTCTAGTTCTTTCAGAAACTTCTACCAAGACATAGATGTTATTCTTCACAAAGGAGTAAATAGTTTTTTTTAATCTACATAATATTGAATTTCTTTGAACCAATAAAACTATGAATATCTTACAGAACACTCAATACATATAAAATTTACAATTCTCAATATGCATCTCGGCATCGTTGAGAAATTTTGTAGACTAGATGCACAACCATAGATTCAAGTTTATATACTCCTACATTGTGTGCTATATATCTACCAAAAACCTGGCTTCAACAATAAAAAGGAGAAAATAATATCCATGGTGCCTAACTCACTTGGGATAACTTGGATCTCATGATACCTTAGGGTTTTTGTTTTCATTGTGCTCGAAAACTGAGGTAGAAATATACATGCAGTAGTCTCAACAAAGTGGCCGTGAGAAGATCTTGAATAATTGATGCGGTCACTCATTCCTATACACTAGTGGAAACAGAGCCTTTTGTCCCGGGTCGTAAGGGCCAGTTGTCCCGGTTGTGCAACCGGGATGGGCTGGCCGGGACAAATGGCCCGTCCCATTGGTCCCGGTTGTGCCAGGACCCGGGATGGTAAGGATAGGCCACGTGGCGAACCTGGGCCAGGGAGTTCGTCCCGGTTCGTTCAAGGGACCGGGATGGATACTTTTTTGACAAAAAAAAAAATATAATCCCGAGCCCGGTCTTTTGGGCTCCTGTCTCCCAATCCCGAGCCGGCCTCCCCTTCCCCAACCGCGTCCAGGCCCACGTCTTTTATTAAGCCCACTGGTCACATTTTTTTGTCAAAAGGGCCCACTGGCCCGCGTCTTTTATTATGGCCAGTCAACCGTTCGAAGGGCCCACTGGCCAGCGTGGTCAGTAAATGGTTCGAAGGGGCCACTGGCCAGCGGCCGTTGGCTGGCTCGCCTGGTCCCTTAAATTAAGACTACAGGACGGTCAAAGGGCCAGTCGCCTCGTCTTCCCGCCCCGCCTCGGCTTCCCGCGCCCCCACTTCCCCACGCGCGCGTGCCACGGCTGCAACCGCCGCCACGCCTCGGCTCCTTCCCGCATTCATGGCCGCCTGCAACCGCCGCCACGTCCAGGCCGCCGGTTGGCATGCCAGCCCACCCCGGGTCCTTTTTAAAGGCCCCCCGCCGCCCGTACAACTCATTCACCCCGGCCGCGCCCAAGGCAGACCAACCATAGCCACCATGTCCCGCTGGTTCGGCAGCGGCTCCGGCAAGCGCCCCAGGAATGAAGGTCCCGACCGTCCAGACGCTGCTCGAGGAGATCGACCGCCGGCGCGAGCTCCTGCCGGCCCACGTCCGCAGGGAGCGCGTGTACGCGCGCAGCTCCCCCTACTGGGGCGCCTGGCTCGAGCAGGAGCACGAGCAGCGCCGGCGCTCCTACATCCCCCCCCCCACGAGGTGGACGTCGAGGACTACCGCCGCCACCGCCCGCCCGGCCGGAGAGGGAGCTGTGGCTCCTCGAGGACATCCCGGAGGACTTCTCCGGGGAGGAGGACCCCGTGCTCCGGGCCGCCATGGAGGATGCCTGCGAGGCCTCCCGCCGCTCACTCGTCGAGGACGAAATCAAGCGGTGGGAGCGGCGTGGTGGCCGCCGCCCGCGCCGGCGCCGCCGCCATGCCGCCGCCGCCTCCCCCCGAGCCTACCCCCTGGTGGCACGCGCTCTACGCCGAGTATGAGGCGTCCGAGGACCAGCCGCCGCCGCAGCCGCTCCCCCCCGGGCTGGAGTACGGCATGTCCTGGGCCTGGATCGGCGGCGTTTGGGCGCCGGGGTCGCCGGAGCAGGAGGAGGAGCTGCCCCCTCCGCCGCCGCCGCCGCAGGAGGTGCTGCCCCCGCCACCGCCGCTGCCCCCGCCACCGCCGTACGCGCCTCCGATGCCCCCGATGCCTGCACCCCCGGCCCAGCCGCCTGCCCACCTGTGGCAGCCGCCCCCTACCAAGAAATCTCCTCCGACGAGGAGGACTAGTAGATCGGCCGGTCGCCTGTGGCCGCGGCCGCCCCCTATTTCTATGTAAGCAAGGCCCTAGCTACCCCCCAAGAAAAACGGCCGGCCGCCTATGGCCGCGCCGCCGCCCTTTATGCAAGTACGGCCGGCCGCCTGTGGCCGCGCCGCCCCTATCTATGTAAGCAAGGCCCCTGGCCTTTTTTTTAATATAAGTTGTGTGCCCCCTAGTCTACCGTGTCCCTAGCCCATACCCGCCGGCGGTCCGCCGGCGGGATCTGTCTACGCGTTCCCGCCGCCGCAGGGCTTCGCCCAGCCATGTCCACTCGTACCTGTCCCTGGGGTGTTCGTTCGGCCTGGAGAGAGGGCCGCGATTTTTATACACCTGGGCCTCTAGTCCCGGCCGTGCCACCAACCGGGACTAGAGCCCCTTTGGTCCCGGTTGGTACCACGGCCCGGAACCAAAAACAAATTTCGAATTTCGGTGGCACCCCTGCGCGCCCAAAAATTTTTTAGCGCCAAAATTTGAAAAGGGTTAAGTTTGCACATTAACAACTTCTATATACTTTCAAATTTGACAAAAATTCCAACATGAAAAATGCTAGAATTTGCAAAACTAATTTAAATCCATTTTTCGTTTAACTAAATAATTATTCTAGCTATTGAAACTATTAATTTATTTTTTCATTTGTATATAATTTGAATATAAAAATGTTACAATTTTTGATTTCTCTCGTGATCTTCCTAATTCAAAGCGAGTTGTACTTTTTGACACGGTGAATTTGAGATCTTCGACTACAACAGAAAAACCATAGTTTTCCTTCGAAGTTTTACTCTGCGCATCGACACGTATTTTCCCTTTATCCCGACCCCCGCTTGAAAACATAGTAACTTCCGTGTACGCTATCATTAGTGAGAGACTTCATGTCGGCAATCTCAATTAAAGTGCCAGTTTGTGTCTGATCCCACGAACCCCTCAAAATCCTCCTATTAACTTCACCTATCTCAACTCAAATCACTGTCTTCATGTGGATGCCAAGCCTGTGCAAAGCTTCTCTCCTCCTCCAATACCGGAGAATAAGGACACCACATTAACACCATTGGGAAAACATGTTCTTCAACACCGACAAGTGGCAACCCACAGTATCAATTGGAATGAATTGCCTTCCGTGTACGCTATCATTAGTGAGACTTCACGTCGGCAATCTCAATTAAAGTGCCAGTTTGTGTCTGATCCCACCAACCCCTCAAAATCCTCCTATTAACTTCACCTATCTCAACTCAAATCACTGTCTTCATGTGGATGCCAAGCCTGTGCAAAGCTATCTCTCCTCCTCCAATACCGAGAGAATAAGGACACCACATTAACACCATTGGGAAACATGTTCTTCAACACCGACAAGTGGCAACCCATAGTATCAATTTGGAATGAATTGCTTCCGTGTACGCTATCATTAGTGAGAGACTTCACGTCGGCAATCTCAATTAAAGTGCCAGTTTGTGTCTGATCCCACCAACCCTCAAAATCCTCCTATTAACTTCACCTATCTCAACTCAAATCACTGTCTTCATGTGGATGCCAAGCCTGTGCAAAGCTAATCTCTCCTCCTCCATAAGGAGAATAAGGACACCACATTAACACCATTGGGAAAACATGTTCTTCAACACCGACAAGTGGCAACCACAGTATCAATTTGGAATGAATTGCCTTCCGTGTACGCTATCATTAGTGAGAGACTTCACGTCGGCAACTCAATTAAAGTGCCAGTTTGTGTCTGATCCACCAACCCCCAAAATCCTCCTATTAACTTCACCTATCTCAACTCAAATCACTGTCTTCATGTGGATGCCAAGCCTGTGCAAAGCTATCTCTCCTCCTCCAATACCGGAGAATAAGGACACCACATTAACACCATTGGGAAACATGTTCTTCAACCGACAAGTGGCAACCCACAGTATCAATTTGGAATGAATTGCCTTTCGTGTACGCTATCATTTGTGAGAGACTTCACGTCGGCAATCTCAATTAAAGTGCCAGTTTGTGTCTGATCCCACCAACCCTCAAAATCCTCCTATTAATTCACCTATCTCAACTCAAATCACTGTCTTCATGTGGAATCACTGTCTTCATGTGGAATAATAATGAAGTCAGACTGGTCATAGTTGTCATGCACTCAATGCTTGCCAGCTTTTGACCGATCAATACAAATTATTGGTCAAACTTGCACCTACTCCATTCATAATCACATAATATGTATAAATATCATTTTGGCTAACAAAATCTCGTTCATACTACGTTATAAGAACTATGATCATGTATTCACGTTTATTATTACACATCACCAACAACATCCCTATCTAGTCTTCTGAATTTTCTTCGTGTCCCTTGCTTATGATCGCTTCGGCCGTAACAATGGAGCATCTTCATTATTTAACGGGATGGTGGGGTCAGCTTTCACTGTGAAGGGTGGGATTTCAACTTATTATAATCTTCTGACATGTCTGTCATGTCCTCGATTCCCACGATGTTTCTTTTCCCTGAGAGAACTATGTGACGCTTCGGCTCATCGTATGATGAAATTGTTCCCTTATTTTTCTTTCTTCGGTCTGGAAGACATGTCTTCACATAGAAGACCTGAGCCACATCATTGGCTAGAAACGAATGGTTCGTCATTGTAACCAATACAGTTGAGATCCACTATTGTCATTCCATAAAGCGGGTCTACCTTTACCCCTTCTCCATTCAGGTTTGACCATTTGCACTTGAAACAAAGGGACTTAAAAGAAGGTCCATAGTCAAGTTCCCATATATCTCCTCTATGTAACCATGTGTGTCAGTTTTTCAATTCTTGTTTGTTGTATCATCAAGCGGACACCACTGTTTTGGTTGGTGCTCTTCTTATCTTGGGAGCTCGCTGTTAAAATGTATTCCATTTATCGTACCCTTGAAAAACTCCCCCTAGTCGAAGATGGTGACCTGCCAACATGTATAGCTGATCTTCAACAGTGGTGTCATTTATAAGACGTGTTTGCAACCAACTTCCGAAAGTCTCATGTGTTTGCGTTTAATCCATGAGTCATCCTTCCCCGGGTTTGCAGACCGTACAATATTCTTGTGTTCCTCGACATACGTAGCCATGACATTAGAATTTTGTAGAACTGTGTAGTGTGCTTTGGTCAAGAATGCCCGTCCCTAGGTATCATTGTTTTTTTCCCAGCGTTCCTTTTCCCCTCAGTCTCCCCTCATGCCGCGATTCAGGAACACCAATTGTCTTAAGGTCAGGAATAAAGTCAACACAGAACCCAATGACCTCCTCTGTTCCATAGCCCTTCGAGATGCTTTCTTCTGGCCTAGCACGGTTATGAACATATTTCTTCAAGACTCCCATGAACCTCTCAAAGGGGAAAATATTGTGTAGAAATACCGGACCGAGAATATGAATCTCTTCACATAGGTGAACAAGGAGATGAGTCATAATGTTGAAGAAGGATGGTGGGAACACCAACTCAAAACTAACAAGACACTGGACCACATCCCTCTGTAATCTTGTCAGAATTTCTGGATCGATTACCTTCTGAGATATTGCGTTCATGAATGCACATAGCTTCACAATCGGTACTCGAACATTTTCCGGTAGAAGCCCCCTCAATGCAATCGGAAGCAATTGCGTCATAATCACGTGGCAGTCATGAGACTTCAGGTTTTGGAATTTTTTCTCTGCCATGTTTATTATCCCCTTTATATTCGACGAGAAGCCAGACGGAACCTTGATACTGTAAAGGACTTCAAAGAATAATTCCTTCTCTGCTTTAGTAAGAGCGTAGCTGCTTAAGGAATGGCGCCCTGTATCTGTGTGCTTGTTGCTTGGGTCTTTCATACGTTGCTGGTCCTCCCGTGCTTCAGGCGTATCTTTTGACTTCCCATACACGCCCAGGAAGCATAGCAGATTGACACATAGATTCTTTGTCACGTGCATCACGCCGATCGAAGACCGGACATCTAAAACTTTCCAATAGGGCAGCTCCCAAAATATAGATTTCTTCTTCCACATGGGTGCGCGCTTATCAGGGCCGTACGGAACTGGTTGGCTGCCAGCAGCCTTACCAAAGATTACTTCTAGGTCCTTGACCATATCGAATATATCATTACCACTACGGAGCTCAGGCTTCTTTCGGTTATCTGCCTCACCTCTGAAATGCTTCCCTTTTTTCCTTAAGGGATGCTTGATCGGAAGAAATCTACGATGCCCCAGGTATACAACCTTTTTACATTTATCCAAAAAAACACTGTCAGTCTTATCTAAACAGTGTGTGCATGCATTGTATCCCTTGTTTGTATGACCGGAAATGTTACTAAGAGCTGGCCAATCATTGATGGTCACGAAAAGCAACGCCCGTAGGTCAAATGGCTTTTGTTCGTTCTCATCCCACACACGTACACCTGGTTTGCCCCACAGTTCTAAGAGTTCTTCCACTAATGGCCTTAGATACACATCAATGTCGTTGCCAGGTTGCCTCGGGCCTTGGATGAGAACTGGCATCATAATGAACTTGCGCTTCATGCACAACCAAGGAGGAAGGTTGTACATACATAGAGTTACAGGCCAAGTGCTATGACTGGAGCTCTGCTCCCCAAAAGGATTAAAGCCATCTGTACTTAGACCAAACCATAAGTTTCTCGCCTCTCCTGCAAAGTCTGGAAAGTCTCTCTCGATCTTTCTCCACTGCGATCCATCGGCGGGGTGCCTCAACTTTCCATCTTTCTTACGGTCTTCTTTGTGCCATCGCAACAACCTAGCATGCTCTTTGTTTCTAAACAGACGTTTCAGCCGTGGTATTATAGGAGCATACCACATCACCTTAGCAGGAACCCTCTTACGGGGGGGCTCGCCGTCAACATCACCAGGATCATCTGCTCTGATCTTATACCGCAGTGCAGTGCATATCGGACATTCATCCAAATTCTCGTACTTCTCACCGCGGAAGAGAATGCAGTCATTAATGCATGCATGTATCTTCTGCACATCTAATCCTAGAGGGCAGAGAGCTTTCTTTGCTTCGTACGTACTCTCAGGCAATTCGTTATCCTTTGGAAGTTTTGGCTTCATTAGTTGAAGTAAACTCTCAAATGCCTTGTCAGTCACACCGTTTTGTGCCTTCCATTTCAGCAACTCCAGTGTGGTACCGAGCTTTGTGCTACCATCTTCGCAATTTGGGTATAACAATTTTTTGTGATCCTCTAACATGTTGTCCAGCTTCAACCTCTCCAATTTATTTTCACAGTCTTCCCTTGCATCAGCAATAACTCGGCCAAGATCATCATCGGGCTCTTCTGATGCCTGTTCTTGATCACCTCCTTCTTCTGCATTCTCTTCCATTGCAGTATCGTCGTATTCAGGGAACAAAGGATCTTCTTCTTCTTCTTCATCGTCTTCCATCACAACCCCTCTTTCTCCATGCTTGGTCCAGCAATTATAGGGGCATGAAACCTCTCCGAAGTAGATGGCCGTGAAGGATTCTTTCGGAAGAATGTTCTCTGACGTTCCGACAATCAACACATGGGCAACACATGAAGCCATTATCTTTGTTCGCCTGAGCTACAGCAAGAAATGCATTCAGGCCTGCCATATACTCGGAGGTGCGTCGGTCACCGTACATCCATCGCTGCCGTGCATCCATCTGCATCATATAATTAAGTTTATCAAAATACATATTAATACAGAGATGACCACAGTACATCGACAAATAATACTTTTTTATGTATCAGTTACAGATGAAAAAGGTAATTTGTTAACCTCGGTCGAAGATACCATTTTCAGTGAGCTTGTGTGCGTCTCGGGAATTTCGTCGAACACCTCGTGTGCATAGTAAAAAAAAACACACTAACACCACACTCTCTCACACCTCCAAGCAAAAAAAAAGATGGATGGAGGGGGGGCTGGGGCAGTATATATAGGGGAAGGGGGCATTGGTCCCGGTTCATGGACTGAACCGGGACAACAGGTCATGCGCGTGCCACGTGGCCTGTGGCTAGGCATTGGTCCCGGTCCGTGGCACGAGCCGGGACCGATATGCCCCCCACGAACCGGGACCAATGCGCCCAGGCGATTCCTGTTGCCCCGGGCGCACGAACCGGGACCAATGCAGGGCATTTGTCCCGGATTTGGTTGCAACCGGGACAGCTGCCCCCCGGCCCCCTGGACGAGAGGGGTTGTTTCCACTAGTGATAGGTGGCGTTCTTTTGATCAAAACGTGACTACTCTTGTTGGATGACACCTTCATATAATACTCCCCTCAGTCCTAAAAAGGATGTCTCAACTTTGTATCTAGACATGTTTTAGTGTATAAACACATGCAAATTTGGATCAAGTTAAGATCATCTCTTGCAGACACTTATCCCGCGGACCCTTAAACGTAGATAAGGGGCGCGAAAAACGCGTTTTTATGGGCCGAAAAAGACTGCGGCGGAACAAACACCCCAAATCAGTGGGGATTTCTGATTTGCAGATTCAGTATGCGGTATCTATTCCGTGGCTGACAGAGCCAACCCTCAAACCGAAAAGACAGAGTTCGCGTTTTGAGCGATATTTTGAAAATTAAACATAGTAGATCCAAAATTAAACCCAATATTTTGACAATTAGTCATGGTTCACCCAATATACGCATGCCCAACACCATCACTCCGCACCACCATGGCATCCACCCTTGGCACAGCATGGCCTCTTCCGGCTCTTGCTCGCCTCCTTCGCTCCAAAATCTCCATCCTTGCTAGGTCGTGCAACTCGAGGGTCAGTTCATCCATTTCATCACGATTCATCGACATGATCATGTTCTCCTCCAAGTCATCGTCGTCGCCTCCACCGTCTACACCGCCGTCCAACTCATTGTATGAGCCGAGCGGGACATTGTCGACATCAACGGTGTTCTCGTCGAGGGCCTTCTCGTACGAACTACGAATTTGCAACTAAATTATCCGCGCTACTATAGAACAACAAATTTGAAACTACGAGATTCCGACATACCTCACACCCGATCAGTTGAACACCTGAGGGGCGCCGATGGTAGGGGAGAGAACATCCATCGTTGTTGTCGTCGTGGTATCCTCGAGTGTTGCCGTCGAGGCCAGTGATGTCGTCGCGGCCCCATTCCCCTTTGATTCGGAGCTCTTCTTCCGTAATCGCCGCCTGCCGCGGTTTCTACAGTGCGGGCGTGTCGAGATCGACAGGAGTGGAATCGGTGGCTGCGGCCCAGCCCTCATTCGACGCAGCTCCGGCTGCAGGACGGACACCTGGACCACGACCCTGCACGATGACGTTCCTTTCCTCTTCCGGGAAACCACCGAGACGACGACCTCCGCCGTGGCGGACGTGCGGGTTGGGTGCACTGTCAGCGCAACCCCGACGGAGACGGTGACCAGGGAGGGGTCGGAGGCGTCCATGCCGGCATCGCACGGCCTTGGGGGCGGCCGGGGTCGGGGAAGACAGATTGACGGCAGCGGCGGCGGCGAAAAAGGGGAAAGGAAACTGGCGCGCTGATTTTTCCCTCTCGCAAAAAAACTAGGGATAGTGGGCGCCCTCAGGTCGGCATCCCGCCCCACTTTGATTAAGCTTTCGCGGGAGCTTTCTCGTGTCCCTTAAAAAAAACTATGGACCGGCGGGAATTGGTGCGTCTGATATGGCCAGTTTTTCGCCCAAAACCTAAAAAATGCGGTTATTTTAAAGGTCCGCGTGGGATGTGAAGTCTGTTAGAGATGCTTAAGACATCCTTTTTGGAATGGATGGAGTAATTTTTAGCCCTCACATTGACCTTGTCCGGTGCTCATTGCCGTTTTGGAGCCTGACAAGAACTGTTGAATAATTAGGCATAATTTCCACAATTAATTCCAGAACATAAATCATGACAAAACCAGCTATTAACATGTGAACCTCGAACATACTAGATGTAGCAGACAACATGAATAATAGCAACAGGATCTCTCTAAACATGTAAACAGTAGACATGCTAAATAGACAGATCAGGACACAGATTCCGTACCGATCGTTTGTAGTAACGTTGTTGATGACAACGTTGGCGATGACGGGTCGGAGTAGATGACGCTTGAGGCGACGGTATGCAGCACCGCCTGACTTGTTAGGCAGACGAGCCGTCGTGGAAGCAGCGAGCAGTCGCGCGGAGCGCTTCCCAAAAACCTAATTCGCCCTCTCCCGTACAGGATCACAAAGGCGACTGGTTCCGGAGACCTGCTCTCCCGTTCGCCGGTGGACGCCGGCGCTCGGGATGGAGTAGACTACGTTGGCGGCGCAAGGAACGAGGTGTGGCAAAACCTAGATTGGTTCGGTGTGTGTACAGCGCCCACGGTGCGCGTCTTTTATAATGCGGTTCGGAAAACCCTAACGTGTGCGACGTGGGAGGCCCACGCCGCACGTCCGAGTCGGTTGCAGCACGCGATACGGGAGCGACCCGAACCGCCTCAGCTGTGACGCGTCCGTCACGACTACGAAATTGGTTTTCCAAAACAGCAAAATAAAGATAATTATTGTCTCGGCTCGAGGCTCGATTCACGAAACGCGATCGCGACGTGTCGTGTCGAGTCGAGACGAGCGAGCGAGCGGCGGAGGAGGAGGAGGAGTGCGCGAGAGGCTCTCTTGATCTCACTCACATACCATCCCTACAACACTCCACCTTATAAGGTGGTGTGCAACTCCTCAAACTTCCAATGTGGGACTAAACTTCCCACTCCCACCACTCACTAGTACACATGGGCCATTTTGAGATTTCAGGATTTGCTATTAGGCTCACATGCCTTGGGCCCAATTATTTCAGCACACTTACATGGGCTAAAATTCCAACAATCCCCCACCAGATCTCAAATGCCCATTTGAAGATTTGTCAATCCTCGCTACTTGTTTATATACCAGTGTTTCAGCAGAGACTGTTAAGTTGAACTTACGCCTAGAGCCTTAAGCTACATCTATCAGTAACTTGAACAATGGACTATGCCTTGAATTGCAAGTTTTGTACCAATAGACTTTACTCAAAGTCATAACTAGTACTTGGCTGCCAGTAGCCTACCCCGCGGGTGGAGCATATGCGTCATACTCCGTGGTCTCTTCATGAGTTTACTAGAGATCACCCAAATCTCATAGACTGCGACGGTTACAGTCGGACTCACATAGGTGTGTTCTTTCAAGAATGCTCTATAGGACAGCATCTTTGCTATGAATAGCCAACATAAACACATTAAGGCATGTTGCCAACCTGCCTTACAGCTCTTTGAGAGTTATGCATCATTACTTAGAGAGGGTTTATCAAATACTCTCCTCAGTCAAACCACTAGCTTGTTCTTCCCAGATCCTAATTCACGGATCTCCGATCACATAGGTTGGGTTACCACTATGGTGTAACGCTCACGGGTCATACCCATCTCCCTCGATGCACTATCTATCACATTACGTGATAGTCCCTTCGTAAAGGGATCTGCCAGGTTTTTGTCTGTTTGAATATACGTAACATTAATTACTCCGGAGTTTCTCAATTTCCTGACAGACTTCAAACGTCTTTTGACGTGTCTTGATGACTTCGCATTATCCTTAGAACTGGTCACCTTGGCAATCACCATTTGATTGTCACAGTTCATGAGGATAGCCGGTAATGGTTTCTCAACCACCGGCAAGTCCATCAAGAGCTCACGCAGCCATTCTGCCTCAACAGTGGCTGTATCTAAAGCAGTAAGTTCTGCTTCCATGGTTGACCTCGTCAATATGGTCTGTTTACAAGACCTCCATGACACTGCGCCACCTCCAAGAAGAAATGCATATCCACTTGTGGCGTAGAGCTCATCTACATCTGAGATCCAGTTAGAGTCACTATATCCCTCAAGCACAGCAGGGTGCCCTGAATAATGAATCCCATAGCTCATGGTACCATTCAGATAGCGCATGACCCTTTCAAGTGCATGCCAATGATCATTACCCGGGTTTGACATGAACCTGCTCAATTTGCTCACAGCAAAAGAGATGTCAGGCCTCATCGCGCTCGCAAGGTACATGAGTGAACCGATTATTTGAGAGTATCTCAATTGATCTTTCGTAATCCTCTTGTTCTTTCGAAGCGTCACGCTAGGATCATAAGGTGTTGGAGAAGGCTTGCTATCAATAAAGCCGAAACGGCTCAAGATCTCTCAACATAGTGTGATTGCGTCAACGTAATCCCACTCTCATCCTTAATAAGCTTAATGTTCAGAATTACATCAGCTTCTCCCAGATCTTCATATCAAAACACTTTGATAGAAAAGACTTGACCTCATTGATCACAATTATGCTTGTACCGAAAATCAGTATGTCGTCAACATACAAGCATAATATAACACTATCGCCCCCACCATGGCGGTAGTATACACACCTGTCAGCCTCATTAATGACAAAGCCCGCAGAAGTTAAAGTTCTGTCGAACTTCTCATGCCATTGCTTAGGTGCTTGTTTCAGTCCATACAAAGATTTTAACAATTTGCACACCTTTCTCTCTTCACCTTTTACCACAAACCCATAAGGCTGATCCATATAAATTTCCTCTTCCAACTCTCCGTTAAGGAAAGCTGTCTTTACGTCCATTTGATGAACGATAAGACCATAAGAGGCAGCCAGGGAAAGTAGTACACGAATGGTGGCCAGTCTAGCAACAGGTGAATAGGTGTCAAAGTAATCTTTGCCTTCTCGCTGAGTGTAGCCCTTGGCTACAAGCCGTGCCTTGTACTTCTCAATAGTACCATCAGGCCTTAGCTTCTTCTTGAACACCCACTTACAGCCCACTGGCTTACAACCATAAGGTCGTTCAGATAACTCCCACGTCCCATTAGAAAGAATGGAGTCCATCTCGTTATGGACAGCTTCTTTCCAGTCATCTGCATCTGGAGATGCAAATGCCTCTGCAATAGTTGTAGGAGTATTGTCCACAAGGTACACAATGAAATCATCACCAAAGGATTTTTCAATCCTCTGTCTCTTACTCCGTTTAGGAGCTTCATTGTCATCCTTCTCAAGGACGTTCTCATCATGTGGTTGTTCAGTATGATCACTAGATGTACTAGATTCCGGAATTAATTCAGAAGAAAATTCAGCAAAGCTATGCATATCTTTCATAGGAAACATATTCTCAAAAAATATTGCATCACGAGATTCCATAATAGTATCAACATGCATATCAGGCACCTCGGATTTAACCACTAGAAATCTATAACCAATGCTACGCTGAGCATAACCTAGAAATATACAATCCACTGTTTTCGGTCCGAGTTTGCGTTTCTTTGGAATTGGAACGTTGACTTTTGCCAAACATCCCCAAGTACGCAAATAAGAAAGTGATGGTTTTCTCCCAACCCACTCCTCATAAGGGGTTTTCTCTTTATTCTTGTTAGGAACTTTATTCAGGACATGACACGAAGTCAATAGAGCCTCCCCCACCATGCCTTAATAAACCAGCAGTGTCCAACATGGCATTCACCAAGTCAGTCAGCGTGCGGTTTTTCCTCTCAGCAATTCCGTTTGATTGTGGCGAATAGGAAGGCGTCCTCTCGTGAATAATACCGTGTTCCTCACAGAATTCATCAAACACTTTAGATAAATACTCTCCACCACGATCCGACCTAAAACGCTTGATCTTTCTTTCTAATTGATTTTCAACTTCAGCCTTATAGATTTTAAAGTAGTCTAAAGCCTCATCTTTAGTTTGCAACAAATAAACATAGCAGAATCTAGTAGCATCATCAATGAGTGTCATGAAATATCTCTTTCCACCTTTTGTCAACACACCATTCATCTCGCATAGATCAGAATGTATGAGTTCTAGAGGTGCCAAGTGTCTCTCCTCAGCTGCCGTGTGAGGCTTCCGAGGTTGCTTAGATTGCACACAACTATGGCACTTAGAACCTTTGGCAATGGTGAAATTCGGAATTAAACTTAAACTGGATAGCCGCGACAGTAAACCAAAATTAACATGACATAAACGAGAGTGGCAAACACTAGCATCTGAATCAACGTTGCCACAAATATGGTTTACTGACTTATTGCAAAATTCGGAAAGAGAAAAGCGGAACAAGCCTCCGCACTCATAGCCTTTACCAATAAATTGTCCAAATCTCGACACAACTACTTTATTGGACTCAAACACTACTTTAAATCCATCTCTGCAAAGAAGGGAGCCGCTGACGAGATTCTTATTCATAGAAGGGACATGCTGCACGTTCCTCAGCTGCACGATGTTTCCCGAAGTAAACTTCAGATCTACCGTGCCAACACCACGAACAGAAGCATGTGACCCATTCCCCATTAGGACGGAAGAATCCCGTGCGACCTGATAAGAAGTGAACATAGAGATGTCAGCACACACATGAACATTAGCACCCGTATCAATCCACCAACATGGAGATTGAAGAACTGAAAGTACCATCGGTATATTACCGTAGCCACGTTGACATTCTTGGAGCCTTTCTTCCCTTTCTTGTCTGCACGATCTGGGCAGTCCACAGAAAAGTGGCCGAGCGCTCCACACGTAAAGCACTCGAGCCCAGCTTTGTTCAGCACCTTCTTCTTCTTCTTATTCTTAAAGGCAGTAGTGTTCACAGGACCATTGAACTGGGGCTTATAGTTCCCTTTGTTCTTGCTGTTATTCTTGACGTGATGATTTTTCTGCACCATATTGGCACTAGACTGCAAATCACCACCTCTCTCAGTTGTGTCCTTTGCTCGAGCTTTCTCCTCAACATCAAGAGACGCTATCAGATTTTCAACTGATATCTCCTGTCTCTTATGTTTGAGAGATGTGGCGAAACTCCTCCATGAAGAAGGCAGTTTTGCAATAATGCATCCAGCCACAAACTTATCAGGAATCACACACTTGAGCAGATCAAGCTCCTTCGCAATGCACTGTATCTCATGAGCCTGTTCGACTACAGAACAGTTATTCACCATCTTGTAGTCGTTAAATCTCTCCATGATATACAGCTCACTGCCAGCATCGGACGCACCGAATTTAGTGTTCAGTGCATCCCAGAGCTCCTTAGCGTCTTCGATGTGCATATGCACATCGCACAGACGTCCCTCCAGGACACTCAGAATACAGCCTCTGAAATTATTATTGGCTTCCTTGAACTTATTTTGAACCTCGTCAGAAGCTCCTTCAGGAAGGCCACTCATAACAATGTCCCACACTTTCATGGACTGGAGCCACAGTTGGCTTCGCAGTTGCCATCTCTTAAAGGTGGTACCATTGAACTTTTCCGGTTTCATCGAATCACTTAAGTGGGCCATAGTCAGTTCAGGAAATTGCCTACAATTAGGTTTTTGGATTGTTGAATAATTACGCATAATTTCCACAATTAATTCCAGAACATAAATCATGACAAAACCAGCTATTAACATGTGAACCTCGAACATACTAGATGTAGCAGACAACATGAACAATAGCAACAGGATCTCTCTAAACATGTAAACAGTAGACATGCTAAATAGACAGATCAGGACACAGATTCCGTACCGATCGTTTGTAGTAACGTTGTTGATGACAACGTTGGCGATGACGGGTCGGAGTAGACGACGCTTGAGGCGACGGTACGCAGCACCGCCTGACTTGTTAGGCAGACGAGCCGTCGTGGAAGCAGCGAGCAGTCGCGCGGAGCGCTTCCCAAAAACCTAATTCGCCCTCTCCCGTACAGGATCACAAAGGCGACTGGTTCCGGAGACCTGCTCTCCCGTTCGCCGGTGGACGCCGGCGCTCGGGATGGAGTAGACTACGTTGGCGGCGCAAGGAACGAGGTGTGGCAAAACCTAGATTGGTTCGGTGTGTGTACAGCGCCCACGGTGCGCGTCTTTTATAATGCGGTTCGGAAAACCCTAACGTGTGCGACGTGGGAGGCCCACGCCGCACGTCCGAGTCGGTTGCAGCACGCGATACGGGAGCGACCCGAACCGCCTCAGCTGTGACGCGTCCATCACGACTACGAAATTGGTTTTCCAAAACAGCAAAATAAAGATAATTATTGTCTCGGCTCGAGGCTCGATTCACGAAACGCGATCGCGACGTGTCGTGTCGAGTCGAGACGAGCGAGCGGCGGCGGAGGAGGAGGAGTGCGCGAGAGGCTCTCTTGTTCTCACTCACATACCATCCCTACAACACTCCACCTTATAAGGTGGTGTGCAACTCCTCAAACTTCCAATGTGGGACTAAACTTCCCACTCCCACCACTCACTATTACACATGGGCCATTTTGAGATTTCAGGATTTGCTATTAGCCTCACATGCCTTGGGCCCAATTATTTCAGCACACTTACATGGGCTAAAATTTCAACAATCCCCCACCAGATCTCAAATGCCCATTTGAAGATTTGCCAATCCTCGCTACTTATTTATATACCAGTGTTTCAGCAGAGACTGTTAAGTTGAACTTCCGCCTAGAGCCTTAAGCTACATCTATCAGTAACTTGAACAATGGACTATGCCTTGAATTGCAAGTTTTGTGCCAATAGACTTTACTCAAAGTCATAACTAGTACTTGGCTGCCAGTAGCCTACCCCGCGGGTGGAGCATATGCGTCATACTCCGTGGTCTCTTCATGAGTTTACTAGAGATCACCCAAATCTCATAGACTGCGACGGTTACAGTCGGACTCACATAGGTGTGTTCTTTCAAGAATGCTCTGTAGGACAGCATCTTTGCTATGAATAGCCAACATAAACACATTAAGGCATGTTACCAACCTGCCTTACAGCTCTTTGAGAGTTATGCATCATTACTTAGAGAGGGTTTGTCAAATACTCTCCTCAGTCAAACCACTAGCTTGTTCTTCCCAGATCCTAATTCACGGGATCTCCGATCACATAGGTTGGGTTACCACTATGGTGTAACGCTCACGGGTCTCATACCCATCCTCGATGCACTATCTATCACATTACGTGATAGTCCCTTCGTAAAGGGATCTGCCAGGTTTTTGTCTGTTTGAATATACGTAACAGTAATTACTCCGGAGTTTCTCAATTTCCTGACAGACTTCAAACGTCTTTTGACGTGTCTTGATGACTTCGCATTATCCTTAGAACTGGTCACCTTGGCAATCACCGTTTGATTGTCACAGTTCATGAGGATAGCCGGTAATGGTTTCTCAACCACCGGAAAGTCCATCAAGAGCTCACGCAGCCATTCTGCCTCAACAATGGCTGTATCTAAAGCAGTAAGTTCTGCTTCCATGGTTGACCTCGTCAATATGGTCTGTTTACAAGACCTCCATGACACTGCGCCACCTCCAAGAAGAAATGCATATCCACTTGTGGCGTAGAGCTCATCTACATCTGAGATCCAGTTAGAGTCACTATATCCCTCAAGCACAGCAGGGTGCCCTGAATAATGAATCCCATAGCTCATGGTACCATTCAGATAGCGCATGACCCTTTCAAGTGCATGCCAATGATCATTACCCGGGTTTGACATGAACCTGCTCAATTTGCTCACAGCAAAAGAGATGTCAGGCCTCGTCGCGCTCGCAAGGTACATGAGTGAACCGATTATTTGAGAGTATCTCAATTGATCTTTCGTAATCCTCTTGTTCTTTCGAAGCGTCACGCTAGGATCATAAGGTGTTGGAGAAGGCTTGCTATCAATAAAGCCGAAACGGCACAAGATCTTCTCAACATAGTGTGATTGCGTCAACATAATCCCACTCTCATCCTTAATAAGCTTAATGTTCAGAATTACATCAGCTTCTCCCAGATCTTTCATATCAAAACACTTTGATAGAAAAGACTTGACCTCATTGATCACAATTATGCTTGTACCGAAAATCAGTATGTCGTCAACATACAAGCATAATATAACACTATCGCCCCCACCATGGCGGTAGTATACACACCTGTCAGCCTCATTAATGACAAAGCCCGCAGAAGTTAAAGTTCTGTCGAACTTCTCATGCCATTGCTTAGGTGCTTGTTTCAGTCCATACAAAGATTTTAACAATTTGCACACCTTTCTCTCTTCACCTTTTACCACAAACCCATCAGGCTGATCCATATAAATTTCCTCTTCCAACTCTCCGTTAAGGAAAGCTGTCTTTACGTCCATTTGATGAACGATAAGACCATAAGAGGCAGCCAGGGAAAGTAGTACACGAATGGTGGTCAGTCTAGCAACAGGTGAATAGGTGTCAAAGTAATCTTCGCCTTCTCGCTGAGTGTAGCCCTTGGCTACAAGCCGTGCCTTGTACTTCAATAGTACCATCAGGCCTTAGCTTCTTCTTGAACACCCACTTACAGCCCACTGGCTTACAACCATAAGGTCGTTCAGATAACTCCCACGTCCCATTAGAAAGAATGGAGTCCATCTCGTTATGGACAGCTTCTTTCCAGTCATCTGCATCTGGAGATGCAAATGCCTCTGCAATAGTTGTAGGAGTATTGTCCACAAGGTACACAATGAAATCATCACCAAAGGATTTTTCAATCCTCTGTCTCTTACTCCGTTTAGGAGCTTCATTGTCATCCTTCTCAAGGACGTTCTCATCATGTGGTTGTTCAGTATGATCACTAGATGTACTAGATTCTGGAATTAATTCATAAGAAAATTCAGCAGAGCTATGCATATCTTTCATAGGAAACATATTCTCAAAAAATATTGCATCACGAGATTCCATAATAGTATCAACATGCATATCAGGCACCTCGGATTTAACCACTAGAAATCTATAACCAATGCTACGCTGAGCATAACCTAGAAATATACAATCCACTGTTTTCGGTCCGAGTTTGCGTTTCTTTGGAATTGGAACGTTGACTTTTGCCAAACATCCCCAAGTACGCAAATAAGAAAGTGATGGTTTTCTCCCAACCCACTCCTCATAAGGGGTTTTCTCTTTATTCTTGTTAGGAACTTTATTCAGGACATGACACGAAGTCAATAGAGCCTCCCCCCACCATGCCTTAGATAAACCAGCAGTGTCCAACATGGCATGCATTCACCAAGTCAGTCAGCGTGCGATTTTTCCTCTCAGCAATTCCGTTTGATTGTGGCGAATAGGGAGGCGTCCTCTCGTGAATAATACCGTGTTCCTCACAGAATTCATCAAACACTTTAGATAAATACTCTCCACCACGATCCGACCTAAAACGCTTGATCTTTCTTTCTAATTGATTTTCAACTTCAGCCTTATAGATTTTAAAGTAGTCTAAAGCCTCATCTTTAGTTTGCAACAAATAAACATAGCAGAATCTAGTAGCATCATCAATGAGTGTCATGAAATATCTCTTTCCACCTTTTGTCAACACACCATTCATCTCGCATAGATCAGAATGTATGAGTTCTAGAGGTGCCAAGTGTCTCTCCTCAGCTGCCGTGTGAGGCTTCCGAGGTTGCTTAGATTGCACACAACTATGGCATTTAGAACCTTTGGCAATGGTGAAATTCGGAATTAAACTTAAACTGGATAGCCGCGACAGTAAACCAAAATTAACATGACATAAACGAGAGTGCCAAACACTAGCATCTGAATCAACGTTGCCACAAATATGGTTTACTGACTTTTTGCAAAATTCGGAAAGAGAAAAGCGGAACAAGCCTCCGCACTCATAGCCTTTACCAATAAATTGTCCAAATCTCGACACAACTAGTTTATTGGACTCAAACACTACTTTAAACCCATCTCTGCAAAGAAGGGAGCCGCTGACGAGATTCTTATTCATAGAAGGGACATGCTGCACGTTCCTCAGCTGCACGATCTTTCCCGAAGTAAACTTCAGATCTACCGTGCCAACACCACGAACAGAAGCATGTGACCCATTCCCCATTAGGACGGAAGAATCCCGTGCGACCTGATAAGAAGTGAACATAGAGATGTCAGCACACACATGAACATTAGCACCCGTATCAATCCACCAACATGGAGATTGAAGAACTGAAAGTACCATCGGTATTACCGTACCCATCAGTGTTGCTAGCGGTCACCACGTTGACATTCTTGGAGCCTTTCTTCCCTTTCTTGTCTGCACGATCTGGGCAGTCCACAGAAAAGTGGCCGAGCGCTCCACACGTAAAGCACTCGAGCCCAGCTTTGTTCAGCACCTTCTTCTTCTTATTATTCTTAAAGGCAGTAGTGTTCACAGGACCATTGAACTGGGGCTTATAGTTCCCTTTGTTCTTGCTGTTATTCTTGACGTGATGATTTTTCTGCACCATATTGGCACTAGACTGCAAATCACCACCTCTCTCAGTTGTGTCCTTTGCTCGAGCTTTCTCCTCAACATCAAGAGACGCTATCAGATTTTCAACTTATATCTCCTGTCTCTTATGTTTGAGAGATGTGGCGAAACTCCTCCATGAAGAAGGCAGTTTTGCAATAATGCATCCAGCCACAAACTTATCAGGAATCACACACTTGAGCAGATCAAGCTCCTTCGCAATGCACTGTATCTCATGAGCCTGTTCGACTACAGAACGATTATTCACCATCTTGTAGTCGTTAAAGCTCTCCATGATATACAGCTCACTGCCAGCATCGGACGCACCGAATTTAGTGTTTAGTGCATCCCAGAGCTCCTTAGCGTCTTCGATGTGCATATGCACATCGCACAGACGTCCCTCCAGGACACTCAGAATACAGCCTGAAATTATTATTGGCTTCCTTGAACTTATTCTGAACCTCGTCAGAAGCTCCTTCAGGAAGGCCACTCATAACAATGTCCCACACTTTCATGGACTGGAGCCACAGTTGGCTTCGCAGTTGCCATCTCTTAAAGGTGGTACCATTGAACTTTTCCGGTTTCATCGAATCACTTAAGTGGGCCATAGTCAGTTCAGGAAATTGCCTACAATTAGGTTTTTGGATTGTTGAATAATTAGGCATAATTTCCACAATTAATTCCAGAACATAAATCATGACAAAACCAGCTATTAACATGTGAACCTCGAACATACTAGATGTAGCAGACAACATGAATAATAGCAACAGGATCTCTCTAAACATGTAAACAGTAGACATGCTAAATAGACAGATCAGGACACAGATTCCGTACCGATCGTTTGTAGTAACGTTGTTGATGACAACGTTGGCGATGACGGGTCGGAGTAGATGACGCTTGAGGCGACGGTACGCAGCACCGCCTGACTTGTTAGGCAGACGAGCCGTCGTGGAAGCAGCGAGCAGTCGCGCGGAGCGCTTCCCAAAAACCTAATTCCCCTCTCCCGTACAGGATCACAAAGGCGACTGGTTCCGGAGACCTTCTCTCCCGTTCGCCGGTGGACGCCGGCGCTCGGGATGGAGTAGACTACGTTGGCGGCGCAAGGAACGAGGTGTGTCAAAACCTAGATTGGTTCGGTGTGTGTACAGCGCCCACGGTGCGCGTCTTTTATAATGCGGTTTGGAAAACCCTAACGTGTGCGACGCGAGGCTCGATTCACGAAACGCGATCGCGACGTGTCGTGTCGTGTCGTGTCGAGTCGAGACGAGCGAGCGAGCGGCGGAGGAGGAGGAGGAGTGCGCGAGAGGCTCTCTTGTTCTCACTCACATACCATCCCTACAACACTCCACCTTATAAGGTGGTGTGCAACTCCTCAAACTTCCAATGTGGGACTAAACTTCCCACTCCCACCACTCACTAGTACACATGGGCCATTTTGAGATTTCAGGATTTGCTATTAGGCTCACATGCCTTGGGCCCAATTATTTCAGCACACTTACATGGGCTAAAATTCCAACAATCCCCCACCAGATCTCAAATGCCCATTTTAAGATTTGCCAATCCTCGCTACTTGTTTATATACCAGTGTTTCAGCAGAGACTGTTAAGTTGAACTTCCGCCTAGAGCCTTAAGCTACATCTATCAGTAACTTGAACAATGGACTATGCCTTGAATTGCAAGTTTTGTGCCAATAGACTTTACTCAAAGTCATAACTAGTACTTGGCTGCCAGTAGCCTACCCCGCGGGTGGAGCATATGCGTCATACTCCGTGGTCTCTTCATGAGTTTACTAGAGATCACCCAAATCTCATAGACTGCGACGGTTACAGTCGGACTCACATAGGTGTGTTCTTTCAAGAATGCTCTGTAGGACAGCATCTTTGCTATGAATAGCCAACAAAACATTAAGGCATGTTGCCAACCTGCCTTACAGCTCTTTGAGAGTTATGCATCATTACTTAGAGAGGGTTTATCAAATACTCTCCTCGGTCAAACCACTAGCTTGTTCTTCCCAGATCCTAATTCACGGGATATCCGATCACATAGGTTGGGTTACCACTATGGTGTAACGCTCACGGGTCTCATACACATCTCCCTCGATGCACTATCTATCACATTACGTGATAGTCCCTTCGTAAAGGGATCTGCCAGGTTTTTGTCTGTTTGAATATACGTAACAGTAATTACTCCGGAGTTTCTCAATTTCCTGACAGACTTCAAACGTCTTTTGACGTGTCTTGATGACTTCGCATTATCCTTAGAACTGGTCACCTTGGCAATCACCGTTTGATTGTCACAGTTCATGAGGATAGCCGGTAATGGTTTCTCAACCACCGGCAAGTCCATCAAGAGCTCACGCAGCCATTCTGCCTCAACAGTGGCTGTATCTAAAGCAGTAAGTTCTGCTTCCATGGTTGACCTCGTCAATATGGTCTGTTTACAAGACCTCCATGACACTGCGCCACCTCCAAGAAGAAATGCATATCCACTTGTGGCGTAGAGCTCATCTACATCTGAGATCCAGTTAGAGTCACTATATCCCTCAAGCACAGCAGGGTGCCCTGAATAATGAATCCCATAGCTCATGGTACCATTCAGATAGCGCATGACCCTTTCAAGTGCATGCCAATGATCATTACCCGGGTTTGACATGAACCTGCTCAATTTGCTCACAGCAAAAGAGATGTCAGGCCTCGTCGCGCCCGCAAGGTACATGAGTGAACCGATTATTTGAGAGTATCTCAATTGATCTTTCGTAATCCTCTTGTTCTTTCGAAGCGTCACGCTAGGATCATAAGGTGTTGGAGAAGGCTTGCTATCAATAAAGCCGAAACGGCTCAAGATCTTCTCAACATAGTGTGATTGCGTCAACGTAATCCCACTCTCATCCTTAATAAGCTTAATGTTCAGAATTACATCAGCTTCTCCCAGATCTTTCATATCAAAACACTTTGATAGAAATGACTTGACCTCATTGATCACAATTATGCTTGTACCGAAAATCAGTATGTCGTCAACATACAAGCATAATATAAACACTATCGCCCCCACCATGGCGGTAGTATACACACCTGTCAGCCTCATTAATGACAAAGCCCGCAGAAGTTAAAGTTCTGTCGAACTTCTCATGCCATTGCTTAGGTGCTTGTTTCAGTCCATACAAAGATTTTAACAATTTGCACACCTTTCTCTCTTCACCTTTTACCACAAACCCATCAGGCTGATCCATATAAATTTCCTCTTCCAACTCTCCGTTAAGGAAAGCTGTCTTTACGTCCATTTGATGAACGATAAGACCATAAGAGACAGCCAGGGAAAGTAGTACACGAATGGTGGTCAGTCTAGCAACAGGTGAATAGGTGTCAAAGTAATCTTCGCCTTCTCGCTGAGTGTAGCCCTTGGCTACAAGCCGTGCCTTGTACTTCTCAATAGTACCATCAGGCCTTAGCTTCTTCTTGAACACCCACAGGTGAACATAGAGATGTCAGCACACACATGAACATTAGCACCCGTATCAATCCACCGACATGGAGATTGAAGAACTGAAAGTACCATCGGTATATTACCGTACCCATCAGTGTTGCTAGCGGTCACCACGTTGACATTCTTGGAGCCTTTCTTCTCTTTCTTGTCTGCACGATCTGGGCAGTCCACAGAAAAGTGGCCGAGCGCTACACACGTAAAGCACTCGAGCCCAGCTTTGTTCAGCACCTTCTTCTTCTTCTTATTCTTAAAGGCAGTAGTGTTCACAGGACCATTGAACTGGGGCTTATAGTTCCCTTTGTTCTTGCTGTTATTCTTGACGTGATGATTTTTCTGCACCATATTGGCACTAGACTGCAAATCACCACCTCTCTCAGTTGTGTCCTTTGCTCGAGCTTTCTCCTCAACATCAAGAGACGCTATCAGATTTTCAACTGATATCTCCTGTCTCTTATGTTTGAGAGATGTGGCGAAACTCCTCCATGAAGAAGGCAGTTTTGCAATAATGCATCCAGCCACAAACTTATCAGGAATCACACACTTGAGCAGATCAAGCTCCTTCGCAATGCACTGTATCTCATGAGCCTGTTCGACTACAGAACGATTATTCACCATCTTGTAGTCGTTAAAGCTCTCCATGATATACAACTCACTGCCAGCATCGGACGCACCGAATTTAGTGTTCAGTGCATCCCAGAGCTCCTTAGCGTCTTCGATGTGCATATGCACATCGCACAGACGTCCCTCCAGGACACACAGAATACGGCCTCTGAAATTATTATTGGCTTCCTTGAACTTTTTCTGAACCTCGTCAGAAGCTCCTTCAGGAAGGCCACTCATAACAATGTCCCACACTTTCATGGACTGGAGCCACAGTTGGCTTCGCAGTTGCCATCTCTTAAAGGTGGTACCATTGAACTTTTCCGGTTTCATCGAATCACTTAAGTGGGCCATAGTCAGTTCAGGAAATTGCCTACAATTAGGTTTTTGGATTGTTGAATAATTAGGCATAATTTCCACAATTAATTCCAGAACATAAATCATGACAAAACCAGCTATTAACATGTGAACCTCGAACATACTAGATGTAGCAGACAACATGAATAATAGCAACAGGATCTCTCTAAACATGCAAACAGTAGACATGCTAAATAGACAGATCAGGACACAGATTCCGTACCGATCGTTTGTAGTAACGTTGTTGATAAACGTTGGCGATGACGGGTCGGAGTAGATGACGCTTGAGGCGACGGTACGCAGCACCGCCTGACTTGTTAGGCAGACGAGCCGTCGTGGAAGCAGCGAGCAGTCGCGCGGAGCGCTTCCCAAAAACCTAATTCGCCCTCTCCCGTACAGGATCACAAAGGCGACTGGTTCCGGAGACCTGCTCTCCCGTTCGCCGGTGGACGCCGGCGCTCGGGATGGAGTAGACTACGTTGGCGGCGCAAGGAACGAGGTGTGGCAAAACCTAGATTGGTCCGGTGTGTGTACAGCGCCCACGGTGCGCGTCTTTTATAATGCGGTTCGGAAAACCCTAACGTGTGCGACGTGGGAGGCCCACGCCGCACGTCCGAGTCGGTTGCAGCACGCGATACGGGAGCGACCCGAACCGCCTCAGCTGTGACGCGTCCGTCACGACTACGAAATTGGTTTTCCAAAACAGCAAAATAAAGATAATTATTGTCTCGGCTCGAGGCTCGATTCACGAAACGCGATCGCGACGTGTCGTGTCGAGTCGAGACGAGCGAGCGAGCGGCGGAGGAGGAGGAGGAGTGCGCGAGAGGCTCTCTTGTTCTCACTCACATACCATCCCTACAACACTCCACCTTATAAGGTGGTGTGCAACTCCTCAAACTTCCAATGTGGGACTAAACTTCCACTCCCACCACTCACTAGTACACATGGGCCATTTTGAGATTTCAGGATTTGCTATTAGGCTCACATGCCTTGGGCCCAATTATTTCAGCACACTTACATGGGTTAAAATTCCAACAATCCCCCACCAGATCTCAAATGCCCATTTGAAGATTTGCCAATCCTCGCTACTTGTTTATATACCAGTGTTTCAGCAGAGACTGTTAAGTTGAACTTCCGCCTAGAGCCTTAAGCTACATCTATCAGTAACTTGAACAATGGACTATGTCTTGAATTGCAAGTTTTGTGCCAATAGACTTTACTCAAAGTCATAACTAGTACTTGGCTGCCAGTAGCCTACCCCGCGGGTGGAGCATATGCGTCATACTCCGTGGTCTCTTCATGAGTTTACTAGAGATCACCCAAATCTCATAGACTGCGACGGTTACAGTCGGACTCACATAGGTGTGTTCTTTCAAGAATGCTCTGTAGGACAGCATCTTTGCTATGAATAGCCAACATAAACACATTAAGGCATGTTGCCAACCTGCCTTACAACTCTTTGAGAGTTATGCATCATTACTTAGAGAGGGTTTATCAAATACTCTCCTCGGTCAAACCACTAGCTTGTTCTTCCCAGATCCTAATTCACGGGATATCCGATCACATAGGTTGGGTTACCACTATGGTGTAACGCTCACGGGTCTCATACCCATCTCCCTCGATGCACTATCTATCACATTACGTGATAGTCCCTTCGTAAAGGGATCTGCCAGGTTTTTGTCTGTTTGAATATAACAGTAATTACTCCGGAGTTTCTCAATTCCTGACAGACTTCAAACGTCTTTTGACGTGTCTTGATGACTTCGCATTATCCTTAGAACTGGTCACCTTGGCAATCACCGTTTGATTGTCACAGTTCATGAGGATAGCCGGTAATGGTTTCTCAACCACCGGCAAGTCCATCAAGAGCTCACGCAGCCATTCTGCCTCAACAGTGGCTGTATCTAAAGCAGTAAGTTCTGCTTCCATGGTTGACCTCGTCAATTGGTCTGTTTACAAGACCTCCATGACACTGCGCCACCTCCAAGAAGAAAATGCATATCCACTTGTGGCGTAGAGCTCATCTACATCTGAGATCCAGTTAGAGTCACTATATCCCTCAAGCACAGCAGGGTGCCCTGAATAATGAATCCCATAGCTCATGGTACCATTCAGATAGCGCATGACCCTTTCAAGTGCATGCCAATGATCATTACCCGGGTTTGACATGAACCTGCTCAATTTGCTCACAGCAAAAGAGATGTCAGGCCTCGTCGCGCCCGCAAGGTACATGAGTGAACCGATTATTTGAGAGTATCTCAATTGATCTTTCGTAATCCTCTTGTTCTTTCGAAGCGTCACGCTAGGACATAAGGTGTTGGAGAAGGCTTGCTATCAATAAAGCCGAAACGGCTCAAGATCTTCTCAACATAGTGTGATTGCGTCAACGTAATCCCACTCTCATCCTTAATAAGCTTAATGTTCAGAATTACATCAGCTTCTCCCAGATCTTTCATATCAAAACACTTTGATAGAAAAGACTTGACCTCATTGATCACAATTATGCTTGTACCGAAAATCAGTATGTCGTCAACATACAAGCATAATATAACACTATCGCCCCCACCATGGCGGTAGTATACACACCTGTCAACCTCATTAATGACAAAGCCCGCAGAAGTTAAAGTTCTGTCGAACTTCTCATGCCATTGCTTAGGTGCTTGTTTCAGTCCATACAAAGATTTTAACAATTTGCACACCTTTCTCTCTTCACCTTTTACCACAAACCCATCAGGCTGATCCATATAAATTTCCTCTTCCAACTCTCCGTTAAGGAAAGCTGTCTTTACGTCCATTTGATGAACGATAAGACCATAAGAGGCAGCCAGGGAAAGTAGTACACGAATGGTGGTCAGTCTAGCAACAGGTGAATAGGTGTCAAAGTAATCTTCGCCTTCTCGCTGAGTGTAGCCCTTGGCTACAAGCCGTGCCTTGTACTTCTCAATAGTACCATCAGGCCTTAGCTTCTTCTTGAACACCCACAGGTGAACATAGAGATGTCAGCACACACATGAACATTAGCACCCGTATCAATCCACCAACATGGAGATTGAAGAACTGAAAGTACCATCGGTATATTACCGTACCCATCAGTGTTGCTAGCGGTCACCACGTTGACATTCTTGGAGCCTTTCTTCCCTTTCTTATCTGCACGATCTGGGCAGTCCACAGAAAAGTGGCCGAGCGCTCCACACGTAAAGCACTCGAGCACAGCTTTGTTCAGCACCTTCTTCTTCTTCTTATTCTTAAAGGCAGTAGTGTTCACAGGACCATTGAACTGGGGCTTATAGTTCCCTTTGTTCTTGCTGTTATTCTTGACGTGATGATTTTTCTGCACCATATTGGCACTAGACTGCAAATCACCACCTCTCTCAGTTGTGTCCTTTGCTCGAGCTTTCTCCTCAACATCAAGAGACGCTATCAGATTTTCAACTGATATCTCCTGTCTCTTATGTTTGAGAGATGTGGCGAAACTCCTCCATGAAGAAGGCAGTTTTGCAATAATGCATCCAGCCACAAACTTATCAGGAATCACACACTTGAGCAGATCAAGCTCCTTCGCAATGCATTGTATCTCATGAGCCTGTTCGACTACAGAACGGTTATTCACCATCTTGTAGTCGTTAAAGCTCTCCATGATATACAGCTCACTGCCAGCATCGGACGCACCGAATTTAGTGTTCAGTGCATCCCAGAGCTCCTTAGCGTCTTCGATGTGCATATGCACATCGCACAGACGTTCCTCCAGGACACTCAGAATACAGCCTCTGAAATTATTATTGGCTTCCTTGAACTTATTCTGAACCTCGTCAGAAGCTCCTTCAGGAAGGCCACTCATAACAATGTCCCACACTTTCATGGACTGGAGCCACAGTTGGCTTCGCAGTTGCCATCTCTTAAAGGTGTTACCATTGAACTTTTCCGGTTTCATCGAATCACTTAAGTGGGCCATAGTCAGTTCAGGAAATTGCCTACAATTAGGTTTTTGGATTGTTGAATAATTAGGCATAATTTCCACAATTAATTCCAGAACATAAATCATGACAAAACCAGCTATTAACATGTGAACCTCGAACATACTAGATGTAGGAGACAACATGAATAATAGCAACAGGATCTCTCTAAACATGTAAACAGTAGACATGCTAAATAGACAGATCAGGACACAGATTCCGTACCGATCGTTTGTTGTAACGTTGTTGATGACAACGTTGGCGATGACGGGTCGGAGTAGATGACGCTTGAGGCGAAGGTATGCAGCACCGCCTGACTTGTTAGGCAGACGAGCCGTCGTGGAAGCAGCGAGCAGTCGCGCGGAGCGCTTCCCAAAAACCTAATTCGCCCTCTCCCGTACAGGATCACAAAGGCGACTGGTTCCGGAGACCTGCTCTCCCGTTCGCCGGTGGACGCCGGCGCTCGGGATGGAGTAGACTACGTTGGCGGCGCAAGGAACGAGGTGTGGCAAAACCTAGATTGGTTCGGTGTGTGTACAGCGCCCACGGTGCGCGTCTTTTATAATGCGGTTCGGAAAACCCTAACGTGTGCGACGTGGGAGGCCCACGCCGCACGTCCGAGTCGGTTGCAGCACGCGATACGGGAGCGACCCGAACCGCCTCAGCTGTGACGCGTCCGTCACGACTACGAAATTGGTTTTCCAAAACAGCAAAATAAAGATAATTATTGTCTCGGCTCGAGGCTCGATTCACGATTCACGAAACGCGATCGCGACATGTCGTGTCGAGTCGAGACGAGCGAGCGAGCGGCGGAGGAGGAGGAGGAGTGCGCGAGAGGCTCTCTTGTTCTCACTCACATACCATCCCTACAACACTCCACCTTATAAGGTGGTGTGCAACTCCTCAAACTTCCAATGTGGGACTAAACTTCCCACTCCCACCACTCACTAGTACACATGGGCCATTTGAGATTTCAGGATTTGCTATTAGGCTCACATGCCTTGGGCCCAATTATTTCAGCACACTTACATGGGCTAAAATTCCAACAATCCCCCACCAGATCTCAAATGCCCATTTTAAGATTTGCCAATCCTCGCTACTTGTTTATATACCAGTGTTTCAGCAGAGACTGTTAAGTTGAACTTCCGCCTAGAGCCTTAAGCTACATCTATCAGTAACTTGAACAATGGACTATGCCTTGAATTGCAAGTTTTGTGCCAATAGACTTTACTCAAAGTCATAACTAGTACTTGGCTGCCAGTAGCCTACCCCGCGGGTGGAGCATATGCGTCATACTCCGTGGTCTCTTCATGAGTTTACTAGAGATCACCCAAATCTCATAGACTGCGACGGTTACAGTCGGACTCACATAGGTGTGTTCTTTCAAGAATGCTCTGTAGGACAGCATCTTTGCTATGAATAGCCAACATAAACACATTAAGGCATGTTGCCAACCTGCCTTACAGCTCTTTGAGAGTTATGCATCATTACTTAGAGAGGGTTTATCAAATACTCTCCTCAGTCAAACCACTAGCTTGTTCTTCCCAGATCCTAATTCACGGGATATCCGATCACATAGGTTGGGTTACGACTATTGTGTAACGCTCACGGGTCTCATACCCATCTCCCTCGATGCACTATCTATCACATTACGTGATAGTCCCTTCGTAAAGGGATCTGCCAGGTTTTTGTCTGTTTGAATATACGTAACAGTAATTACTCCGGAGTTTCTCAATTTCCTGACAGACTTCAAACGTCTTTTGACGTGTCTTGATGACTTCGCATTATCCTTAGAACTGGTCACCTTGGCAATCACCGTTTGATTGTCACAGTTCATGAGGATAGCCGGTAATGGTTTCTCAACCACCGGCAAGTCCATCAAGAGCTCACGCAGCCATTCTGCCTCAACAGTGGTTGTATCTAAAGCAGTAAGTTCTGCTTCCATGGTTGACCTCGTCAATATGGTCTGTTTACAAGACCTCCATGACACTGCGCCACCTCCAAGAAGAAATGCATATCCACTTGTGGCGTAGAGCTCATCTACATCTGAGATCCAGTTAGAGTCACTATATCCCTCAAGCACAGCAGGGTGCCCTGAATAATGAATCCCATAGCTCATGGTACCATTCAGATAGCGCATGACCCTTTCAAGTGCATGCCAATGATCATTACCCGGGTTTGACATGAACCTGCTCAATTTGCTCACAGCAAAAGAGATGTCAGGCCTCGTCGCGCTCGCAAGGTACATGAGTGAACCGATTATTTGAGAGTATCTCAATTGATCTTTCGTAATCCTCTTGTTCTTTCGAAGCGTCACGCTAGGATCATAAGGTGTTGGAGAAGGCTTGCTATCAATAAAGCCGAAACGGCACAAGATCTTCTCAACATAGTGTGATTGCGTCAACCTAATCCCACTCTCATCCTTAATAAGCTTAATGTTCAGAATTACATCAGCTTCTCCCAGATCTTTCATATCAAAACACTTTGATAGAAAAGACTTGACCTCATTGATCACAATTATGCTTGTACCGAAAATCAGTATGTCGTCAACATACAAGCATAATATAACACTATCGCCCCCACCATGGCGGTAGTAGTATACACACCTGTCAGCCTCATTAATGACAAAGCCCGCAGAAGTTAAAGTTCTGTCGAACTTCTCATGCCATTGCTTAGGTGCTTGTTTCAGTCCATACAAAGATTTTAACAATTTGCACACCTTTCTCTCTTCACCTTTTACCACAAACCCATCAGGCTGATCCATATAAATTTCCTCTTCCAACTCTCCGTTAAGGAAAGCTGTCTTTACGTCCATTTGATGAACGATAAGACCATAAGAGGCAGCAAGGGAAAGTAGTACACGAATGGTGGTCAGTCTAGCAACAGGTGAATAGGTGTCAAAGTAATCTTCGCCTTCTCGCTGAGTGTAGCCCTTGGCTACAAGCCGTGCCTTGTACTTCTCAATAGTACCATCAGGCCTTAGCTTCTTCTTGAACACCCACAGGTGAACATAGAGATGTCAGCACACACATGAACATTAGCACCCGTATCAATCCACCAACATGGAGATTGAAGAACTGAAAGTACCATCGGTATATTACCGTACCCATCAGTGTTGCTAGCGGTCACCACGTTGACATTCTTGGAGCCTTTCTTCCCTTTCTTGTCTGCACGATCTGGGCAGTCCACAGAAAAGTGGCCGAGCGCTCCACACGTAAAGCACTCGAGCCCAGCTTTGTTCAGCACCTTCTTCTTCTTATTCTTAAAGGCAGTAGTGTTCACAGGACCATTGAACTGGGGCTTATAGTTCCCTTTGTTCTTGCTGTTATTCTTGACGTGATGATTTTTCTGCACCATATTGGCACTAGACTGCAAATCACCACCTCTCTCAGTTGTGTCCTTTGCTCGAGCTTTCTCTCAACATCAAGAGACGCTATCAGATTTTCAACTGATATCTCCTGTCTCTTATGTTTGAGAGATGTGGCGAAACTCCTCCATGAAGAAGGCAGTTTTGCAATAATGCATCCAGCCACAAACTTATCAGGAATCACACACTTGAGCAGATCAAGCTCCTTCGCAATGCACTGTATCTCATGATCCTGTTCGACTACAGAACAGTTATTCACCATCTTGTAGTCGTTAAATCTCTCCATGATATACAGCTCACTGCCAGCATCGGACGCACCGAATTTAGTGTTCAGTGCATCCCAGAGCTCCTTAGCGTCTTCGATGTGCATATGCACATCGCACAGACGTCCCTCCAGGACACTCAGAATACAGCCTCTGAAATTATTATTGGCTTCCTTGAACTTATTCTGAACCTCGTCAGAAGCTCCTTCAGGAAGGCCACTCATAACAATGTCCCACACTTTCATGGACTGGAGCCACAGTTGGCTTCGCAGTTGCCATCTCTTAAAGGTGTTACCATTGAACTTTTCCGGTTTCATCGAATCACTTAAGTGGGCCATAGTCAGTTCAGGAAATTGCCTACAATTAGGTTTTTGGATTGTTGAATAATTAGGCATAATTTCCACAATTAATTCCAGAACATAAATCATGACAAAACCAGCTATTAACATGTGAAACTCGAACATACTAGATGTAGCAGACAACATGAATAATAGCAACAGGATCTCTCTAAACATGTAAACAATAGACATGCTAAATAGACAGATCAGGACACAGATTCCGTACCGATCGTTTGTAGTAACGTTGTTGATGACAACGTTGGCGATGACGGGTCGGAGTAGATGACGCTTGAGGCGACGGTACGCAACACCGCCTGACTTGTTAGGCAGACGAGCCGCCGTGGAACCAGCGAGCAGTCGCGCGGAGCGCTTCCCAAAAACCTAATTCGCCCTCTCCCGTACAGGATCACAAAGGCGACTGGTTCCGGAGGCCTGCTCTCCCGTTCGCCGGTGGACGCCGGCGCTCGGGATGGAGTTGACTACGTTGGCGGCGCAAGGAACGAGGTGTGGCAAAACCTAGATTGGTTCGGTGTGTGTACATCACCCATGGTGCGCGTCTTTTATAATGCGGTTCGGAAAACCCTAACGTGTGTGACGTGGGAGGCCCACGCCGCACGTCCGAGTCGGTTGCAGCACGCGATATGGGAGCGACCCGAACCGCCTCAGCTGTGACGCGTCCGTCACGATTACGAAATCGGTTTTCCAAAACAGCAAAATAAAGATAATTATTGTCTCGGCTCGAGGCTCGATTCACGAAACGGGATCGCGACGTGTCGTGTCGTGTCGTGTCGAGTCGAGACGAGCGAGCGAGCGGCCGGGGAGGAGGATTGCGCGAGAGGCTCTCTTGTTCTCACTCACATACCATCCCTACAACACTCCACCTTATAAGGTGGTGTGCAACTCCTCAAACTTCTAATGTGGGACTAAACTTCCCACTCCCACCACTCACTAGTACACATGGGGCATTTTGAGATTTCAGGATTTGCTATTAGGCTCACATGCCTTGGGCCCAATTATTTCAGCACACTTACATAGGCTAAAATTCCAACGAGAACTGCATGCAAACCAACTAAGGGTACGCACGATCAATTAGCACCAAACATGGACAGCGCGTGAACCACATCCCGCTCCATCGTGTACAGTGTACTGCCATGCAAAATGCATCGCGTCAGCTAGCAACACAAAAATTCTGTGTAAAATAATTGAGGGTTTAAAGGTTTCTCGCTGATCTTCATCTTTACCTCGCAGGAATCGAGGCCCTGGACGTCCTTTTGCCTCGTTGGGGAGACGCATGGCGGCGAGCTTGCCGTGGGTGCAGTTCCGGCCGAATCGATGACCGGCGGCACTAGGAACTGGTCGAAGTGTGTGCCCGGCGGCATCCACCGGTGCTCCCGGGCGACAGCCATTTCCCCATCAGCCACGTCTGGAAAACGGACTAGCGTCAGGTTTCTGAACCATCGTGCAGAACTTTCGATCTGAATTCTGAACATTTTTCGGTTTTACTAACTTGCGGCCTGGGAGTACCAGTATCGGTGATCTGGGAGGCAACCAAATTTAATTTGGTCTCAAACACTGGTTGGTTGGTTTGTCGTCAGAGCTCACGAGGGTATCTCCAACGGACAGCTGTTGGTAGTTTGTTAACTAGGATATGTGATGATGTGATATACAATAAATAAAGAGAGAGCAATGTTGTATATAAGTTAACCAATACCTTCTACACAAGCTTCCACGTGAAATATAGAGCAACCATATTTGTTTCGTCACATTCTATTAGACAATTTACATACAATCCATCGGAGAGGTTATATAATAACTTGTTGGTTGATGATATGAACACTTTTACCAACAAATTAACTAACAAACCATAGGAGATGCTCAGGGATGCCACGCACATTAAACCCCATCTGTATGCTGAACCGGCCTGCTAATTGACCTGACAAGACTGCTGCTGCAGGATTCAGGCTGTGCTGCAAGCTGATTAATTGACAGACATATGTCATCACCAACACATGCGTGGAGTTCGTTTGGATTTCATATATCTGTATCAGTGACCTTGGGGCATCGAAACTTGATCTCAAACATTGGTTGGTTAATCTTCAGAATTCGGAAGGGATGTGACACACACACATTTGTTGACTAGGTGTATTGTAACGTTGCTTGTTAATTAGTCTTTAGGCATCGGATCCATCCAGGACACCATGCACCTGCGCGTGCCTCTGCACGTTCTCACGATCCCACCTTCTCTGCCTATACGTACTGTAACTCGGGAATACATTGAATATATTGAGCCTCACTATTCAGCTACATTAACCGCCCTTTGTATGCTCAATCGGCCTGCTAATTAACCTGACAAGATGCTGCAGGATGCAGCACATGTTCCGGTGCAGCAAAGCAAATAGTTTCAAGGCATAGTCAGGTAAAGTTTGGTTCGATTAGTCATGACACGTACTAGCCGCACGGTACCCCGTCTTGACAAACTCCTAGCAATTTTCTATGTCCAGTTTAGACCAACTCACTCTCTCATAAAGACAGGACTAGTACTTGCACTATGAACGGAAAAAATTTTATATAAAAGGGGTAACCCCCTGGTTCATTTTTGAACAAGTTTTGACTACAAAGATTTCAAGTTTTCCCCACTTATCTCAATTGCACTAGCAAGCTAGGGCAAAAGAGCTGGGAGAGGGCCGAAAGTTATTACAGAACATGCGGCATAAACCACGAATAACAACAAGAAATCAAACTACACCTCCAACCAGAACCGAAACCGAGGAGAAAAATACACAAATCTATCACAGAGTTGTGGCGTACCATTCTTGGTAATAATTTCAAAAATCTACCAAGAAACAGGCGGCGCGAAACTGATAGCGCTAAGTGTCTCTTTTAACCGTGCTGACAAGGAGGGCCCACTTGCAGTGTGTATGTGGCAGAAACGGTGTTAGACGTTGGCGTCTGGACCGTGTCGCTTATGACCGCGCCGGTCGGATCGATCCCGCCAGTTCAGTCCCCAATTGTTCGTTCTCCCGCGCGCGCAGGACATGGACACAACAGCGATTCCGTGAGGCGGTGGCCCAGCTGGAGACGGCGGCGGCGGCCACGACGACGGTGACGTGGGTGGGAGTGCTAGCCGCTCCGATGCTGCTAGCGGCATGGATGAAGAGCTCTCGCTGAGCTCTGGCCATCTCGGCCATCGTCGGTGGCATCGAATCTTCCGAAGATTTGGGTGGACAATCCTGCGACGAGCGCACAGTGGACGTCAGGCCTAGGAGGAATCGAGTAAGTTTTCTGTCCTAGAACTCAATTTGGGGGTTTAGGGTTTGCTTCACCGATTTGGGGATTTAGGGTTACGAATTGCCGATTTGGGGATTTATTGTTAGTAATAAACGATTATGTGTATTGAGCTGAGTTTCTCAATTTAATTTTGTTTGTAGATTGGATCCTGAGGTTTGGAAAGTCTGAATTCACTTTAGTGGGCGGATAATCTAGAGAGAAATATTTGTCGTGATGATATCACATACATGTCTCTTGTTGCACTGATTGAGACCAAGGGCTATACAATCTTGAATTCTACCTACCACAGAAGGGGGGGGGGGGATGGAATTGACACTCGTTGACAACAATTGCACTATATATGAACTTGTTGATATATAATGAAACTGTCACACCCTAGTTTTTGGAACCTTGTACTGTAGTTCAAGGAGACAAAAATGTGGGCCAACAATTTTTTTTCTAACAATATGATTGTTTGAGCCAACATGTGTTTATGATCTTGACCACATTTGCAATGCAAGTTTTATTCCATTTAGAAAACCATCACAAACTTTTCCCGAAAACAATTCTATTATTTTTCCTGATGTTTTCCCTGATGTTATGTGAGTGGTTTTTATTCCAAAACTTGGATCATTCTTGTTTGCATATTAAAATAAACTTTTAACATTGTTGGATCCAATAAAACAAAAATTCAAAATGATTTATGGAAGTTTTCTTTTAAGTTTTCTATAGAAACTATTCCCTGAAAATATAGCCAAGTACCTGTTTTCCACCTTTGTTTTCACTAGGCTATAGAATGTTATTTTATATTTTCTTGACTTTTATTTGTTCCTTGATATATGGACTACAAATCCATAAGCTTGGTTTGATTTTTGGAGTATTAAAAATAATCTTTTGCTTGTTGTTTTTGAGGAAGAAAAATAAGGCAGAAAAAGGCATTTTTAGAAAACAGAGAAAAACAGAAAGTACACCTTTTCCCACTATGTTTTCATAGCCTTAAACTATTTAAAATTTGTGTTCAAAAGATGTTTCTGAAAGTTTACAACATGTTTTACAAAATCCAACTTGGAAAACGAAAATTGGAATCCTTTTGGTCTCTGAAAACATTCCAAACTTTTTGCTCATTCTACTGTTTTCCAACATTTAGAAAAATCCCTAAGTGTTAACTGAATTTTCTGAATTTTTGAACAGTGGCAGATACACTTTTGGACAGATGTTTTCTTTGCTTTTTCTTGCAAGTTTTGAATTAGGACTTTCTCTAGTGTGTTGACTAGGATGTGTACTCGACCTAGGATGCTTTTGTTTGCTTCTAGAAGCCTTGTGGAGGAAGATAGCAAGTGTGGAAAAGAGAGGGGACAAGGTGATGTGGCAAGGTATGGGCTCACATACCTTGACCCTTGAGACCATGGTCAGGTTTGACTTGCCCCTTGCCTACCTTGGCTCTTGGCACAATGCCATGTTGTGCATTGTCCAAAAAGCCCCCTAGAGCACCCCCATGCCAATCCTTGACACCCACCCGAGGGCACCCTTGCCATTTCACTCACCCCCATGGCTATAAGCCATTTCACCCAAGTCCCAATCGCCTCTGAGCTCCCACACATCCACACACCCTCACCATGCCAAAGAAACCGAGGCACTTGCCTCTGTGAGCTCGCCCCGAGCTCAAACTCGCCGGCGGCCATTCTTGGAACCCGAGGTGGGGAGCCTCACATCCGTGCCCTCCCATCCCCCGTGCTCCACTCCGTTGAGTTCCCCGTGCCCCCATGACGCGCCCTGACCCCTCCCTGTGGTCTGTTTGCTTGTAGGATGTCGCCGTCGTCCGAGTCGCCGCATAGGGCGCCCGACCGTGCGCCACCGCCTGAGACCGTGCCCGAGCCCACACTCGACGCCCCTCGACGCCTTCGGACACCTGAAGCTTCCCCGAGCCGCGCCACCGCCTCCCGTCGCCCCACGGTGAGCCCCCGACCACCCCCGTCGTTCCGTGCGCTCGGAGAGAGAGAGTGAGAGAGAGGAAGAAGAGAGGCCGTGAGGCGTCGATCCTGTGATCGACGTCCCCTGTTGAACGCGGGTTTTCTCGCGCGTGAACGTGCGCTTGGGCCGCGCCTGGCGCCTAGCTGGGCCGCTCCGTGGAAGCCCCAGCCTGCCTATGCTTTTCGTTTTCTTTTAAATCTGTTACAGAAATGCTTGATTGCTTTTGCCCTTGAAAAATACTTTTAGTGCAAAATAAAATCAACCAAAATTCTTGGCACTAGTTATACGTTTTCTTAACCATATAAACTCTAAGTTTTGACTTTTATTTTTGTCACAATAAATGTTTTTCCACAGACTGTTTGTTTAGCCATTTTTGGCATAACTTTTTGGATCTGTGTCCATTTTGGTCAAATAAAACTGTTTTGGATGTCTAGTGAATAGATCTATCCATAGGACGTGGCCTAACATCAAGGTGATTTACCAAATGGAAATGCCATCCATTTTGGTCAATGACCAGTAGCCTTTTCTAGGATATTTAGAAGGAGTTTAAAAATGATTTTTGAGGTAAAATCCAACTGGATGAGTTTTCTTATGACTAGATCTATGTAATCCTAGCTTGTATTAATTTTTGGATCCCTAGATTATTTTTGGTGAGCAAAACTAGGAACAACGCCTTTTCTGTTTTCTTACTTATGTGTACACTTGTTTGAAATAAAATGTGTGCTTGTTTGAATATTTGTTCCTAGCTTGTATAGATGTGCTAAAACTTATTATTAGGTTGTTTCCTTGCAATATAACTATCTTAGAAAGTGTGTGCATGTTTGGAAAGTCAAATAGAAATAGAAATAGCATTTGTTATTTTTTCCTAGTTTATTTTTTATTATTGTGTGAACCAATCTTTGTAGATTTGTTTTACCTAAGTTGTTTTATGCTTGAGTTGAGTGCAGTACCATTTTGGTACTGTCTTTTTTATGCTATTATCTCTGATCGCTTGCACTTTATTTTATAGCAAAGCATGTGTAACATTTGCTGCTTGTTTTCACTAGTATTGCTTTCACTAGTATGAATAGTCATGTATTTATTGCTTTGATAGTTTAATTGTGTCAAGTGTGACCCGAGGCTTTGTTACCCCTTGATGCCTTGGTATTAGTGGGCTCATAACCCACTGGTCCCATTGCATTTTTGGTTAGGGAATACAAATCCCCTACCATACACTTGTGTGAAAATATCATGTATTACTATATGTTTTATTATTATTTTCCACCAAAGAAAATGGTTGTTTGTTTCACTTATGTGAGTGAAGAGTTTAGTATTTCTTGTTGACTACTAGTATGTTTAGTTGTGGTTCATTTGTTAACATAATATTCCCTTAGGAGTATCATGTTAAGAAGTGTTTCACTATTGCTTGTTTAAATAGAATATTGTTTGCAAATAGAATGTTTTCCTAGTGTTTGATAAATTATGTGTGGATAGATTTCATTGAGTGTTTGGATTTTTGAAAGTGTTTAGTTAAGCTTGTATTGAGTGCATAGCTACTGGTTGTATAGCTTGTACCTTGGTTGCTTGTTGATTGATTGTTAGAGAAGCATGAGTTATCAGGATTGAGGGATTCTTGCTTAGTAGTTGTTTCCATAGATTTATTTTAGTGTATTTGCTTACTAGCATGTGTAAGGTTTGTGTGCTGTTACTAGGTGTATTTATATTCATGTATTGCTTGTGTTGGTAAATGCATCCTTCTAGTGTTGTTTGCATCTCTAGTGATGAACTAGTGTAACCACTATATATGGTGAATTGCTCCAGTATTGTTGTCTTTTATTTTATGACTGTTCGATTATTCTAGCATGTTTAGGATGTTGTTACTTCTGTTAATACGACATGACTTGGGGAGTTTCTTGTTTCTATGAGTGTAGAATACAAGTTTTCCTTATAGCATGCATGTTTAGAATATTCGTACTAGTATGCTATTAGTGCACTCCTGTCTTTATGTATGTTCTAGCATTATTATCCCTTGTAATGATTGTGTTTTAGAGTGTGTGCAATGACTTTTTACCATTGGTTGAGCTACTGATTTGTTTTTTTATTTTCATGATTGATGGATTCCTTAACTTTGAGTAGACATAAGTATAGTCAGTAACTAGACTTTTCATCTGTGGTATGTTTGTTTGTTGTTTGGAGATTGCCTGAGTGATTACCTTAGCATGTGTATTGTACTCATGTTATTGTTTTGCTAGTGTTGTTTTTGTGCTTAGTAGTATCTTATTATCTATGCATTAGTTTGGTAGTGAACTTGTTTGGTGATGATTGCTTGTGTGTTGTTAATACTCACTGCCATGGGTATTGTTTTGATTGATTGTTATTATTTTAGTAGCCTCACCTTTTGTGCCCACAAGATATATTTTTAGATTCTTGAATATCTTATTATGAGAGCGGTACACCCACTCCATAAGATGTGCGATAGGGTTTCTCAACCATATGTTTGTTTGACGATAGTTTTGTGCAATGAGAGTTTGTGAGGTAGTTCTCGCGATAACTTTTTGAGTGTTTGCGCTAGTATAAGTGGCTTGTTGTATGTGTTGTTGAAAGTAAAGTATGGACACCTAGAGGGGGGTGAATAGGTGCTACGACCAATTTTAATTTTTCTTAAAGTTTAGGCTTGACACAAAGGTAGATTCTCTAGATAGTGCAACTAATGGTGAATTTACCTATATGGCAAGACAAGCAATTAATGCAACTAGGACAACACTTAATACACCAAGTACTACAATAAATGCTACAACTACAAGTAAGTAAAAAGTAGGGGAACGAGGTAACCGATGGAAGCACATGGAGACAGGATGTATTCCCGAGTTCCTCGTTGTTAAGGGAGTACTTTTCGTTGGAGGGGTGTAAGCTCGCCACGAAGGCCCACTCAACGCCACAAAGGCCTCACCCTATTCTCCGATGAACTCCGCCATAAAGGCCTAGTTCACCTTCCACTATTGAACCCCTTTGAGGCGGGGATCGAATCCTTTACAAACAAGCTTGGGGCACACACCCACAACTTAATTGGGGGCTCCCAACAATCACAAATCACCAAGAGTAGCAAGAAGCCTAGGTTCTCCACAAGAGGAAACCCTAGGCCAAGATCCCTCAAGCTAATGAGGGGGAAATGGAAAACCGGTTGGTGAAGATGTAGATCCGGGGCTTCTCCTTCAATCCTCAAAGTTTCAAAAAGTTTGGGTGGAGGAGGAGGGAGATCTAGCTTGGTGGGTGAGCTCAATCAATGGAGTCTTCAATGCTGATGGAGCTAACCCTTGGGGAAGAAAGAGAGGGCCTATTTATAGTCCTCACTTAAAACTAGCCGTTTTTCTGCCCATTTGCGACCAGGCCGGAATGGCCCGGAATAATTCCGGAGCAATCCGGATGCCAACAGAGATTTTCGCGTTCAAGTCGGAATGATTCCGGGCTGCTCCGGATTGGTCCGGAATGGTCCGGAATGATTCCGGATTGCAACGGAACATTTTCCCGTTGTAGTCGGAATGGCCCGGAATAATTCTGGCACCCGGAATCACCCGGAATAATTCCGGGCTGCACTTAGAAACTCTTTCTCAGGCCAGGAAAAATCCGTTGATCTTCGATTTCTTCACCATTTCTTCGACACCGTATATGTGCTGATTTAAGACCAAATCCTTTGACAGAATAACACATACGGTTAGTAACTTCTTTATGTTGTTAACAAACACACAAAACATCGAGATATCGAAATTGCACTTTCAATCTCCCCCTTTTTGGTGTTTGATGACAACATAAAGATTTCACGGGGATAAACAATCTGAACTAAAGAAATGGTGTCCAAAAAATAGACGGAGTTCTTCCTCGATGTGTGTCGTGAGGCACACACTTCATAGGCCTTGCTCCCCTATGTTTTAGACACCAAGCCGTCTAAATAAGTTCATACAACATGCATATAGACAATAATAGAGATAATAGCAAGCATGAGAGTAGTAGCATAACCACGGGTAGGGTGACACAATTACGTCACAAGGTTCCACACAAATAAAACAAAGTTTGCAAACAAAGAAAACAAACTAAAGATAACGGAGCACAAGCCTATAAGATCGAAATCAAAAGGCAAAAGACTCGTGCTCCCACCCTTGCAAATCCCGTGGAATCCTAATATGGGGACTCATTCTCCCCCTTTGGCATCAAGACGCCAAAAAGGGAAAACGAGTCCAACTAGCGTCCCAAGAGATCACTCGAAGTCATCTCCTCCGCGGTCCTCATCTTCATCTTCATCTTCCTCCTCTTCATGATCACGACCTCCAAGCCCAGAAGTATCAAAGTCATCCTCATCAGACAGTTCCTCATCATCAACATCAGCTGGAGGCACCCCGAAGTAGAAGTCATCATCATGGATCTCAGGCATCTCAATGGGAACAAGGTCAGCAGCAGCAAGAGCGGGAGGATCAGCAGGCACTTCAAACCCAGCAGCTCCGCGGTCGGTGTTCTGAATGCACCGAGTCTCCTTGGCCAACTCTCTAGCCTCATGGGCAATCGCCCTAGTGTCACTGCACATGCTGAACATTTCCTTGAAGAACTTGGCAATGCCACTGGAAGGACGCTCAGAAGTACCACTCGTGGAAGCAGAAGGAGTGGCCATGGGTGATTTGGACTTGGCCCTAGAGTACTCCGGAATCTCCACACCACGAATGAGAGAAGGAACCATCTTCTTGCCCTTTACCACTGCATAGTTGTCCATGATCTCAATCCCCACTTTGGCATTAATGAACCTCTGAATCAGTGGGCCAAAATCAGGCTTCCTCTTCTCCATGACCCCAATGCAAATCTCACGGTACACAAAGTCCATCATATCTTGTCCAAAGGAGGGATCAAACAATCCTCCCTAAGGGCAACGGGGACGAACTCAGCGAATTTTAGTGGCTAGGGCACGGGAGGAGAGGGGAAACGTGGAAAGAAACTGTCCCCCGTGCGTGCGGGTCTATTTATAAGGAAAACTGGCACGTCTGGAATAGCGCGAAAAAATTCCGGCTGCCGGAATTTTTCCGGAACAATCCGACCTAGCCGGAATAATTCCGGGTTAGGCCGGGAAAATTTCGGGGCAGACCAGAAAAACTCCAAACTATTCCAGAAATGACAGTTTTGAACGGCTAGGAATGATGAGACTTTGTGTGGAGTAAGGCATATGCATAGATGAACATAGGAGGGACAAAATAGAGCAAAAACACAAAGGGGTTAGATTTCCTCAGGGAAGATGCAAATAAGATCGAAATAGCAACGAGAAGTAGTATTCGGAATGATAACACAATAAACCAAAAGATATCCAACTAAGAACCAACTCTTCAAAGGAGAAGAGGTTGGTGGCCTAATCCACCATGTAAGAGTTCATGGTATGCAACCGCGAAGATATATGTTGGGGGCATTGCCATTACTCAACATTGAAGCTCACAATTCAACATTATAAAAAGAGAGATAACAATGAACTTTTGCTTTGGGCATAATGGGGGGAGGGAGAACCCAATGTGTTAGGATAACACTCCCCCCTATGTCCATGCCTACACCTAAACTCGAACACGTTTCATCTATAGGGGTGTGTGCAAGATCTTCAAGTCAAACTCCTAGAATCAATGACATTTAGCTCATTCCTCAAGAACAAGAATATTGCATCATCAAGTGGCTTCGTGAAAATATCCGCAAGATTGTCCTTGGTGGGCACATAAGATAGTGCAATATCCTCTCTTGCCACATGGTCTCGGATGAAATGGTGGCGAATCTCAATGTGATTGGTTCTTGTATGTTGCACGGGATTGTATGCAATCTTGATGGCACTTTCATTGTCACACAAAAGAGGAACCTTATCCAAATGAACTCCATACTCCTTGAGAGTTTGCCTCATCCATAGCAATTGAGTGCAAGCACTTGCGGCGGCTACATACTCGGCTTCGGCGGTGGAGAGAGATATACAATTTTGCTTCTTGGAAGACCAGCTCACCAAGGACCTACCAAGAAATTGGCAAGCCCCGGAAGTAGACTTCCTATCATCTTGATCACCCGCCCAATCGGAATCCGTGTAGTCCTTGAGAGAAAATTGTGCCCCCTTTGGGTAGCACAAACCAAATCTTGGGGTATGAACCAAATAACGAAAGATCCTATGGACCGCCACCAAGTGGCTATCCTTAGGAGCCGCTTGATACCTTGCACACACACCTACACTCAAAACGATATCGGGCCTAGATGCGCAAAGATAGAGCAAAGAACCAATCATAGAACGATACAACTTTTGATCCACATCTTTACCCTTCGGATTACGAGATAGGTGGCACTTGACTTGCATAGGAGATGTCTTGATCTTAGCATCTTGGAAATTAAACCTTTTGATCATATCTTGGGTATACTTGGCTTGATAAATGAAAGTCCCACGAGCCATCTGCTTGATCTCATAGCCAAGGAAGAATTTAAGCTCACCCATCATAGACATCTCGAACCTGTCAGTCATAATCTTAGACAACTCATTATTGAAAGCTTGGTTAGTTGAGCCAAAGATGATATCATCCTCATATAGTTGGCATATGAACATCTCTCCCTTTACTCTCTTGGTGAAGAGAGTGGGGTCAATCTTCCCAACTTCGAAACCACGATCATCTAACAACTCCCTAAGGTGCTCATACCAAGAACGAGGTGCTTGTTTGAGACCATAGAGAGCCTTGTCAAGTTTGTAAACGTGGTTAGGAAAGTTGAGATTCTCGAACCCCGGAGGTTGCTTAACATATACCTCCTCTTTTAGTGGACCATTCAAGAAAGCAGTTTTCACATCCATTTGTTGCAATTTGAAATTATGAGAAGATGCATAAGTAAGGAGGATACGGATGGAATCAAGGCGAGCCACGGGTGCGTAGGTTTCATCATAGTCAATGCCTTCAACTTGAGTGTAACCTTGAGCAACCAATCTTGCCTTGTTCCTTATGTAAATGCCATGCTCATCTTGCTTGTTCTTGAAAATCCACTTAGTGCCAATAACATTGTGGCAATCTTTGGGCTTCTCAACCAATCTCCAAATTTTTTTGCGCTCAAAGTTTTTGAGTTCATCATGCCTAGCTTCAACCCAATCGGAGTCCTCAAGAGCTTCAAACACTTTCTTAGGCTCCACCATAGAGATATGATCTTGATGCTCACTAAAATGTGCCAATTGCCTTCTTGTGGATCTTCTAGCTTGAATATTCTCCAAGAACGTTTTGTCTTGGGCATCAATTTGCTTCAAAGATCTTCTTATCCTTTTGACCGACGGGCTTCGATCTCCGCATTATTGCGCGGAGGGATCACTTGATCATCTTGATCATTTGGGTCCCCATCTTGACCAACTTGGCCTTGATCATCATCATCATCATCATCAACAACAACAATATCTTCAACAATTGCTTCAACATGAGGATAGGATGAAGAGGATGGTGGATCTTGGCCTTGACCTTGACTCGCATTAGTAGTAGGAGTGGGTACGACTTGCGTAGTGTCTTGGTCAATGAGAGGAGGGTGTTGAACATGTTCTTGGTTAGGTGTAACACTTGCCCCTGGGCTTGTTCTTCTATTGTAGAGGAGGGCTCCACTTGAGTAGAGCATAGTCCTTCTCGAGTTACCATAATGTGTCCCTCAATGGGGCGGAAAAATCCCACACCCATCCTTCCTTTGGCTTCTTGAGGTATTTCAACATCTACATTAGAAACATGAAATTGCGCCACTTGGGACCATCATTTTCCTCGAAAGCCACACTACAAGATTCTATGACAATCTGTGAGGCTTTGTCAAAGACTCTATAAGTGTGGGATTCGGCACCGTAACCAACAAATATACCCTCATTAGTTTTGGATTGAAATTTAGACAACCTAACACCCTTAATTAAATAAAAGCACTTACAACCGAATGCACGGAAGTAGGAGACGTTGGGCTTGTTGCCGGTAAGGATCTCATATGGAGTCTTGTCCAAGCCTTTGCGGATGTAGAGGCGGTTGGAGGAGTGGCATGCGGTGGATATGGCCTCGGCCCATAAATATTGGGGAGAAGAGTACTCCGCCAACATGGTCCTTGCCATATCCAAGAGGATGCGATTCTTCCTTTCGGCAACACCATTTTGTTGAGGAGTGTAGGTGGCGGAGTATTGATGACGAATGCCTTCTTAACTAAGGAATTCATTCAAAGTGTAGTTCTTGAACTCCGAACCATTATCACTCCTAATAGACATGATTTGCACATTGTGTTGACGTTGCACTTCGTTGGAGAATTCGATGATGGTTTGTTGAGTTTCACTCTTGCACTTGAAGAAATAAACCCAAGTGTATCTTGAATAATCATCGACAATCACCAAGCAATACTTCTTGCCACCAAGACTTGCCTCGGGCATGTCACCAAAGAGATCAACATGGAGAAGCTCCAAGATCCTCTTTGATGAAATAATAGTCTTGGCCTTGTGCACCTTGTCATGCATCTTTCCTTCAACACACGACCTACAAACGTGATCCTTTGCAAAGGAAACGTTTTCTTTTAGTCCGACAATAAGGCCACCTTTGTGAAGACTTTGCAAAGTTCTCATGTTGACATGGGATAGGCGGCAATGCCACAACCATCCCAAGTCCGCCTTTCCGAAAAGACACATTGCTTGAGTGTTGGTAGACTTCGAAAATTCCACCACAAACAACTCATTTTCAACATGTCCCACGTAAGTGACGTCAAGAGTCTTGCTCCTCAAAAGGACCACAATATCAACATCAAAAAAGACGGAGAAACCCATCTTTCCAAGAGAGCGGACGGAAAGTAAATTGTAACCAAGGGATTCGACAAGCATGACGTTCACGATAGTGATATCGGGAGTGACCACAACCTTGCCGAATCTCGATACCTTAGACGAGGACGAGTCTCCATAAGTGACGGTTGCTTGTATGTCATTTGGGCGCAACTTCGTCACAAGTTCTTTGCTTCCGGTCATATGGCTAGTGCATCCACTATCAATTATCCATTTATTCCCACCGGAAGCATAGTCCTGCAAGAGATCATTGACTAGAGTTAGGACCCGAGGAGGGTCCCTTCATGTTAGAAACAAGGGTCTTTGGAACCCAAATAGTATAGTAAATGAAGCCCTCAATAGGAACAACATATTTAGCTTGCACAACACCATAATAATCAACATATAAGAAATGGTGTGGATTGTTAGTTCCCTCATGACACTACTACTCGAGGCAATATTGTTTGCTTGAGCGGGTGTGCTAAGAGTAGCGTTTTCCCTAATGACAATACCACCCGAAGCTCCATTGTTGGTCTTCTTCTTGTTTTTCTTCTTGGCAACATAACCTAGACCTTTCTTGCCCACTTGTTGCCTTGGAGCACTCATTTGTGGTCTAGCAATGACCACATTAGAGTTAGGGGCAACCACTTGTGGGGAAGGAGTCACAACTTTCTCAACTTGAGGGCCTTTGCCCTTGAGCCTTGCTAGCTCATCCTTCAACATAGCATTTTCCTCAATAATATTTGCATGATCACAAGAAGAAGTAGAGGTGCTAGGATTGTTAGGTTGATTAAGTTGAGTTTGAAGTTGTTCATGCAACTCTTTGAGGGATGAGTGTTGGCATTCCAAAGCTTTGTGAGCCTCGGTTAGCTTTTCAAACTCCTCGGTTAGTTTACCATGACCAACCCCAAACTCGACCTTATCATTTTTAGCCTTTTTATATTTAGCAATAGCAAGATCATGTTCCTTAGTGATGTTAGAGACAAGTTCATTATGAGTTAATTCAATAGATTCAAGTTCATCCTCTAGAGAAACTCTACCATCATGCTCTTCCTCAAGAGTCATAGAGAGGGATGCAATTTCATCCGCATCCCTTATTTCAACCTCACCTTTATTCTCAAGAGCATCTTGAGCCTCTCCCAATTTTCTCATGAGATACTCAACGTACTTATTGGTCTCCCCTTGCATGTTAGACATAAAACGTTCCAAGGAGACCCTCTCCTCTTCTATTCTAAGACTAGCAAGATGTTCTAGTTCACTAGGGGTCTTAGAGTTGGAAGAAGGTGATACCTCCGTTGCCTTAGCCATGAAGCACTTGGCATTTCGTTGAGGAAGATCGTCATTGGGGGATTCAAAAAGAGATGAAGATGATGGAATAGAAGCAATAGCAAGAGCGGCCACTTCACTTGTGGTTTCTTCTTCTTCATCACTCCCGGAATCATACTCCTCTTGAGTCAAGAGGACAAACTTTGTGGGAGACTTCTTGTTGAATGGCTTCTTCTTGAAATGAGGTTTCTTGTACTCAACCTTGGACTTTTCCTTGCGAATGTGCTTGCCACTATGGAGCTCTCTATTCTGATAGGGACACTCCGCAATGAAATGGTGCTTATCTTGACAATTGAAGCAAGACCTCACTTTTTGAGCCCCATCATTGCCATAGCGAGACCTTTTCTTCTCCTCAACAATCTCTTGCCCTTTGGAGGATTGCTCCAAAACTTCTGCACGGTGAGAGCAATGAGATCCTTTAGAATGGGATCATAGTCTTGTTCCTTCAAGGGAGGCAACGCCTCTTCTCCTTCTTCTTCATACTCAACCTCTCTTGACAAAACCTTGGCCTTCAAAGAAACGGATGCTCCTTGGCGCATTCCAATGGCCCTAGCTCGGTTGTCAAGAGCATTCTTGGTTTGCACTTTATACGAGCACATTTCTTGCATTACTTGAGTTGAGGTCATGGAAGCGAAATCATGTCTTCCTTGAATGCTCTTCATGTCCGCGCCCTCAAATGGCATTATGGCAATCATGTACTTCCTCTTGATCCATGCATCATCAATGTACTTGGCACCAACGTTTGAGAAGGCGGTGGAAAGAGTCTTGAGTCTCCGGTACATGTCCACATGATCCTCTCCATCATGCATATAGAACCCTTCGGCCTCATTGGTCAAGGAATCATATCTATTCCTTTGCATGCTCTCATTGCCCTCAAACATGACGACAAGAGCGTCCCATGTTTCCTTGGCGGTGGAATATTGTTGAAGATGCGGCATGTGGTTAGGACCCACGGCTTGTTGAAGAATGGACAAAGCGGTGTAGTTGAGTTGGCAATCTACGACTTCTCTTCTTGTTAAGTTCTTGGGATCAAATGGCTTGTATCCATCACGAGTGATCCTCCAAAGATCTATACAAGAAGAGTTCAAGTGAGTCTCCATGTAATATTGCCATTCACGAAAAGAAAATGCATCAATTTTAGGTGGATCTCCTCTAGGGATTATATGAGGATGGGGAACGGGAGGTGAAGGTGAACGTAGCATAGAAAACAAAAATTTTCCTACGCGAAAGATACCCGAAAGGCCAAGATCTAATCTATGAGACGAAGTGCAACGGGCAACAAGAGGGTTAAGGAGAACACATACCCTCGAAGACTCAAAGTGGTACGAGATCAAATCTCGTTGTTGGCGTAGTCGTACTCACACCGATCCCGATAGCGAGAAGATGGCACCGCAATCTGGTGGTGCATCCGTGATCGGTCACACGTACGGTTGATGACGACCTCCGTTCCCTCGTTCCAGCGGGGCGCGGAAGTAGAGGATCCCTCGGAACTCCAGCAGCACGACGACGTGGTGGTGGTGAAGAATCCCACGGTCAGGGCTTCGCCAAGCCGGAGACCATGAAATGGAGCAGCGGGTGGAGGGAAAGGGAAGTGGCCAAGTGTGTGGAGGAGGGAGAGCTCTCACCCTCCTTTATAGGAGAGGGGGGAGGCAGCCCAAGGGGGGTGCGGCCAGCCCCATGGTGTGCCCCCCTCTTCCCTCATGATGTGAGTGGACACTCCACTCACACCCACTCATTTTCCTTTAAACCCCACTTAGAAAATCCAAGAGTTTTTCTTTAATAAATCAATAAAACATTTTTATTTCTTTATTTCAGCATTTGTTAATTCTATTAACAAACATTTGCATAAAGCACCTCGAATCATTTGTTAATTCTATTAACAACCATTCGACGAAAAAACCCCTTGAACTATTTCAATTTTCCCCGAAACAATTTCGGTGCTGCCCAAAATATTCTTCGATATTCCGTATCCTCTCAAACGCGTCATCGAACCTTAAGTGTGTCACCCTACGGTTCGCGAATAAGATAGACATGATCGAGACTCCTCTCCGATCAATAATCAACAGCGGGATCTGGAGATCCGTGATGACTCCTATATATTCAACGATGACTCTCGTGATCGTGTGAACCAACAACGCCGTGAACTATTCCCTTTGTCTCGCGATATTTTACTTGTCCGAGATTCGATCATTGGTATCAACCATACCTTGTTCAATCTCGTTACCGACAAGTACTCTTTTCTCGTTCCCGTGATATAACATCCTTGTGATCATATCACGTGCTTGCAAGCGGTTTCGACGTGACATCACCGAGAGGGCCCAGAGTATATCTCTCCGTCATTTGGATGGACAAATCCCACTCTTGATCCATGATCCTCAACTAATACTTTCGGAATACTTAACGACACCTTTATAGTCACCCTGTTACGGTGTGACGTTGATGCCATCAAAGCACTCTTCCGGTATCAGTGATTGACATGATCTCAAGGTCTAAGGAATAAGTTACTTCATATGTTTGATATAACAATGTAAACTAAATGACTTGATCGCATTGCTATATTCTCTTTGGGTATATGTTCATCACATCATTCTTTAATGACATGACCCGTTATTAATAACATCCAATGTTCATGATCAGGAAACCTTGATCATCTATTAATCAACGAGCTAGTTAAAAGAGAGGCTTTACTAGGAACCATTGTTTGTTTATTAAGCACACATGTATCAACGTTTCCGGTTAATACAATTCTAGCATGAGAAATAAACATTCATCATAAACAAGGAATAAGATAATAACCATTTTATTATTGCCTCTCGGGCATATTCCCTTCAGTCTCCCACTTGCACTAGAGTCAATAATCTAGTCTGTAAGCACTTAAACACATATGGCGTACCAGTGTTATTACCATGCTTCGCATGCGGTAAACATCATCAAAAAGATCTGAACTGTTCAGGTCCTATTGTATTTGCATGTTCTTTGCGTCTACACGCATCACTCATTCTCTAATGAGATGTCTTTGTATATATATGGTCAATCGGTGAAAACTTAATTCCTCAGCTTAAACTGATGTCACTAACATTGTGAAAATGTAGCTTCATAGTGTTAGCATTCTTGGAAATTCACCAAGTTCCGGTGATACCTTAATTCCTCAGCTGAAACTGATGTTGCTAACATTGTGAAAATGTAGCTTCAAAGTTTTAGCATTCTTGGAATTTCACCAAGTTCAATAAAGAACTCCTTGACACAAAATACGCTTATTATCAGTTGTCAACACAACGATATACTTTAGCCTTTGTTGTAGTATCTGTCACAATATTTTAATTTTGAAACTCTTTCAAATCCAGCATGGAACTTTCTTCCATCCTATTGTGCTACCGTTCATCACATATTTTAATTGAGATAAAATTACTTGAATAAATGACAAGACTATTAGTGTAACATATTACAACTAATATTTTGTCATTACTATATAGGAAAACATATCCTTAGCGTTTCTAAAATGACACAAGGATCTCTCCCACTGTCGTCTAATCATCATATGAATTATCCTACTATAACTTTTTATAGCATAGGACTCATCTGGTTGTGTACATAGCATGGAAACATGACTTAGAAATCTCAATTTCAATGATGCTCATCATGTGTCAAAACACATGAATCTTGCTCAATTATTTTCCATGTGAAAAGAACTCCTTCTTATCAATTTTATATTGACTTACTTCAATATTTCATCTATGTAATTTGGCTTCAATCATATCAGGCGCTTCAATCCATCTTTTATAGATATCGATGCCCAATATCTTCTAAGCCTTTCATCAATATGAAAATCTTAACCGTGTTAATTTAAAATACATATTTTCCAATCAACCATATGTCATCTACATAAAGTATTGGAAATATGTCATAGCGCTCCCACTTAATTTCTTGTAACTCTACAAGCATCTTTATCATTCATGATGGAATCAAACTCTTTTGATAACTTCATTAAGCTAAAGATTTCAACTTCGCTGTGCTCACTTCAACCATTGAAGTGTGCATACCTTTCTAGCAACCTTTTGAATTTTACAAAACTCTCAGACTGTGTCAAGTACACATCCTTGATAAAACTTCCTTGAGAGGAGAGTTGGTTTTGTTATTCAACTGCCATATCATAATATGTAACCTTTTGCTAGAACTATCCGCAAAGACTAAAGCATCACTACGGAAGATCAAAATCTTGTAGTAGTTAACTCTTTGAACTTCGTCGAAAACAACTTTTCGATAAGTACAATTTTAATAAGATGTAAAATCCATGTCTTTGTCGCTATATAGACCCTTTTGCTATCGCTAGGCATCATGCCTATCGAAAGGACTACCAAGTCACATACTTGATATTCATACAAGGATACTATGGCGGATATAATGACTCATAGTCAATTTTACGAAGCCAGGGCCCATCATTTGCTTCCTTTATAAGGTCCAGGTCCTTTTGTTGTCAAAAACAACACTTTACACTTAAACCACAAGTTGTTATAAGTACAAAGTTTTTGGACTTTTCTGGTACAGTTCGCAAACTCATTTGAAGTATCTTCAACATTTGTAGTGTCTTCTACTTAGTCAAAATAGTAAACCCCGGAACAACTTCCAGTGCTGCGCTACTCTTGACATGATAACGAAGATTCTCTAATCTCGTTGAGTTACTGTGCTCCCACTCACTTGTTTCGCAAGAACTACTTTCTCGAGAAATCAACCCTTTCTGACAAACAACTTGTCTTTTGGTTCGGTGATAGGAGAAATACCCAATGTTTTATTTGGGATAACCTTATAAACATATATTTATCCTATTTTGGTTGTAAACATTTTACACATGCTATACATACCAAAACTTAAGAAAGTGACAATTCGGGTCACTACCCAAACCATATCTTATATGTTGTCAATTTCAGCGGATCATGATGGTGCTCTTTTCAGTGGAAAAACGGTTGTCAGTAATGTATAAACTACAAAATTATAATGGCAATTTTATTAATCTTACCATGTCAAACAGGGTTTGATTTTGTCTTTTGAATACTCCAATATAATGTGGGGTATTCGAGAAGTATAAGTTGTAGAGCAATTCTGCAACTTCTCAGATGTTTTGCTAAACTTGTAACTCAAACTTTATCCTTTATGATCCAATCATAAATACTTGATTATCTTGTTACATTGATTTTAACTTCATATTAACAACCTTTTGAACCAATTCAAAATGTCAAACTCTGTTCCCTTTAAATAGATATACTCACATATCTACTTAAATCATCGACAGAATTTATGAAGGAAAAATTAATCCACCATACATGACTACACATAATGGACTATATACATCAATATGTATAATCTCCACTAAATTAGTCGTCCATTCTACTTTGGCCTAAGAACGGAATTCTAGTCATCTTTTGGAAGAGGTCTAACAAGCGTCAATTTATTCAAAACAAAATGACTCCGGAAGTCCATCAATATGGAATTCCTTCATGTTTTCCTTTCCAATATGAACTAAAATGGTGGTGCCACAATTTAAGTGAAACTCTTTTACGTCTTGCAACGTTTAGCATTCAGTCTTATAGATGTTTACTTTACCAACATGATTTATATTAACATATCCATCAATTATGGAATATGGTCATCGTTTGAACAATCTCATTTGTTCTCACAAAAGACTAGAACAAAATAAAAATTATTAAGTTCTTCAAATAAATCTTGACTGGTTGGTTCGATACGACAATGAACACAATAACACTTTATTTATGTTCTTGTCATAATCGATTCCACATCTATTACTAGTTCCTTTTAGGCCCTTGTATTTCTTTCATTGCGTTGCTTTGTATGACAACTCATACCAACCAATGTGGTATCAAAATACCCAAAAATACTTTGTTAACTAGTAATACATCTATAACTTGTATATCAAGTATATACTCCTGAGCTGGACTTTTCCAGTTATCTTCTTTTCTGCCATATATCTTTTTGTAATTCTATTTTCAATATTCCCTTTCCTTTATAGAAGAATCATTCAACATCAAACAATGCTAGTCTTACTAGCTCATTTTCTTTGGCGTGTTAGTCATATACTATCACCCATTGAGTCATACTTTGAGTTTGATTGTTCTACTAATATCACCATATTAATAGCATTCTTCTAGATTCCACTCTTAACAATTTCTAAGTAAGGTAAAATACTTTACCCATACTTCTAATCCATCCCATCATAACAATTTTATGATTAAGTTACTATAGCTCGAAGGAAGGGATTTAGAGGATAATTTTGAGCGCCCAACTTCTTGGAATATTCAAACGCCTAGCGTCTTCAATCATTGCATATATTCAGATAATATAAGCAAACATTGTCACGATAAATTTGCATATATTCAGATAATATAAGCAAACATTGTCACGCTAAATTATACTCAGTCATGTTGCCACAAATAAGTTTCTAGATATCAATATATCTTTCACTTGATTGTTTTTGAAAACAAATCTTTTCAGTTCCTAAATCACCTTGATCAACAAAACATTCTTTTGAAGATAAAGTAATACGGAAGCAACCATGACTCTGGATTCTAAGTAGGAATTATTTGCTCTCTAGATTAATCAATCATTAACCACATGGAGCTAGGTAGGAAATACCAAAAATCTACAATAGGACTCAATTTTAAATTTCACTAATACGGTACCAATCTTAAATGGTATTTACCAGATCATAACAGTTATATCTCAATTAACAATCTAAGTGTAAGGTAGTTATGTGGATGCCAATGAATACAATTTGTGCAAATTCACTTTGATTTGTTGTTCATGATAAATAAGTTCAAGTTAATTCAAAAATTAAACCATGAACTCCCACTCAAAAACAACATCCCTCTTAGTCGTCTTTAGTGATTACATGAACCAAATTCACTACACCAAAACCGATCATCACGTGAGATGATGTAGCTTCAAAGGCGAACATCGACATGTTCATCATATCAGCCATATGACTCATGCTTTACCTTTCGGTTACGTGTTCCGAGGCCATGTCTGTACATGCTAGGCTCGCCAAGTAGAACCGTAGTATTGCATGTGTTTCAAGGCCATGTCTGTACATGCTAGGCTTGAAACACCCGTTGTATGCGAACGTTGAGTCTGTCACACCCGATCATCACGTGGTGTCTCGAAACGACGAACTTTCTTAACGGTGCATACTTAAGGAAGAACACATTATTATCTTGATATTAAGTGAGAGGGATCATCTTATAATGCTACCAACGTTATCTAAGCAAAACAAGATGCATAAAAGGATTAACATCACAAACATCACATGTAAGGATAACGTGATATGATATGGTCCTCCTTGCACTTGATCTCCATCATGTGCATTATGGTATGATCTCAATCATTCCACCGGCGTGGTACCAAGTACCACGGTACCCCAAACTTGATTGTCCATCAATAAGAAGACAACCATATGGATACCTTCCGGTATATCAATAATTTACAAAATAGATCATCTCATAATCAAATTTGTAATATTGACCATATCACATCACATGCCCAGCAAAAACTAGTTAGACGCTTCTAATTTATTTTTGCATATTTTTACGTGGCTTAGGGCTTTCGGGGATAGAACCGTTCATACCTACGAACATCAACCACAACGTTGATAAACATATTTTTAGCAACCCTTCATAGATTAGATCTTAACTATAGTAGGAGAAACAGACACCCGCAAGCCACTTATGCAATACAAGTTGCATGTCAGTTGTGGAACAAGTCTCATGTACGTGGACATGTAAGGTTAGTCCGGGCCGCTTCATCCCACTATGCCACTAAGATCATAAAATAATCAAGGAGGTAATAACATGATCATCAACGCCCACATACACCTATGTGTTCTACCCGTACAAAACATCTTCGCATAGATCCGGCTCTGATACCACTGAAGGGGAACGTAGCATAGAAAACAAAAATTTTCCTACGCGAAAGATACCCGAAAGGCCAAGATCTAATCTATGAGACGAAGTGCAACGGGCAACAAGAGGGTTAAGGAGAACACATACCCTCGAAGACTCAAAGTGGTACGAGATCAAATCTCGTTGTTGGCGTAGTCGTACTCACACCGATCCCGATAGCGAGAAGATGGCACCGCAATTGGTGGTGCATCCGTGATCGGTCACACGTACGGTTGATGACGACCTCCGTTCCCTCGTTCCAGCGGGGCGCGGAAGTAGAGGATCCCTCGGAACTCCAGCAGCACGACGACGTGGTGGTGGTGAAGAATCCCACGGTCAGGGCTTCGCCAAGCCAGAGACCATGAAATGGAGCAGCGGGTGGAGGGAAAGGGAAGTGGCCAAGTGTGTGGAGGAGGGAGAGCTCTCACCCTCCTTTTATAGGACAGGGGGGAGGCAGCCCAAGGGGGGTGCGGCCAGCCCCATGGTGTGCCCCCACCTCTTCCTCATGATGTGAGTGGACACTCCACTCACACCCACTCATTTTCCTTTAAACCCCACTTAGAAAATCCAAGAGTTTTTCTTTAATAAATCAATAAAACATTTTTATTTCTTTATTTCAGCATTTGTTAATTCTATTAACAAACATTTGCATAAAGCACCTCGAATCATTTGTTAATTCTATTAACAACCATTCGACGAAAAACCCCTTGAACTATTTCAATTTTCCCCGAAACAATTTCGGTGCTGCCCAAAATATTCTTCGATATTCCGTATCCTCTCAAACGCGTCATCGAACCTTAAGTGTGTCACCCTACGGTTCGCGAATAAGATAGACATGATCGAGACTCCTCTCCGATCAATAATCAACAGCGGGATCTGGAGATCCGTGATGACTCCTATATATTCAACGATGACTCTCGTGATCGTGTGAACCAACAACGCCGTGAACTATTCCCTTTGTCTCGCGATATTTTACTTGTCCGAGATTCGATCATTGGTATCAACCATACCTTGTTCAATCTCGTTACCGACAAGTACTCTTTTCTCGTTCCCGTGATATAACATCCTTGTGATCATATCACGTGCTTGCAAGCGGTTTCGATGTGACATCACCGAGAGGGCCCAGAGTATATCTCTCCGTCATTTGGATGGACAAATCCCACTCTTGATCCATGATCCTCAACTAATACTTTCGGAATACTTAACGACACCTTTATAGTCACCCTGTTACGGTGTGACGTTTGATGTCATCAAAGCACTCTTCCGGTATCAGTGATTGACATGATCTCAAGGTCTAAGGAATAAGTTACTTCATATGTTTGATATAACAATGTAAACTAAATGACTTGATCGCATTGCTATATTCTCTTTGGGTATATGTTCATCACATCATTCTAATGACATGACCCCGTTATTAATAACATCCAATGTTCATGATCAGGAAACCTTGATCATCTATTAATCAACGAGCTAGTTAAAAGAGAGGCTTTACTAGGAACCATTGTTTGTTTATTAAGCACACATGTATCAACGTTTCCGGTTAATACAATTCTAGCATGAGAAATAAACATTCATCATAAACAAGGAATAAGATAATAACCATTTTATTATTGCCTCTCGGGCATATTCCCTTCAGTCTCCCACTTGCACTAGAGTCAATAATCTAGTCTGTAAGCACTTAAACACATATGGCGTACCAGTGTTATTACCATGCTTCGCATGCGGTAAACATCATCAAAAAGATCTGAACTGTTCAGGTCCTATTGTATTTGCATGTTCTTTGCGTCTACACGCATCACTCATTCTCTAATGAGATGTCTTTGTATATATATGGTCAATCGGTGAAAACTTAATTCCTCAGCTTAAACTGATGTCACTAACATTGTGAAAATGTAGCTTCATAGTGTTAGCATTCTTGGAAATTCACCAAGTTCCGGTGATACCTTAATTCCTCAGCTGAAACTGATGTTGCTAACATTGTGAAAATGTAGCTTCAAAGTTTTAGCATTCTTGGAATTTCACCAAGTTCAATAAAGAACTCCTTGACACAAAATACGCTTATTATCAGTTGTCAACACAACGATATACTTTAGCCTTTGTTGTAGTATCTGTCACAATATTTTAATTTTGAAACTCTTTCAAATCCAGCATGGAACTTTCTTCCATCCTATTGTGCTACCGTTCATCACATATTTTAATTGAGATAAAATTACTTGAATAAATGACAAGACTATTAGTGTAACATATTACAACTAATATTTTGTCATTACTATATAGGAAAACATATCCTTAGCGTTTCTAAAATGACACAAGGATCTCTCCCACTGTCGTCTAATCATCATATGAATTATCCTACTATACTTTTTATAGCATAGGACTCATCTGGTTGTGTACATAGCATGGAAACATGACTTAGAAATCTCAATTTCAATGATGCTCATCATGTGTCAAAACACATGAATCTTGCTCAATTATTTTCCATGTGAAAAGAACTCCTTCTTATCAATTTTATATTGACTTACTTCAATATTTCATCTATGTAATTTGGCTTCAATCATATCAGGCGCTTCAATCCATCTTTTATAGATATCGATGCCCAATATCTTCTAAGCCTTTCATCAATATGAAAATCTTAACCGTGTTAATTTAAAATACATATTTTCCAATCAACCATATGTCATCTACATAAAGTATTGGAAATATGTCATAGCGCTCCCACTTAATTTCTTGTAACTCTACAAGCATCTTTATCATTCATGATGGAATCAAACTCTTTTGATAACTTCATTAAGCTAAAGATTTCAACTTCGCTGTGCTCACTTCAACCATTGAAGTGTGCATACCTTTCTAGCAACCTTTTGAATTTTACAAAACTCTCAGACTGTGTCAAGTACACATCCTTGATAAAACTTCCTTGAGAGGAGAGTTGGTTTTGTTATTCAACTGCCATATCATAATATGTAACCTTTTGCTAGAACTATCCGCAAAGACTAAAGCATCACTACGGAAGATCAAAATCTTGTAGTAGTTAACTCTTTGAACTTCGTCGAAAACAACTTTTCGATAAGTACAATTTTAATAAGATGTAAAATCCATGTCTTTGTCGCTATATAGACCCTTTTGCTATCGCTAGGCATCATGCCTATCGAAAGGACTACCAAGTCACATACTTGATATTCATACAAGGATACTATGGCGGATATAATGACTCATAGTCAATTTTACGAAGCCAGGGCCCATCATTTGCTTCCTTTATAAGGTCCAGGTCCTTTTGTTGTCAAAACAACACTTTACACTTAAACCACAAGTTGTTATAAGTACAAAGTTTTTGGACTTTTCTGGTACAGTTCGCAAACTCATTTGAAGTATCTTCAACATTTGTAGTGTCTTCTACTTAGTCAAAATAGTAAACCCGGAACAACTTCCAGTGCTGCGCTACTCTTGACATGATAACGAAGATTCTCTAATCTCGTTGAGTTAGTACTGTGCTCCCACTCACTTGTTTCGCAAGAACTACTTTCTCGAGAAATCAACCCTTTCTGACAAACAACATTTGTCTTTTGGTTCGGTGATAGGAGAAATACCCAATGTTTTATTTGGGATAACCTTATAAACATATATTTATCCTATTTTGGTTGTAAACATTTTACACATGCTATACATACCAAAACTTAAGAAAGTGACAATTCGGGTCACTACCCAAACCATATCTTATATGTTGTCAATTTCAGCGGATCATGATGGTGCTCTTTTCAGTGGAAAAACGGTTGTCAGTAATGTATAAACTACAAAATTATAATGGCAATTTTATTAATCTTACCATGTCAAACAGGGTTTGATTTTGTCTTTTGAATACTCCAATATAATGTGGGGTATTCGAGAAGTATAAGTTGTAGAGCAATTCTGCAACTTCTCAGATGTTTTGCTAAACTTGTAACTCAAACTTTATCCTTTATGATCCAATCATAAATACTTGATTATCTTGTTACATTGATTTTAACTTCATATTAACAACCTTTTGAACCAATTCAAAATGTCAAACTCTGTTCCTTTAAATAGATATACTCACATATCTACTTAAATCATCGACAGAATTTTTATGAAGGAAAAATTAATCCACCATACATGACTACACATAATGGACTATATACATCAATATGTATAATCTCCACTAAATTAGTCGTCCATTCTACTTTGGCCTAAGAACGGAATTCTAGTCATCTTTTGGAAGAGGTCTAACAAGCGTCAATTTATTCAAACAAAATGACTCCGGAAGTCCATCAATATGGAATTCCTTCATGTTTTCCTTTCCAATATGAACTAAAATGGTGGTGCCACAATTTAAGTGAAACTCTTTTACGTCTTGCAACGTTTAGCATTCAGTCTTATAGATGTTTACTTTACCAACATGATTTATATTAACATATCCATCAATTATGGAATATGGTCATCGTTTGAACAATCTCATTTGTTCTCACAAAAGACTAGAACAAAATAACAAATTATTAAGTTCTTCAAATAAATCTTGACTGGTTGGTTCGATACGACAATGAACACAATAACACTTTATTTATGTTCTTGTCATAATCGATTCCACATCTATTACTAGTTCCTTTTAGGCCCTTGTATTTCTTTCATTGCGTTGCTTTGTATGACAACTCATACCAACCAATGTGGTATCAAAATACCCAAAAATACTTTGTTAACTAGTAATACATCTATAACTTGTATATCAAGTATATACTCCTGAGCTGGACTTTTCCAGTTATCTTCTTTTCTGCCATATATTTTTGTAATTCTATTTTCAATATTCCCTTTCCTTTATAGAAGAATCATTCAACATCAAACAATGCTAGTCTTACTAGCTCATTTTCTTTGGCGTGTTAGTCATATACTATCACCCATTGAGTCATACTTTGAGTTTGATTGTTCTACTAATATCACCATATTAATAGCATTCTTCTAGATTCCACTCTTAACAATTTCTAAGTAAGGTAAAATACTTTACCCATACTTCTAATCCATCCCATCATAACAATTTTATGATTAAGTTACTATAGCTCGAAGGAAGGGATTTAGAGGATAATTTTGAGCGCCCAACTTCTTGGAATATTCAAACGCCTAGCGTCTTCAATCATTGCATATATTCAGATAATATAAGCAAACATTGTCACGATAAATTTGCATATATTCAGATAATATAAGCAAACATTGTCACGCTAAATTATACTCAGTCATGTTGCCACAAATAAGTTTCTAGATATCAATATATCTTTCACTTGATTGTTTTTGAAAACAAATCTTTTCAGTTCCTAAATCACCTTGATCAACAAAACATTCTTTTGAAGATAAAGTAATACGGAAGCAACCATGACTCTGGATTCTAAGTAGGAATTATTTGCTCTCTAGATTAATCAATCATTAACCACATGGAGCTAGGTAGGAAATACCAAAAATCTACAATAGGACTCAATTTTAAATTTCACTAATACGGTACCAATCTTAAATGGTATTTACCAGATCATAACAGTTATATCTCAATTAACAATCTAAGTGTAAGGTAGTTATGTGGATGCCAATGAATAATACAATTTGTGCAAATTCACTTTGATTTGTTGTTCATGATAAATAAGTTCAAGTTAATTCAAAAATTAAACCATGAACTCCCACTCAAAAACAACATCCCTCTTAGTCGTCTTTAGTGATTACATGAACCAAATTCACTACACCAAAAACCGATCATCACGTGAGATGATGTAGCTTCAAAGGCGAACATCGACATGTTCATCATATCAGCCATATGACTCATGCTTTACCTTTCGGTTACGTGTTCCGAGGCCATGTCTGTACATGCTAGGCTCGCCAAGTAGAACCGTAGTATTGCATGTGTTTCAAGGCCATGTCTGTACATGCTAGGCTTGAAAACACCCGTTGTATGCGAACGTTGAGTCTGTCACACCCGATCATCACGTGGTGTCTCGAAACGACGAACTTTCTTAACGGTGCATACTTAAGGAAGAACACATTATTATCTTGATATTAAGTGAGAGGGATCATCTTATAATGCTACCAACGTTATCTAAGCAAAACAAGATGCATAAAAGGATTAACATCACAAACATCACATGTAAGGATAACGTGATATGATATGGTCCTCCTTGCACTTGATCTCCATCATGTGCATTATGGTATGATCTCAATCATTCCACCGGCGTGGTACCAAGTACCACGGTACCCCAAACTTGATTGTCCATCAATAAGAAGACAACCATATGGATACCTTCCGGTATATCAATAATTTACAAAATAGATCATCTCATAATCAAATTTGTAATATTGACCATATCACATCACATGCCCAGCAAAAACTAGTTAGACGCTTCTAATTTATTTTTGCATATTTTTACGTGGCTTAGGGCTTTCGGGGATAGAACCGTTCATACCTACGAACATCAACCACAACGTTGATAAACATATTTTTAGCAACCCTTCATAGATTAGATCTTAACTATAGTAGGAGAAACAGACACCCGCAAGCCACTTATGCAATACAAGTTGCATGTCAGTTGTGGAACAAGTCTCATGTACGTGGACATGTAAGGTTAGTCCGGGCCGCTTCATCCCACTATGCCACTAAGATCATAAAATAATCAAGGAGGTAATAACATGATCATCAACGCCCATACACCTATGTGTTCTACCCGTACAAAACATCTTCGCATAGATCCGGCTCTGATACCACTGAAGGGGAACGTAGCATAGAAAACAAAAATTTTCCTACGCGAAAGATACCCGAAAGGCCAAGATCTAATCTATGAGACGAAGTGCAACGGGCAACAAGAGGGTTAAGGAGAACACATACCCTCGAAGACTCAAAGTGGTACGAGATCAAATCTCGTTGTTGGCGTAGTCGTACTCACACCGATCCCGATAGCGAGAAGATGGCACCGCAATCTGGTGGTGCATCCGTGATCGGTCACACGTACGGTTGATGACGACCTCCGTTCCCTCGTTCCAGCGGGGCGCGGAAGTAGAGGATCCCTCGGAACTCCAGCAGCACGACGACGTGGTGGTGGTGAAGAATCCCACGGTCAGGGCTTCGCCAAGCCGGAGACCATGAAATGGAGCAGCGGGTGGAGGGAAAGGGAAGTGGCCAAGTGTGTGGAGGAGGGAGAGCTCTCACCCTCCTTTTATAGGACAGGGGGGAGGCAGCCCAAGGGGGGTGCGGCCAGCCCATGGTGTGCCCCCACCTCTTCCCTCATGATGTGAGTGGACACTCCACTCCCACTCATTTTCCTTTAAACCCCACTTAGAAAATCCAAGAGTTTTTCTTTAATAAATCAATAAAACATTTTTATTTCTTTATTTCAGCATTTGTTAATTCTATTAACAAACATTTGCATAAAGCACCTCGAATCATTTGTTAATTCTATTAACAACCATTCGACGAAAAACCCCTTGAACTATTTCAATTTTCCCCGAAACAATTTCGGTGCTGCCCAAAATATTCTTCGATATTCCGTATCCTCTCAAACGCGTCATCGAACCTTAAGTGTGTCACCCTACGGTTCGCGAATAAGATAGACATGATCGAGACTCCTCTCCGATCAATAATCAACAGCGGGATCTGGAGATCCGTGATGACTCCTATATATTCAACGATGACTCTCGTGATCGTGTGAACCAACAATGCCGTGAACTATTCCCTTTGTCTCGCGATATTTTACTTGTCCGAGATTCGATCATTGGTATCAACCATACCTTGTTCAATCTCGTTACCGACAAGTACTCTTTTCTCGTTCCCGTGATATAACATCCTTGTGATCATATCACGTGCTTGCAAGCGGTTTCGATGTGACATCACCGAGAGGGCCCAGAGTATATCTCTCCGTCATTTGGATGGACAAATCCCCTCTTGATCCTGATCCTCAACTAATACTTTCGGAATACTTAACGACGCCTTTATAGTCACCCTGTTACGGTGTGACGTTTGATGCCATCAAAGCACTCTTCCGGTATCAGTGATTGACATGATCTCAAGGTCTAAGGAATAAGTTACTTCATATGTTTGATATAACAATGTAAACTAAATGACTTGATCGCATTGCTATATTCTCTTTGGGTATATGTTCATCACATCATTCTTCTAATGACATGACCCCGTTATTAATAACATCCAATGTTCATGATCAGGAAACCTTGATCATCTATTAATCAACGAGCTAGTTAAAAGAGAGGCTTTACTAGGAACCATTGTTTGTTTATTAAGCACACATGTATCAACGTTTCCGGTTAATACAATTCTAGCATGAGAAATAAACATTCGTCATAAACAAGGAATAAGATAATAACCATTTTATTATTGCCTCTCGGGCATATTCCCTTTAGGAGGATCGGGAGAATAACTTCCGGGAACGGCGTGAAATTCTCCGCTTCCTTCCGTACCCGTCTTAGTGGAGTTTTCGGCGGAAGCAATTTTAGATGGATCACCATCTACCCCTTTCTTGGTGCCCTCTGGATTAGTTTCCGGAGGAGTAGATTCGGCTACCTCCGGTCCTTTGGCTTTGAGGAGTTGCGCTAAGACTTGGCGCAACTCATCAAACTTGGTATCTATGGATGAGGTCAATGACTTTCTCAACTCATTGAGATCATCCATGGACACACTAGCCACGGACGTTTCGGTGTCCAAATCGTCTCCCATACTAAAACTCTTAGGCGGTTAAGCCCGATAGAAGAGCCGAGGCACTGATACCAATTGAAAGTAAAGTATGGGCACCTAGAGGGGGGTGAATAGGTGCTACGACCAATTTTAATTTTTCTTAAAGTTTAGGCTTGACACAAAGGTCAATTCTCTAGATACTGCAACTAATGGTGAATTTACCTATATGGCAAGACAAGCAATTAATGCAACTAGGACTTAATACAACAAGTACTACAATAAATGCTGCAAGTACACATTAAGTAAAAAGTAGGGGAACAAGGTAACCGATGGAAGCACACGGAGACACGATGTATTCCCGATTCCTCGTTGTTAAGGGAGTACGTCTCGTTGGAGGGGTGTAAGCTCGCCACGAAGGCCTACTCAACGCCACAAAGGCCTCACCCTATTCTCCGATGAACTCCGCCACAAAGGCCTAGTTCACCTTCCACTATTGAACCCGTTTGAGGCGGGGATCGAGTCCTTTACAAACAAGCTTGGGGCACACACCCACAACTTAATTGGGGGCTTCGAACAATCACAAACCACCAAGAGTAGCAAGAAGCCTAGGTTCTCCACAAGAGGAAATCCTAGGCCAAGACCCCTCAAGCTAATGAGGGGGAAATGAAAAACCGGTTGGTGAAGATGTAGATCCGGGGCTTCTCCTTCAATCCTCAAAGTTTCAAAAAGTTTGGGTGGGGGAGGAGGGAGATCTAGCTTGGTGGGTGAGCTCAATCAATGGAGTATTCAATGCTGGTGGAGCTAACCCTTACCGTACTGCCACCCTGCCTCAACATGGGCACGGGGCTTAACTTGAAGCTTGTTTTTGTTAGTGTGTGTTCGATCTCAACTTGCTATAAGGAGACGGAATCCCTCGAACCGAAATGTCGCTAGGAGGGGAATACGGGACATACACAATGAGGGATTAAGTTCTTCTCCGGGTGCGACAGTTGGGGCTCCTGTCTTGGCGAGGTGGGACCTGATGCCGGGGAGCACAAACCCAACTAAAGAGATAGACATATTCTAGCTTGAACATAGTGGATGGTTAGGATCGGTTATCTGATGTTTACATACTGTTGTTACAGTCCGTGGTTGTTCACGGCGGATGTACTTAATCTGGTGGATGTGTACACCTCTGAAGAGTCAAACTATTCGGAATAGTCGCGTCCTCGGATATGGACAGTTGAATGGCCATGTAGCTAGCATTGTGTCAATGTTTTCAAAAAGGAGTTTTCAAAAAGGTGTTGGATTCATGAAGTGCCGAAAGGAGGAAAATCTTATACCGTGGAGGTACTGTCGATGAAAAGCCAGAAGTTGTTTTACAAAAAGCTTTGCAAAGAAAATCTTTCTTTTCTAAACAAAAACTGGAAGTTGATTCCAAGAAGTTTTGCAAAGATAAAACCTTCTTTTAACAAAGTTTTACAAAACCTCTTGTACATGTGATGTCTACAAGAGAAACAAAACTATATTATTTTCTTTTGAAGGATCTTCTTCAACAAAGATACAGAGTTCTTAAAAATCAACCATGATATATCTTTCTTATATTACGGATAATGAACCCTATGTATAGCCTACCTACTCCCCCATATAAGCATACTTGCATGTTGGTGAGCTACATGATGGGTGTATTGCTGAGTACATTCAAATGTACTCATATTGGTTTCGTCCCTGGTATTTACTTGCCAAACGTTGAGGAGTCTCAGAAGGAGATCTACGAAGAGGAGTACGGAGCTTATGGCTTTGCGAACTAGGATCGTCTCCTGGTCAGCAGCCTGTAGGTTAAGGCGTGACTTGGGCTCTTCTATGTTTGTGTGTTTAGTCTTCCGATGTGTGTGTGGTGTGTTGCCCTGCGTGGCAGTTGTGTTGGACTGGGTCATGTGACCATTCCCCTTTGTAAGTGTTTTATGAAATTGTGTAATGGATATTGTATCTGTGTACCAACTTTGTCGGATATATACTGAATAGGGGTATATCAGATGGTAGTCAAAAGTGCTGGATTACCAGGGTGGCCCAACTGGTAGTGGGCTATGGTCCATTGGGCGGCCCAGTAAGCTGACGCGCAGAAGCCGGATTCTAGAAGGACCCGGATCACGGCCCACGTCATCTGGCTTGGAGGAGAAGACGGATTCCTTATTTTCCAAGTTATTAGACATCGTAGTCTTTTAGGTTTCCTATTCTGTATGCCCTAATCCGGCTATTATATAAAGCCGGACGGGAGATGATATAACAAGACACGAAGCCACATGCCAACTCGGCGAGAAGTTGATCCTCCGCGAATAGCTAAACCTAACCTCACATTGTAATTGTTTACACAAGCTTTAGTCCTGATTAGTGAGATTGCAGGAGTAGGAACGCCGTATTATTACGACGTACCGAACCTGGGTAAATCCTGTGTCTTTGTCACCAACGCGATCCTGTTTCCCCACGTCTCTACCCGTAGTCTTATGGCACCCCCGTCTATGAAAACTACTACGATGTCTCTACAGTTGGCGCCCACCGTGGGGCAAAAGACGTCACGCGTTAAGTTCCGATCTGGGATACTCGACGGAATCGGCAGTTCCATAACTGTCGGAAGCCTGGAGTTCGACAATGACGTCGGACGCTTCCTCGACAATGGATTCTACATACCGGCGCAAAATCATCTGGTAAGTGCCTGCGTGTTACCGATTGGATCTGCTAATATCTTTATCGGACTAACTGCAGAGGCCATGGGGTTTTGTGGTGGAAGCAAATTTATCCCACCCACCCTGTACCCAGTCGAAGATGACTACGATCCCGGATTTTGCTCAGATCGCCGACATAAAAGTGATACACACTTTATCGGTATGGTGCAATCCGAAGTCGCCGAAAACACGGATGACGGAAATCCCGTGCAGGAGGCAGAAAGCAACACACCCACTACAGAGGTGGAAGATCCAGCTTTCGCCGAAAACACGGATGAAAGTAGTCCCGTGCAAAAGGCAGAAAATAGCAAACCCACCATAGAGGTGGAAGATCCGACACCCGCCAATCCAGCGATGAACTCGGAAGCTGACTCTGTGCTAGCCGACATTGAGGCGAGATTAGAGTCAGAAACCGGATCAGATGATTTTGATTCCAAAGACGAAGACGTGGACGCCTTCGAAAGAAAAGTTAAATCTTTTCAAGAGGGATTTCATGAAGTGCTAATGGCGAAACCGGCTGAAAACACGGACGCCGGCAGTCAGGAAAGCCCTAAAACCCCTCCGCCAGAGGAAGAGAGAAGATGCAGAAACCTCTCCGATATTTCCCAACATCAAGGAATTGACAGAGGATGAACCTGTTAAAAAACCTCCCTCTTCTAAGAAAAAGAACAAGGCCGCTAAAAAACTCCAATACAAACTCCGGAAGGAGAAATTGGCTGATCCAGCTGATGAAAGCCCGGAAGTAGGAGATGCAAGCGGAACAAAACCTGCGGAGAAGAAAACAAAAGAAATCCTTGTTCCGCCAATGACGAAGCAAGAAGAACAGGAATTGTTACAAACGCCAGTGGGATTACATGAACCCCCTGAAGTGCTAGAAGCTAGGAGACAAGCTCTCCAAAGGCAACAGCAACATCTATTCAGAACTCGTGAACACCTCCAAAAAACCCAGGATGACATCAAGCTCATGAAGGTAGAAATCGAGGAATACGAGAGAAAGAATAGATCTGGTATTAAACCTACAAGGTTACCCGGAATCGTAAGACCGGAAGTACTGCCGCCAAAAGAAAGGTTTCACAACCCATCTTGGCAAATGTAGGTAAACGGTAAAGATGCCAGAGGCAAACCAATATACAAAACCGCAGCTGAAAATGCGGAAGCAGCGTTTGCCATCCTCAACAATGACTTGTACTCCAATGGTGAAAAACTCCAAGGGGTGTATGCTTTCCTAGGAAAAGCATTGCAACAACAACAGCGAGCCCAAGAGCGATCAGGGAAGTTGCACGACGACTCCGCCCTATGCAAAATAGCTACTTGCGCCGCTGGAGCACCCGGACCGGAAGAACCTGGAGATTCCGGCAATTCAAAGGATAAGAAAGCGGATCCGAGAAAAGATAAGAAAAATCCCGACAATAGGGATGAAGCATCTAGAACCGGATCTCATCTCCCGAAAGGTGGAGGCAAACCCCATGATCGGGAAGAAAAATACCGGAAAGATGGCAAAGCAATGCCACCTCCGAGACACCCTGCTGAAAAAGCCGAAAGACATGATGTACCTCACAGATGTGAGAGATCTCGGACACCCCCTAAGGATAAAGAAAGGCATAGGAGTAGAACTCCGCCTCACCCAAAAGGGCGTGATCTTGAAAGAAATAGAAATGATCCCGGAAAAGCGCGTCCGCGCAACAATGGAAAAGAAAGGAGTAGATCCCCTTCTGTCCATTCAGCCGGCAGGTATTCCGCACACATGGATAGAGCGGAAAAGGATGATCTATACTTTGGACCTAAGTGTTTCACTGATAGGATCCGAAGGACAACCCTGCATTCTGGCTTCGCCAAGGTCGGTCCAACGTACCAGAAATATACCGGCAGTACAAACCCGGATACCTGGCTCTCATGCTATCATACAGCCGTCCAGATTAACAATGGGACAGACCTGGAAGCTGTAAAGTTCCTTCCCCTAATGTTACTGGATGGAGCCAGACATTGGATCAATAGATTGCCGTCAAGAACCGTCGACAGCTGGGATGATATGGCTCGAGTATTCACTCAGCATTTTCGGGGAACTTACAAACGCCCGAACAGCACAACCAGCTGAACCGTTGCACCCAATTCGAGGATGAACCATACGTGGATTTCATCTCCAGATGGACTGCAATGAAGAATAGTTGTTCTGGAGTAACTGACGTACAAGCAATGCATGCTTTTGTCAATGACCTAAAACCCGGATTAGTACCGTTCATGGTTGGTTCCAAACAGCACAAAGATCTCGGATCTATGCTTACAACCGCCAATGAGCATGTTGCAGCCGAAGACGATATCAGAGCAAGAGGTGGCAATATCGACACACTGATACTGGCCAAGAAAAATCCTCGCTCTGAGAAAAAAGGAACTTCAGATGCAACACCAAAACCCAAAGAAGTTAACATAGCCTTTGGAAGTGAAAAAAGGAGCAGATGGAAAGGACGCAGTTCAGAACCAATCGACTACACTAAAGAAGAGTGGGAGAAGATTAAGTCGGAACCATGCGTCCACCATTCGCAATTTGGGAAACCCACCCATACGAACGCACAATGCCGGCTGAATAAGCACATGAAAGGCAGTGCAGGATCCGGAAACGAGGGGAAGAGTTCCTAAAGGAAATTCTCTAAGAAAAAGCCAGAAGCTGAGAAAGAAGACAGTTAATCGGACACTGACGAAAAAATCCAGGAACAACAGCGGAAAGGCGAACCCAAGTTTCCGAGAGTTGATGGAGAATGCGCCTTAACTTTCCTAGCAACTCCATCAGCAAAGGTGGCGAAAAGAACACTTCGAGAAATAAACGCGGTTGTTCCGGCAACCCCGAAATTCTTGAAATATTCGAACACACCAATAACCTGGGATCAGTCTGATCATCCTGTAAATATCCCTGAACCCGGCACACAAGCTCTTATCGTAAGCCCTATTGTCCAGAACACTAGGCTAAAAAGAGTGTTGATGGACGGAGGATCCAGCATCAACATAATGTACCTGGATACATTGAGACATCTGAAAATCTCCGAGACCCAGCTCAATCACAGCAACATACGCTTCCATGGCATTGTTCCCGGCAGGCAAGCACGATCCCTAGGATAAATTTCCCTAGATGTCACTTTCGGAGAAAAAGATCATTGCCGTCAGGAAAAAGTATCCTTCGAGGTGGTGCTGTTCGAAAGCGTGTATCACGCGATACTCGGACGTCCAGCTTTCGCCAAATTTATGGCAAGATCATGTTATATCTATAACAAGCTAAAGATGCCAGGGCCGAAAGGAGGGGTAATCACCATAACTGGAGACTTCAAGCTGGCGAACAAGCTGGAAAAAGAAAACGCCCTTTGTGCTGAGAAAATCATAGCAAAGGAAGAGCTGAAGGAGCTGGCTAAGGAGGTATCGCCGACAGAAATGCCGGCGGGAAAAGAAACTCGGAAGCCAGCAGATAGCTTCAAGGCATCCGAGAATACAAGGCAGGTAATCCTAGATCCCAAAGATCCGACAAAATTTGTCGTGGTGGGAACTGGGATGACCGACAAATAGGAAGGCGAGCTCATCAAGTTCCTCCGTGAGAACTGGGATATTTTCGCCTGGTGTCCAGCTGACATGCCAGGCGTACCCAGGAAACTTGCTGAGCATCAACTCAAGGTGATTCCAGGCTCCAAACCCGTCAAACAAGGTCTCCGTCGATTCGACGGAAGAAGACGGAAGGCTATTTGCAAGGAAATTATCCGGCTTTTAGCAGCAGATTTCATTCAGGAAGTAATCCACACTGATTGGTCTGCAAATCCGGTATTAGTACCGAAGAAAGACACTACTGCTCTTAGAATGTGTATAGATTACACCGGCTTGAACAAGTTGTGTCCAAAAGATAGGTTCGCGTTACCGCGAATCGATCAAATAATAGATGCCACTGCAGGCTCTGAGCTTTTATGCTTTTTGGATGCTTATTCCGGGTATCACCAAATACGCATGAAAAAGGAAGACCAAATTAAGGCTTCTTTCATAACCCCGTACGGGACGTATTATTACGTAACCATGCCATTTGGCCTGAAGAACGCAGGCGCAACTTACCAGCGTTGCATGCAACGTTGTTTGCATAGTCAGATTGGCAAAAACATCCATGTTTACGTGGACGATATTGCTGTCGTAACCAAGGAAAAAGACACACTCCTTGAGGATTTGCGAGAAACCTTCGAAAACTTGCGCACTTACAAGATGAATTTAAATCCATCAAAGTGCGTATTCGGGGTTCCCTCAGGAAAACTTCTGGGTTTCATCGTTTCTCACAGAGGAATGGAGGTTAACCCGGAAAAGATCAAAGCCATCTTGAACATCTCCAAACCTATGTAACACCTGGGGTGTTACCCATAGTAGAAAGTGGGTTGTTTTTCTTTTTTTGCATTGCATCACATGCATCATATGCATTGCCCCATGCTTTTCACCACAACTGAAAAATTCAAAACAATTAAAACTTTCACGCATGTCTAAAATTCCAATTGAAAGTTGCAAAGTAAACCACTCAATTGTTTTTCAAAAAGTCTGAAGTTGAATCTATTTAAATTGCCTGCTAAATAAAATTTTCCTTTTGTTAAAAACCCTAATGGCAAATTAAATTTCAAATCAATTCATTCATAATGGGCAAGATCAAATTGTGGGTTTAGGAAAATCAAATTCTTGCAAACAATTAATTCAATAAGGACTCATAAATTGCTTGGGGTTATTGAATAAATTGTTTAGAAATCCATCTTTATGGAAAAATAATGGAATTTCAAATACCAACTTAAAACTCCAAATAATAATTCAAATTTTTGGAATTAAGGTGCACAATTACTTCTACTCACTGTTTTGCAATTAATAGAAATTTAATTATAAAATAACCCCCCCCCCCCCCCAAATTCTATCCCTATCTCTCTTTCATCCTTTGCAAAAAATAATTATAAGGAAAAAATAAAAAATTAAAAAGAGAGGAGAGAGGCAGCCAACCTTCTCCCTTTTTCCCTCAGCCCACCTGGTGGCCCAGTCCACCCCCCTCCTTTTGGCCCATCCCCCTGTTCTTCTTCCACCGTACGGAGAGACAGAGGGAGCAGGTGAGCGCGCTCGTGGACGAGCGGCCTCCACGTCGCCACCCTACACGCTCCCCCCTATTTCTAGCCAGGAGGTGCCCACTAACCCTAGCTGCTCGCCCTAGCCCACTCCTTCCTCCTCCAGCCGCCGATCCCCTTCTCCTCTTCCTCCCCTGTAACTGCACCCTCTGAAACTCCTCTGAAAACCGAGCACATACGCCGGAGTTCCTCCTCCGCTTGGCGCCGTCTCCGACCACCTCCGGCCACCCCGAGGACAGCCACGCGACGAGGGTGAGTCCCCTTTTCCGTTCCCGCCCTTTCCCCTCTCTTTCCCCTGCTCTGTTCGCCTCGCCATCGAGCGGTGATCGCAGCTCGACGTTCCCGATCGGCCATGTCTGTTCTCTGAATCATTGGTGTTAAAAAAATCAGTTACCGCGTGCGGTCGCCTCTTAATCCCCACCGATCCGGTACTGTCACGAGTACATGAATAGCCTAGTGGTTGGCCTGCTGCGCTGCACCCAGGAGGTTCCTGGATCGACTCCTCACGGAGGCAAAGCCTCCACCTTTTTTGCTATTTCCACCGCGCGGGGCGGCCCCACCCGTCATAGACCCCTGCGCCACCTCACCGCACACTCGCTCCACTGTGGCGCCACCCTGGCGTGGCCCCACTGGTCAGCCAGTGCAAGTAGCCAAGCCACGGTGCAAAAAGTCAGTCCCCTGTTTTCTTTTTTTTTCCAGAAATGTTTAATAACCCTAAAATTCAAATGGCTATAACTTCTAATTTATAAATCCAAATCATACAAACTTTAAATGTATTCCACTCCAAATTCCCTGTACTTTCTAAATATGTGTGTTGTTTACTGCTTTGAACCTTCCAAATATTTTTAAAACTTCAAATTCAAATAACTCTTTTTGAATTTGATTAAATCCATAACAAATTCAAATATATTTCAAATGGCCCATATAAAATATGTTTCCCAACCAAAATTTCATGCTCTTTCCAAATATAACATTTGTTTTCTGTTTTGAATAATTTAAATTGCTGAAAACAACTGTTTCTTATTTAATGCAATTTAAATTGCCAAATTCATAACTAATTCAATATTAATTCAAATAACACAAATAAAATATGTTTTCAAACCAGAAAAATATAACCTTTTCAAATATGAATTTGAATTTATGTTTTGAACAAATAAAATTCAAATAATATTCAAACTTGAACTAAATTCAATTAAAACTTGTTTAATCTTGTTTAATTCATAATTAAATCATTGTAATTCTTTTTTCAATAATTGAAACATGTAATCCACCTAAAATTTTGCGTTCTAATCAAATATGAACTTTGTTATCTGTTTTGAACAATTTAACATGATGAAAACAACAAATGCTTGTGTGACACCTTTAAGTAACCAAAAAAATTCCAAAACTTAATAAGTGAATTTCCAAAAATTGGTAAACCTTATTTCCAATTGATTCTATTGTTGTTATTTTTTTGTTTTCCTCATCCATGCATCATACTAATCCACTTTCACCTGTTGGTTAATTGGAAAACAATTGTTTCAACCATAATTCATGGGCTTTTCATATGCAAGTCAAATTGCATATGGGTCCATTTAAACATGTGCTCATGTCAACTAGTTTATTTCTATGCATCCATTAAATTGTCATGCATCCATATCTTGATCATGCTGGATCTTTTGCCGTAGTAGTAATTGTTGCATCCGGTGTTTGTTCGAGGTTCATTGCTTCTTCCCGGATAGACGTTGAGATGTAGCAACGACAAGTTCTGTGGATGTACCTCTACTTGCTGGATTCCAGGCAAGTATACTCACTTGCTGCCAAATGGCTGCCTTTCATCACTTGCTACCGATTCTTTCCGTTGTTCTTATTCTAGCCTGTTGATACGATGCTTGTGTCTCGATCCTATTATATGTTTACCTTGCAGCCAGGATATAGCCTTTTCCTTCCACTTCCTATTAACTGTTGTTTGTTTACCATGTTGGCCCTCGTGTCGTAGTTGCATGCTTAGTGTTGTTTGCGCTCAAGTCTTGTTGTCCGTCTTATCACCTGTTCAGTTGATAGTGGGGTTTCAATTCAATCAACAACATGTTAATGTTTTGGGTAATAATAATTTGATGATAAGGCACCGGCAGGAGGCCCGGCGTGGTTTTGAAGCCTGCTAGTGTCGACCCTAATTAGGAAAAGGGTCTTGTCTACTGATCCATGATGAGCGCACTAACCGCATGTGGGAAGCGAGTATGGGCGCCCCCCTCAATTTGACTCGATTCGCATCTCGTCCAAATCGCCACACTTAGTTCGGGCTTTCCATTTGATGCATGCATATGCAGGTGCGAACCCGAGGCCAGGGTGGAACTTTTGTAGTCGGCATTTAGGGCGGCGTGGTCTTCCAGTGCTATGAGGGTCCCCCTTTTCTTCGTGGGGGCTCGATTAGCCGCGCACGCACAGCACGTGGTGCTTTGGGCTTGATGCGATGAAGAGTTGGGTTGTGTTGAGTACCTCGCTTGGTGGGTTGATCCCCCGTCTGGCGGGTTATTCTTACGTGTACGGCCAAATTGGTGCATCCCTGCAGGGTTAAATCTTCTCGAGAAGCCGTGTTTTCCGCGGTTATGGTTAACTTGGTGAAAGTACTGGCTAACAAGTACTCAGAACAACTTACACCTAACTAATGATACCTGACTAGTAATAGTCTTATTGACACAATAACTTGATCCATCATTAATCCAACAGTGTGAGTTATCCTTGGGTTGCTTCCTTAGTAGGGGGTAACATTGGATGGGTTTGTTTGGGTGGTTAGTACTAGTTGGTTACGATACGCTATCTTATCCCCCTCTTTTAGCCGGATGTTGTAGTGAGTCTCTGTAGTTGGTTAGTGCAGCCCGCTGCCGCTTATTTGCAATAATCCCTTCCTTTCCGTTGAACCCAAAGTATTTGTATCTTGTGATGACTGGCTACGCCGGTATCTTGTGAGTATGGTTTATCCACTTGCCAGTACTTAACCGTACTGACCCACGAATCCTTTTTCGTGGCTGCATATTCAATATTGCAGTCAACAGGTTTGAAGTCTTACGACGTTAGCTTGGGAATCCCTCCGGCTTGGCCTGGGCAGGGATTGGTCGCTCTCGGTTATCTTCAGGACTCTTAGTCCAATTTGTATCTTGTCCGTAGACGGACGATATGTTGTTTCTTCCGCTGTTATTTGGATCTTTGTATTGTATAAGTTGTATCCTTGGCTCGTTTGAGTCCTCTTGTATATATCTTTTCTGTTTTTGTTGTGGATTATTCGTGAACTGTTGTAATGTTATCACAAGTGGCAACCTGGAATCGGTTATTATGTGGATTTTGCCGGGAATGCTGAAATCTGCATAGTGCCAGATCTCGGGGCGTCACAACCTACGTGTGTGAAAGATGTCCAAAGGTTGACGGGTTCCGCCGCTGCCGTCAGCAGATTTATTAGTCGGCTGGGGGATAAACCCTTACCACTCTACAAGTTGCTGAAAAAATCCGACAAATTCGAGTGGACAAAAGAGGCCGACGCAGCGCTAACCCAGTTGAAGGAAACTTTGATGAAAGCTCCGATTTTGGCATCCCCAAAAGACGAAGAACCTATGTTATTGTACCTCACGGCTACAAACAGGGTTATTAGTGCAGTAATTGTTGTGGAACGGAAGAAAGACGAACAAAGTATACCAGACCAGCATCTGGTATATTACATAAGTGAAGTTTTCTCCGAGTCCAAGCAAAGGTACCCACACTACCAAAAACTGGCATATGGCGTATTTTTCGCATCTAGAAAGTTACGTCATTACTTCCAAGGACATTCCATAACAGTGGTATGTAAAGCACCACTAGGGGATATAATACACAATGCGGAGGCAACTGGCCGAGTAGCCAAATGGGGCATCGAGCTAGCAGCCTTCGACATTAAGTATCAGCCAAGGACGGCAATAAAATCCCAGGTTCTGGCAGATTTTGTCGCCGACTGGACGGAAGCAATGGAGAAAACACCAATGCCGGAGTCCGAGTACTGGATCATGCATTTTGACGGATCCAAGATGAAGGAGGGCGCTAGAGCTGGTGTAGTCTTAAAATCCCCTAAAGGAGACACAATGGAGTATGTATTACAAATACACTTCAACACCAGCAATAATGTGGCAGAATACGAAGCTCTGCTTCATGGCTTGCACATTGCAAAAGAAATAGGGGTCAAACGCATCCTGTGCTACGGCGACTCGGATTTGGTACAGCATCAGCTCAACCAAACCTGGGACGCAAAGAGCCCTATAATGGCCGAATATCGGAGAACGGTGGACGAGTTCGCCATTTGTTTCTTCGGATTCGAAGTACTCCACGTTAAAAGGGAGGAGAATTGGAACGCGGATGCGTTAGCCCGCATGGGGTCAGAAAGGGTAAAAATCCTACCGCCAGGTGTATTCGTCCAGCATTTGTACGAGCCATCCATAAAAGGTGGAGATATCGATTACCCCCTGGCTTCCGAATCAATTGAAGTTATGCTCGTTAACCCAGACTGGACAATTCCATATTTAAACTTCTTAGTCAATCAGAAGTACCCGGAAGGAGCAGACGAAGTCTTGCAGAGACAAATTCAGCGTCGATGCAAAGGATACACGGTAATTGATAATTTCCTGTATAAACGCAGTACTTCCGGAATTTTTCTGCGGTGTATTTCACCAGAAGAAGGACGAGAAATCCTGCAAGAAATCCATGCCGGAGATTGCGGACACCATGCTCAATCAAAAAGCATAGTTAAAAAAGCATTCTGTGCCGGGTTTTTCTGGCTAACAGCCAAGACAGATGCTGAACACATAGTTAACACATGTGAAGGGTGTCAATATTATGCCAAGCAGACCAATATGCCGGCCCAAGCACTCAAAACTATCCCAATTACATTACCGTTTGCGGTCTGGGGGCTAGATATGATGGGACCGTTCAAAACTGCGCGAGGCGGACTTACACATCTACTCGTAGCTGTGGATAAGTATACCAAATGGGTGGACGCTAAACCCATCAAAAAACTTGACGGTGTAACTGCCAGAAATTTCATCATTGACATAGTCATGAGATATGGCGTTCCACACAGCATAATAAACCGATAACGGGACAAATTTCTCCATTGGAGAGTTGGCAAAATATTGCCGACAGACGGGAATTCGCCTAGATCTCGCATCTGTGGCACACCCGCAATCCAATGGACAGGTTGAGAGAATGAATAGCTCAATCCTGCAGGGAATACGCCCAAGACTCGAATCTCCTCTTCATAGAGCAGCTGGAGCATGGGTAGAGGAGCTACCTTCCGTGCTTTGGAGCATTCGAACGACGCCAAACAGGTCAACTGGGCAAACCCCGTTTTTCCTAGTTTATGGTGCGGAAGCTATTCTTCCAACGGACATGATCCATGATAGCCCAAGAGTGCGGGATTTCGATGACTCGGATGCCGAAGAAGCACGACAGGATGCCGTCGATCTCTTAGAGGAGTAACGAGAACTTGTGCTTCAAAGATCCGCCATTTTCCAGCAAGGTTTACGACGTTATCATAGTCGGAAAATCAGGCATCGTTCTTTTAAAGAAGGTGACTTAGTGCTGAGATTGGTGCAGCAAAGAAAACACAAATTGGCCCCAGTATGGTAAGGACCATTTGTAGTCAGCAAAGCTATGAAAAATGGGTCATATTACCTTGTAGATATTCGGGACACGGAAGATGATCCCGAAAAGCCGAATCGCAAAAGAAAGAGAAAGATAGATTATGAACTAGGAGAGACAAAGAGGCCTTGGAGCATCCAGCAGTTACGTCCCTTCTATACTTAGTTCAATTTCTATGTAAACATCTTTGAGATCATGAAATAAAGTTGTCGGAATTTTGATATCCATGTTTTTGCAAGTTTATTACAGTATAAAGCATGATTCCGCCTTATCTATTTCCCAATGATCTTACAAAATACTCAATGTTAACCCGAATTGTGCCTGCGTGCTCGGTGTTTAAAAACTGAATGATTTTCAGCCTGCTAAACGGCTAAAGGAAACTCGGATTGTGCCTGTGTGCCCAAGTGTGACGCCCCGAGATCGGGCACTATGCAGATTTCAGCATTCCCGCCAAAATCCACATAATAACCGATTCCAGGTTGCCACTTGTGATAACATTACAACAGTTCACGAATATTCTGCAACAACAACAGAAAAGATATATACAAGAAGACTCAAACGAGTCAAGGATAAACTGATACAATACAAAGATCCAAATAACAGCGGAAGAAACAACATAACGTCCGACTCCGGACAAGATCCAAATTGGACTAAGAGTCCTGAAGATAACCGATGGCGTCCAATCCCTGCCCAGGCCAAGCCGGAGGGATTCCCAAGCTAACGTCGTTAGACTCCAAACCTGTTGACTGCAATTTGGAATATGCAGCCACGGAAAGGATTCGTGGGTCAGTACGGTTAAGTACTGGCAAGTGGATAAACCCATATTCACAAGATACCTGCGTAACCAATCATCACAAGATACAAATACTTTGGGTTCAACGGAGAGGGAAGGATTATTGCAAAGAAGCGGCAGCGGGCTGCACTAACTAACTACAGAGACTCGCTACAACATCCGGCTAAAAGAAAGGGATAAGATAGCGTATCAGAACCAACTATAACTACTCACCAAACAGTACCCATCCAATGTTACCCCCTACTAAGGAAGCAACCCAAGGAAACTCACACGGTTGATTAAGGTGACATTCATTTTTCTGGTGGAGGTAATCTATATTACAAGTCAAGTTATCATCGTTAAGTGTAAGTTGTCTGAGTACTTGTTAGCCAGCACTTTCACCAAGTCATCCATAACCGCGGACAACACGGCTTCTCGAGAAGATTTAACCCTGCAGGGATGCACCAATTTGGCCGTACACGTAAGAATGACCCGCCAGATGGAAATGCACTTCCACCAAGCGAGGCACTCAACACAACCCAACTCTTCTTCGCATCAAGCCCAAAGAACCACATGATGTGCGTGCGCGGCTAATCGAGCCCCCACGAAGAAAAGGGGGACCCTCATAGCACTCTAAGACCACGCCGCCCTAAATGCCGACTACAAAAGTTCCACCTTAGCGCCAAGGGTTCGCACCTGCACATGCATGCATCAAATGGAAAGCCCGAACTAAGTGTGGCGATTTGGACGAGATGCGAATCGAATCAAGTTGAGGGGGGCTCCCATACTCGCTTCCCACATGCGGTTAGTGCGCTCATCATGGATCAGTAGACAAGACCCTTTTCCTAATTAGGGTCGACACTAGCAGGCCTCAAAACCACGCCGGGCCTCCTGCCGGTGCCTTATCATCAAATTAGTATTACCCAAGACATTAACATGTTGTTGATTAAATTGAAGCCCAACTATCAACTAAACAGGTGATAAAACGGACAACAAGACTTGAGCGCAAACAACACTAAGCATGCAACTACGACACGAGGGCCAACAAGGTAAACAACCAACAGCTAATAGGAAGTGGAAGGAAGGCTATAACATGGTTGCAAGGTAAACATATGATAGGATCGAGACACAAGCATCGAATCATAAGGCTAGCATAAGAATAACGGAAAGCATCGGTAACAAGTGATGAAAGGCAGCCATTTGGCAGCAAGTGAGTATACTTGCCTGGAATCCAGCAAGTAGAGGTACATCCGAAGAACTTGTCGTTTGCTCACATCATCTCAACGTCCTATCCACGAAGAAGCAACGAACTAGAACAAACACCAGATGCAATAATTAATTCTACGGCAAAAGATCCAGCATGATCAAGATATGGATGCATGACAAGTTTAAGGATGCATCAAAGATAACTAGTTGACATGGTAAACATATTTAAATGGGCCCATATGCAATTTGGATTGCATATGGAAAAGCCCATGAATTAATGTTGAATTAAATGATCTACAAATAACCATCATGTGAAAGTTGATTAGAATGATGCATGGATGAGGAAAACAAGGAGAAAACAACAATAGCTTCAGTTTGATATGTTGTTTACCAAGTTTGGAATTTTATTTTTTAAGTTATGAAATTTGGCTTCTTAAATGAGTTACACAAGCATTTGTTGTTTTCACCCATTTTAATTGTTCAAAACAGATAACAAAATTCATATTTGGAAAGAACACAAAATTTTAGATGGAAAACATATTTCATTTGTTGAATTTGGGTTTTAGATGAGCAAGTTATTAATTTGACAAGTTCAAATGCATTAATTAAGAAACAGATGTTTTCAGCAATTTAAATTATTCAAAACAGAAAACAAAGTTGATATTCAAGTGTGGCATTTCATTTTGGATGGATTTCATGTTTTGGATTTTCTATTTGGAACAAGCAAGTGAAATTTATTAATTAGGACTTTTAATTAATTAATTAAGGCATTTTTAAATGACATCAACTTTAATTGTTCAAATTGCAAAAAAAAGTTGATATTCAGCAAGGTGGTTTCAGTTTGAGTGGAAAACATATTTTATTTGTTGAAATTGGAATTAAAGTGATTTAGTTATGATTTTCTCAAAAATGAATGAATTAATTAAAGCATTAAGTAATTGCATTAGTTTTATTTATCCAAAACAGAAAACAAATGTTATATTTGGAAAGAGCATGAAATTTTGGTTGGAAAACATATTTTATATGGGCCATTTGAAATAAATTTGAATTTGTTATGGATTTACTCAAATTCAAAAGAGTTATTTGAATTTGAATTTTTTGAAAACATTTGGAATAGTCAAAACAGAAAACAAAATGCATATTTGAAAAGTTCAGGATTTTCTGATTGGGATGCATATTTTATTTGTGCAATTTGAAGTTAAAAGAAGGAGATATTAATTTTGCAACATTTAGGTTCAAATATCATTTAAAAGAAATAGAACAGAGCATTTATACAGAGGGCAGGGCTACCCACGCTGGCTGACAGTGGGCCACGGCCAGCGTGGTGCCACAGTGGCGCGTGTGTGTGAGGATGTGGCAGTGGGGGTCAATGACGTGTGGGCCTGGGGCTGCGCGCGTGGCAAAACATCAAAAAGGCGTGGCTTTATGCGCCCGCGGGGGATCGAACCTGGGTCTCCCCCAGCGCGCGCAAGGAACAGGGCCAAAGGGCTAGTGCTGTGTGTTGTGATGGTAGCTGATACGGAAACATGAAGAGGTTAACAACGGTCGTTTAACTGAATTTTTTGTTCAGAAGCCTGAATCTTCGTCAGGTTCCGGGAAGGAGCAATCGCAACCACCGCAGTGGCGTTGCTGTTTCCTCATGCGCGCAGACCAAGGGGGGTAATGTCAGGTGCAGCTGGGCGTGCGATGCTGTGGTGGTGTGTGCGAGCTCTCGTCGGAACCACAGCGGCCGCAGCTGTCCGTGCGCGCGGTCTCTGAACCCAAGTTCAGCGCTACCATGGCCGACAGGGCCAAGGTCGCATGCCACGGCCGCTCACGGAGAGGGAGACAGGCGGGAGAGGGGTGAAATCGAAGGGAGGGCTCACCACGGGGGGCCGCAGTAGACGAACAAGCTCGGTGGACGATCGGTGGCGGCGAATTCCGGTGAAGAAGTTTGGCAACCGGCGGGAAAACATGGCCGTAATCGTCGCTGCAGCCTAGTCCGTGCTGATTTCTCTTGCGTGGGCGAAGTAGTCCTCCCTGCGGTGCTCCTGGAGGCCTCGTCCTAGCTCGAGGTGGGCCATGGCGGTGGGGCGACGGTGACCGGCCACTCTCTCTCTCTCTCGGTTCGGAACAGAGGAAGGGGGAACAGAGAGTGATCAGTGGAGGGCGAGGGGATCGGCGGCGTAGGAGGAAGGATAGAGGGCTAGGGCGAGGGGGAGGAGGTTTTAAGGGGTGGAAGGATGGCTCCCGGCCGTCCCATCGAGCTCGCGGTGACGTGGACATCCTCGATGGGATGTCGTACAGGAAGAAGAAGGGGGGTGTGGGCTTGGGTGGTTTGGTGGGCTGGGGGAAGAGGGGAAATGGGCTGTGTTTAGGTGGGTTGTAGGTGGGCTGGCCGTGGAGGCTGGCCTGCCTCCCCTAGCTCATATTTTTCTTTTGTTGTTTTTATTTTTTTCCCTGTTTGCACATTTTTTTCTTTTTGGTAGAAAAGAGAGAGAGAGAGAAAAGAATAGATTTTTAGGGGTTTTAATTTCTTATGAAATAATGTTATTAATTTTCCAAAACAGTAATGTCAAAGCAATGTTAACATTAATTTCAAAAATTTGGAATATTAATTTGATTTTTAAGTTGCTATTTGAATTTCCAATAGTATTTCATAAGGATTTGATTTTTAAACAATTTTATTCAATCAACTCAAACAATTATGAAAACTTATTGAATTTAATTGTTTGCAAGATTTTAATTTTTAAACCCACATTTGGAACATGCCAATTATGGATGAATTGATTTGACTTTGAATTTGCCATTAGGGTGTTGATAAAAAAGGAATTTTTATTAACAAGCAATTTAAATAAATTCAACTTCAAAACTATTGAAAAAAAAATTGAGTTGTTTAGTTTGCAACTTTTAATTGGAAATTTCGGACATGTTAGAAAGTTTAAATTGGTTTGAATTTTTGAGTTGTTTTGAAAACAAGGTGCAATGCATATGATGCATGTGATGCAAAGCAAAAAGAAAAACAACCAACTTTCTAACTTAGGGGGAACACCCCAGGTGTTACAGACGACACCACTAACAAGGGATTGCGCCCTCGCAATCCACCTACTAACCCGGGAGGGGAAAGAAGTTCAACTATCGATTCTTCATGCTCCCAGTTGATCTCCTCGACACCACTAACAAGAGAATCTTGCTCGGGTTGACGGCGATGTTCTTCCACCAGGAATCTTCCGACGATCGAACCTATTAGGTTAAAGGCTCAGAAAACGTCCACCCACGTAGGATCCTAACACTTTGAAAGATAGACAAGGGGGGAGACTCCAAAACAAATAAGATGAGAGGAGAAATAGAATAGAGATAAGGAGAAAACAAGAATCCTATTGAGATGTTTCCAAAATAGTTTTAGCACAAATAGTTTTGACACTCTAGAAACAACGACCGTTAGCGAGGTTATCCTACAGGCTTTGCGAACCCGTTGCTTCGATAACCATTCGTATCGAAACAACTTTGGGAATCGGAACCATGCTCTGATACCATTTGTGACGCCCCGAGATCGGGCACTATGCAGATTTCAGCATTCCCGCCAAAATCCACATAATAACCGATTCCAGGTTGCCACTTGTGATAACATTACAACAGTTCACGAATATTCCGCAACAACAACAGAAAAGATATATACAAGAAGACTCAAACGAGTCAAGGATACAACTGATACAATACAAAGATCCAAATAACAGCGGAAGAAACAACATAACGTCCGACTACGGACAAGATCCAAATTGGACTAAGAGTCCTGAAGATAACCGATGGCGTCCAATCCCTGCCCAGGCCAAGCCGGAGGGATTCCCAAGCTAACGTCGTCAGACTCCAAACCTGTTGACTGCAATTTGGAATATGCAGCCACGAAAAGGATTCGTCGGTCAGTACGGTTAAGTACTGGCAAGTGGATAAACCTATACTCGCAAGATACCAGCGTAACCAATCATCACAAGATACAAATACTTTGGGTTCAACGGAGAGGGAAGGATTATTGCAAAGAAGCGTCAGCGGGCTGCACTAACTAACTACAGAGACTCGCTACAACATCCAGCTAAAAGAAAGGGATAAGATAGCGTATCAGAACCAACTATAACTACTCACCAAACAGTACCCATCCAATGTTACCCCCTACTAAGGAAGCAACCCAAGGAAACTCACACGGTTGATTAAGGTGACACTCATTTTTATGGTGGCGGTAATCTATATTACTAGTCAAGTTATCATCGTTAAGTGTAAGTTGTCTGAGTACTTGTTAGCCAGCACTTTCACCACGTCATCCATAACCGCGGACAACATTGCTTCTCGAGAAGATTTAACCCTGCAGGGATGCACCAATTTGGCCGTACACGTAAGAATGACCCGCCAGATGGAAATGCACTTCCACCAAGCGAGGCACTCAACACAACCCAACTCTTCTTCGCATCAAGCCCAAAGAACCACATGCTGTGCGTGCGCGGCTAATCGAGCCCCCACGAAGAAAAGGGGGACCCTCATAGCACTCTAAGACCACGCCGCCCTAAATGCCGACTACAAAAGTTCCACCCTAGCGCCAAGGGTTCGCACCTGCACATGCATGCATCAAATGGAAAGCCCGAACTAAGTGTGGCGATTTGGACGAGATGCGAATCGAATCAAGATGGGGGGGCGCCCATACCCGCTTCCCACATGCGGTTAGTGCGCTCATCATGGATCAGTAGACAAGACCCTTTTCCTAATTAGGGTCGAGACTAGCAGGCCTCAAAACCACGCCGGGCCTCCTACCGGTGCCTTATCATCAAATTAGTATTACCCAAGACATTAACATGTTGTTGATTAAATTGAAGCCCAACTATCAACTAAACAGGTGATAAAACGGACAACAAGACTTGAGCGCAAACAACACTAAGCATGCAACTACGACACGAGGGCCAACAAGGTAAACAACCAACAGCTAATAGGAAGTGGAAGGAAGGCTATAACATGGTTGCAAGGTAAACATATGATAGGATCGAGACACAAGCATCGAATCATAAGGCTAGCATAAGAACAACGGAAAGCATCGGTAACAAGTGATGAAAGGCAGCCATTTGGCAGCAAGTGAGTATACTTGCCTGGAATCCAGCAAGTAGAGGTACATCCGAAGAACTTGTCGTTTGCTCACATCATCTCAACGTCCTATCCGCGAAGAAGCAACGAACTAGAACAAACACCGGATGCAATAATTACTTCTACGGCAAAAGATCCAGCATGATCAAGATATGGATGCATGACAAGTTTAAGGATGCATCAAAGATAAACTAGTTGACATGGTAAACATATTTAAATGGGCCCATATGCAATTTGGATTGCATATGGAGAAGCCCATGAATTAATGTTGAATTAAATGATCTACAAATAACCATCATGTGAAAGTTGATTAGAATGATGCATGGATGAGGAAAACAAGGAGAAAACAACAATAGCTTCAGTTTGATATGTTGTTTACCAAGTTTGGAATTTTATTTATTAAGTTATGAAATTTGGCTTCTTAAATGAGTTACACAAGCATTTGTTGTTTTCACCTATTTTAATTGTTCAAAACAGATAACAAAATTCATATTTGGAAAGAACACAAAATTTTAGATGGAAAACATATTTCATTTGTTGAATTTGGGTTTTAGATGAGCAAGTTATTAATTTGACAATTTCAAATGCATTAATTAAGAAACAGATGTTTTCATCAATTTAAATTATTCAAAACAGAAAACAAAGTTGATATTCAAGTGTGGCATTTTATTTTGGATGGATTTCATGTTTTGGATTTTCTATTTGGAACAAGCATGTGAAAGTTATTAATTAGGACTTTTAATTAATTAATTAAGGCATTTTTAAATGACATCACCTTTAATTGTTCAAATTGCAAAACAAAGTTGATATTCAGCACGGTGGTTTCAGTTTGAGTGGAAAACATATTTTATTTGTTGAAATTGGAATTAAAGTGATTTAGTTATGATTTTCTCAAAAATGAATGAATTAATTAAAGCATTAAGTAATTGCATTAATTTTATTTATCCAAAACAGAAAACAAATGTTATATTTGGAAAGAGCATGAAATTTTGGTTGGAAAACATATTTTATATGGGCCATTTGAAATAAATTTGAATTTATTATGGATTTACTCAAATTCAAAAGAGTTATTTGAATTTGAATTTTTTGAAAACATTTGGAATAGTCAAAACAGAAAACAAAATGCATATTTGAAAAGTTCAGGATTTTTTGATTAGGATGCATATTTTATTTGTGCAATTTGAAGTTAAAAGAAGGAGATATTAATTTTGCAACATGTAGGTTCAAATATCATTTAAAAGAAATAGAACAGAGCATTTATACAGAGGGCAGGGCTACCCACGCTGGCTGACAGTGGGCCACATCCAGCGTGGTGCCATAGTGGCGCGTGTGTGCGAGGATGTGGCAGTGGGGGTCAATGACGTGTGGGCCTGGGGCTGCGCGCGTGGCAAAACATCAAAAAGGGGTGGCTTTATGCGCCCGCGGGGGATCGAACCTGGGTCTCCCCCAGCGCGCGCAAGGAACAGGGCCAAAGGGCTAGTGCTGTGTGTTGTGATGGTAGCTGATACGGAAACAGGAAGAGGTTAACAACAGTCGTTTAACTGAATTTTTTGTTCAGAAGCCTGAATCTTCGTCAGGTTCCGGGAAGGAGCAATCGCAACCACCGCAGCGGTGTTGCTGTTTCCTCATGCGCGCAGACAAAGGGGGGTAGTGTCAGGTGCAGCTGGGCGTGCGATGCTGTGGTGGTGTGCGCGAGCTCTCGTCGGAACCACAGCGGCCGCAGCTGTCCGTGCGCGCGGTCTCTGAACCCAAGTTCAGCGCTACCATGGCCGACAGGGCCAAGGTCGCATGCCACGGCCGCTCACGGAGAGGGAGACAGGCGGGAGAGGGGTGAAATCGAAGGGAGGGCTCACCACGGGGGGCCGCAGTAGACGAACAAGCTCGGTGGACGATCGGTGGCGGCGAATTCTGGTGAAGAAGTTTGGCAACCGGCGGGAAAACATGGCCGTAATCGTCGTTGCAGCCTAGTCCGTGCTGATTCCTCTTGCGTGGGCGAAGTAGTCCTCCCCGCGGTGCTCCTGGAGGCCTCGTCCTAGCTCGAGGTGGGCCATGGCGGTGGGGCGACGATGACCGGCCACTCTCTCTCTCTCGGTTCGGAACAGAGGAAGGGGGAACAGAGAGTGATCAGTGGAGGGCGAGGGGATCGGCGGCGCAGGAGGAAGGATAGAGGGCTAGGGCGAGGGGGAGGAGGTTTTAAGGGGTGAAAGGATGGCTCCCGGCCGTCCCATCGAGCTCGCGGTGACGTGGACATCCTCGATGGGATGCCGTACAGGAAGAAGAAGGGGGGTGTGGGCTTGGGTGGTTTGGTGGGCTGGGGGAAGAGGGGAAATGGGCTGTGTTTAGGTGGGTTGTAGGTGGGCTGGCCGTGGAGGCTGGCCTGCCTCCCCTAGCTCATATTTTTCTTTTGTTGTTTTTATTTTTTTCCCTGTTTGCACATTTTTTTCTTTTTGGTAGAAAAGAGAGAGAGAGAGAGAAAAGAATAGATTTTTAGGGGTTTTAATTTCTTATGAAATAATGTTATTAATTTTCCAAAACAGTAATGTCAAAGCAATGTTAACATTAATTTCAAAAATTTGGAATATTAATTTGATTTTTAAGTTGCTATTTGAATTTCCAATAGTATTTCATAAGGATTTGATTTTTAAACAATTTTATTCAATCAACTCAAACAATTATGAAAACTTATTGAATTTAATTGTTTGCAAGATTTTAATTTTTAAACCCACATTTGGAACATGCCAATTATGGATGAATTGATTTGACTTTGAATTTGCCATTAGGGTGTTGATAAAAAAGGAATTTTTATTAACAAGCAATTTAAATAAATTCAACTTCAAAACTATTGAAAAACAATTTGAGTTGTTTAGTTTGCAACTTTTAATTGGAAATTTTGGACATGTTAGAAAGTTTAAATTGGTTTGAATTTTTGAGTTGTTTTGAAAACAAGGTGCAATGCATATGATGCATGTGATGCAAAGCAAAAATAAAAACAACCAACTTTCTAACTTAGGGGGAACACCCCAGGTGTTACACCAAGTTTCAAAAAATTCCTTACTTTTCTCTAAGTATTATCTGATTGTTTACGTGTTGGGTCACTGGAGCTAGTTAGTAAAAATGCCTTTAGTATGATCCATGTTTCCGAGTTTAAACTGATTGGTTATACCCAGTTACTCGGCATGATGATTCATAATACTATCGAGCCATTTCAAACACTAAGGACAGTTAAAACATATAAACCAGAGAACTTAGAAGGCAAAGGAATATTAAAACCCGGAAACCTTGCAAAGAATTTCATAATTAAAACTGCAAAAGGCGGAGTTCTTGTTTATACAAAAGGAATAGAAGCATTACAATATGAATTACATTGTAAAAGTGCAGTAATGCTCCTATTGTCTAGTTCCACCATCCAGGATCAGGACAGCCATTCAAGCTTCCGAGTCTTCGTCGCTGCTGTCATTCTCGGGGGCTTCAGGGATCTCCTCTTCCGGATAGGTGATGGAGATGTTTACCATAGAGGCAATCTTGGTAGCATGGCCTTTGATTTCATCAAAGATGCTGGCTCGCTGGTTCTCCGTGTATCCTTGAGGGATACCGGATGCCACGCGCCAAGATTTGGCACCAGGGTAATGCATACGCATAAGGCCAAGAGCCATGCGTGCACCACCCCGTGCAGCGGAGCGTAAGGAGGACTCCCTGGATTCCGCCACCTCCAGGATAACACCCGGAAGTTTATAAATTTCCGAGAATTCTATGGTACTTGCAGGGAAGAACTTGCTGATCAGTTGCATTCCAGCATTTCTTATCGCATTCCATACTTTCCCAAAGGCTCGGATTTTGTCAATACGAGAAAGACCTGGGTAATTTCCTGTTTTTTGGAACAAGCCTCCAAAAAGGTTAGGCGACAAAACAGAGAAAGAAACAAAGACATGGATGAATCGGTAAATGAAATAAAACTCACCGAGAACCTTGTCAATTTCGGAACATTCCTTTAGGCGAAGGATTAAGATACTTTCCAAGTCTTGGATAGTGGATTTATCTTTTGCCGCCTGATCGGAAGCCTGGGATTGAGAAATTCCAAGGGCCAGATTACTGGCTTCCAGATCTTCTCGAACCTTCATAAGCTCCTTATGAAGGTCCAAATTCTCCTTGCGAAGACGTTCGGCATTGCCGGCATCTTCAGCTACTTCCTTGGCCTTAGCCAAAGCAGCTGAAAAGCAAGTAAAAAATTCCGAGTTTAGAAATATCTCGAGAAAATACTTATTGATAATTCGGATAAAACAGAGTAAAAGCATACCTGTTGTTTCCGATAGCTGTAGCTGAGATGATGCCAGCTCATTATCCTTAGACTTAATAATAGATTGAAAGGTTTTCAGCTCTTCATTCTTGACGTTAAGTTTATTAAAAAGTTCCAAGTTTATTACATCAGCAGTGTGCTGAAACGCGGAAATAAAAGCCAAACGCTTAAGTTAGATCAAGCGTAATAAAAAAAGCATTAAGGGGAAAGTATGTTTCCGACTTATTGCTTGGGGGCTAGAGATATTACCTGGCTCATTTCCCGCAAGTTTGACAAAGTCTCGTTGAATTCTCTGGCATATTCAGAAAAAAGAATCCCAACATGATGAAGGCCATCTTGTATGACCTGACGAGGTGAAAATACGAAGTCGTTTCGGATAATCAGCCCGCCCTGTGGCCAAGGACGAATTAGAGGCGCAGGAGCGAAGAACTTCTTAGCTTCAGGACGGATATATCCGAGTTCATCAAATGGTTCTTCCTTTATCTGGATATTCCTGTCCAAAGTGGGGATAGGTTCATCCCCCCCAGACGCAGCAGAACGAGGTTCTTTTTTCGTAGCAGCAGCTTTATGTTTCTTCAATTTTTTTGTTTTCAAAGGAGTTGGAGCAAGGCTGAAAAGAGAACATCCGAGAAATAAATATCTCGAAGAACTGGAGGGGAATAACGATAAAAAAGTTCCAGCAGAATACCTGGATGTGGCGACGGGAATTCCGTCAACAGTTATCGTTTCCTCAAAAGTCACCTGCCTTTTACGTTTCCGGTCGCTGTAGAAGCTGGCATGTATTTCGTTCAGCCTGGCGTCGGAAGCAAGATCATCTCCTTCAAGTTCGTTGAACTAGGAAAGTAGCAATGATGCGTTAAAAGTCAGACAAGGAGGATAAATCCGAGAAAAACCCAAAGGTAAAGAAAATATAAATACCTTGGGGGCTGGATTCTCCACGTGATATATTGCCAGACTTTCGGCGTATTGATTACTCGCGGCGACCAGGTGGTTGAGTCGCTTTATGAAATCCTTTTTGGTATAGGACTTGTCCGTTCCCCTCATGCTATCTTTTGGCCCTTCGTATTCGCAAAGGAGCCGGGAACGAAAGGAAAGAGGTTGAACACGGCGTCCAAACCAACATAAAACAGTATCCTTCCCGGTTAAGGGAGGCTGGGAAGAAGTGAGCTTGGCGATGCGCCGTTTTATCTTCATCAAGTTTTCCGGCAGTGTTTGCACTGCTTCAACTGCCCAACTCTCTTGGGGAGAGGCGGCGGAATTAACAAATGAAGGAATCCCGTTTTCTTTACCGGGGAATGAGATGTCCTGATGGTAGAAGAAGGAACCCATCCAAGATTTGACGGGTTCCGATGTTTTTATCTTTGGATACCAATCTTCCCTAAGCCTCCGAAGAGTGAAAGAAATAGTTCCGCATATGGGAGAAACACCTTCTGTGAGGTTATGCTTCACTTCGAAGCAATATTGCCAAAATTCTAGACTAGGAGTTATTCCTAAATACCCTTCAAAAAGGGCTTGGAAACTAGCTAGATAGAGGATGGAGTTCGGAGAAATATTGTGTGGTTGGACGCCGTAATAGTTAAGGACCTCTGAGAAAAAGGCGGAAGGCGGTAAACCCATACCTCTCGTGATGTCAGAAGTAAGGAGGACGCGTTCTCCGTCTTTGGGTGCGGGCTCGAGATCACCTTCCGAGTTCCGCCATTTGCCTTTGACTATTAGCCCTTCCTTTTCCATTTGCGGAAGAAGGAAAGGAGGAATATTACTCGGACTCCAGTTGCCGACAAATTCCGTCTTCTCGTCCGCTCCGGCGGCGGCGGACGCGGCGGCCTCCGCAGCGGCGAGCTCGTCGCTGAGAAGCGTGATCTTCTCCTCCGCCGTTTGGGGAGCAAACGGCGGAGAGGGCGCGACGCTTGAGCTCGCAAGATCCGCGGTGGCGGAAGGATTCCCTCCGCCCACCGCGGAATCCGCCGTCTTCACTGGTTCGCCGCCGGCGTGCGTGGGAGAATCCAACTGAGGATCCATCTGGTTGATGATGTCCTCGATGTCTTGCGCGACGGTGTGTGCAGGCGAAGGCGGCGAGGATGCCATTGGGTGGCGGCGCGGCTAGCCTCCGGTGACGTTCTGGGCGTAGTGGGCGTCGGTGCTCTCTCTGCTCGGGAGCTTGGGCGCTGTAGTGGCATTCGAGTGGTTGCGGAAGGTTTTCCGGGAGGACGACGAAGGCTATTTATAGCCGGAAATCCGTCACGATGCGTGCTAACGGCTCTTTTGACCGTTGGATGATCAACGCGTGTCACTCGCCGGAAAATCCGGGAAATGAATCGACAGGGTGATTATGGTTATCTCCTCGTTTCCCGCGAGAATCTGTCAGAGATATGTTTATGGGTTTCCCACTCAAGACCCAAACGTCCCTTACGTCAGCAGAATTAAAGTGCTGACGGAGGAGGTTTCTTCTCCGCGAAGAATCGTGTGAGAAAAGCCGGATTTCCAGGATTCCGAGTTTTATGTTACCATCCCTTTTCAAAAGAAGAATAAGAAGAATCAAGACTGCTGGCCAATATTTCTCGGACAATACATACTTGGCGAAAGACGGCAAATCAGAGTTTTAATCCTTCTTGGGGGCTACTGTCGGATATATACTGAATAGGGGTATATCAGATGGTAGTCAAAAGTGCCGGATTACCAGGGTGGCCCAACTGGTAGTGGTCTATGGTCCATTGGGCGGCCCAGTAAGCTGACGCGCAGAAGCCGGATTCTAGAAGGACCCGGATCACGGACCACGTGATCTGGCTTGGAGGAGAAGACGGATTCCTTATTTTCCAAGTTATTAGACATCGTAGTCTTCTAGGCTTCCTATTCTGTATGCCCTAATCCGGCTATTATATAAAGCCGGACGGGAGATGAGATAACAAGACACGAAGCCACAGGCCAACTCGCCGAGAAGTTGATCCTCCGCGAATAGCTAAACCTAACCTCACATTGTAATTGTGTACACAGGCTTTAGTCCTGATTAGTGAGATTGCAGGAGTAGGAACGCCGTATTATTACGACGTACCGAACCTGGGTAAATCCTGTGTCTTTGTCACCAACGCGATCATGTTTCCCCACGTCTCTACCCGTAGTCTCATGGCACCCCCGTCTATGAAAACTACTATGATGTCTCGACAAACTTGATATGTTGTTCAAGACTGGTGTGATCTGGGATCGTGAATGTATGCATATCGGAGGTGTCCGTGAACAGTGGTTCTGGGGGACCTTACAGAAACCAAAGTTCTTAATTTCAGTGTGAAGAGGGATCTTGGTTGAAGATGTAGCCCCATTGGTGTATGATTTGTGTCCACCTCCTACTTTTGTGGTGGATGATGAAGGCTCTGTTTTCTCAAGTCAAGGTTCTTCTGGTCCGAACACCTCAAATCCATATGTGTACACTCAAGATTCTTCTAGTCAATGGCAAGCCCCAATATTTCCTAGTCTGAACAGCTCAAATCCATATGTGTGGACTCAAGAAAGCATGAATGTTGATAGGGGTAAGCAAGTTGTGCAAGATGAGTCAGAAGAGGTCTCAGACAATAAAGAAAATGATGTATATTATGACATGGGAGAGGCAGATCTTGTTGCTATGGAAGAGAAGAGATCACATTAAGAAATTGAACTTGCTGAGATGATTGAGGAGAGAAGGAAGGTTAGGGAGAATCCACTCATGCACTGTAAAGGAGATACTGACATCGAAGATTTACTTGTGGCAGAAAAAGAAGAAGAAGAATCCCCTGTTCCAGAGCCTGAAAGTGTACACGCATAGAATAAAAAAACAAACTACCAGTTAGAAGAGGGGCCACTGACAGGACCCGTTCTAGTGTGTTATTGAAGGTGTGGATGATTTCTTGCCCTCCTCGGATGAAGAGAAGTGTATTGGTTTTCTAAAGCACGGTGATGATGATGGATATAAACCCCTGTCAATGGTGCTTCCAAAGAAAAGGAAAAGTAGAGCAAAGAAAAGGCCAGAGAGGAAGTGGTATGATGAGAGGAGGCTGCAGCCACATGAACAATTGTGTTTGAAGATGTGTTTTGGAGATGTGCAACAATGCAGAGATGCACTAATTTCTATGCACATTGCACAAAGTAGGAACTATAGGTATCACAGGAACGCTAATGTCAGGATAATTGTTGACTGCATCAATGAGAAATGTCCTTTCTTTATGGTTGCGTCTGATATAAAAGAGGAGAAGACATTTTTCATTAGAAAGATGAACTTGAGGCACAAATGTGGGACAACAACATAAACCACCAGGGTCAGTGCCAAATGGTTAGCTAAAACCTATGAATCAATGTTCAGATCTGATCCTAATACCACTATTCACTCACTTATAGACAGTGCTAGGCAACAGTATGGTGTTGAGGTGCCTAAGATGATGGCCTATAGGGCAAAAAATTTGGCACTTGATTGTAACACCTGGGGTGTTACCCTAAGTAGAAAGTTGTTTGTTTTCTTTTTTTGCTTTGCATCATATGCATTGCATCCTGTTCTTAAAACCACTCAAAAATCCAAACCAATTTAAACTTTCAAAACATGTCTGAAATTGCCAATTAAAAGTTGCAACCTAAACAACTCAACTTGTTTTCAAATAGTTTGGAGTTGCATTTATTTAAATTGCTTGTTAAATGAAAATTCCTTTTTATTTAACCCCTAATGGTAAATTCAAATAACAAATTCCAATTCAAATCAAATCCATGATTGGTTTGTTTCACATGTGGGTTTAAAAAAATTGAATTCTTGCAACCAATTAAAATTCAATAATGTTTTCATAATTGATTGAGTTTATGGAATAAATTGTTTAAAAACCAAATCCATATGAATTACTAGTGGCAATTCAAATAGCAATTTAAAACTCAAATTAATAATTCAAATTTTTGGACTTAATGTGCACAATTGCTTTTACTCACTGTTTTGCAAATTAATAAAATTTAATTATAAAATAAAAACCCCCAAACCCTATTTGAAATTCAACTAACAATTTAAAAAAATCAAACTAATGTTTCAAATTTTTGAAGTCAATGCTAACCTTGCTTTGAATTGTTGTTTTGCAATTAATAAAAATTATTCATCAAATAAAAGAACCCCCCCCCCCACACCCTATTTTATATTTCTCTCTCTTTCATCTCTTACAAAAAAAAAAGGAAGAAATAAAAAGAAAAGGGAAAGAAGATGGGGGAGGCAGGCCATTTCTGGCCCACCTACAACCCCTGTCAGCCCATTCCACTTACCAGCCCAGGAGAGGGGGTTGTCGTCTTCTTCCTGCTATCGTCATCACTGTACGAACGCAGCCATCGTTGGCCACGTTCACAGTGGATGCGATGGACGGCCTCCCTAGCCCCTCTCCTCCTATATCCATGTCCGGACGGTAGCCCTATTTCCCCTCTCTTTTTCCTCCCACAGCGCCGCCACCCATCTCTCCCTCCTCGCTGCAACATCTCCTTGCCAAACCGCGCGCTCTAGGGCCCCGAGGGTGGCCGCCGTCGACGTCCCCTCCCATCTGCTATACTCCAAGGCCAGCGACCGTGTCCAGAAGCTGCGCCTCAACGTGCAGTACCACCACGCCCAAGGATCGGCGCCATCAAGCACGGAGGCGTCCACGCCGTGCACTTCTTCCCGCCGGTCACCGCCCCGCTGCTACTCCTCCTCCCGCGACGTCCGGTCGAATTCCGTCGCCTCCGTCCTTCCTCGGGCACGATCGCCTACCTCAACCGCCCCCTGGTGAGCACGCCTACCCATCCCCGCCATCTCCCGTCTGTCTCCCTTCCGTGGGCTGCCGCGGCGTCGAGCTTGGCCCTGTCGGCCATGGAGCTCTGAGCTTGGGCTCAGAGATCGCGCGCACGGACAGCTGAGGCCGCTGTGGTGCCGAGCAGGGCTCGCACACGCCACCACACCATCACACGCCCAACCACACCACCTGCACCCCGCGGCACGCCCCCACACGCAAGCACACGCACACTCCCGTTGATCGCCGCCGGTCACTGTCCTCTGCCTCCCTCCCGTCTGAATCTTGTCTGTAAAATTCAGTTAAACGCGTTGTTCACCTCTTATTCAGTCAGCCCCCTGGTGTATCACCAAACTCAGCTTCACCGCTGTGGCTCTGCACCCTCAGCGCGCGCCCAGCAGGCGAGGGATCGATCCCCCTCGGCCGCGCAAAAAGGGCACCCTTTTTCGCATTTTTCCGCCAGCGCCCAGGGCCCACCTGTCATGCTCGCTGGAGGCCCAGTCACCTACACCCACGCTCACGTGGACGCCTCTGTGGCGCTGGGCCCAACTATCATCCAGCACGGGTCCGTCCTCCCCGGGTGTAGAAAGTTTCTGCCCCTAATTCCTTTTTCTTTTTCCATAAAATGGCATAATAAACCCCAATGTTGTAAATGCAATAACTTTGTCAATCCAACTCCCTTTTGGGCAAATAAAATATGTATCCCAATCAAAATTTCATGAAATTTTCAAATATGTATTTTGTTTGCTGTTTTGAACATTCCAAATATTTTCAAAACTTCAAATTCAAATAACCCTTATGAATTTGATTAAATCCATGACCAATTCAAATATATTTCAAATGGGACATATAAAATATGTTTTCCAACCAAAATTTCATGCTCTTTCCAAATATAAAATTTGTTTTGTGTTTTGAATAATTTAAATTGCTGAAAACAACTGTTTCTTATTTAATGCAATTTAAATTGCCAAATCCATAACTAATTCATCTTAATTCCAATTTCAACAAATAAAATATGTTTTCCAATTAAAATTAAATACTCTACCCAAATATAAAATTTGTTTACTGTTTTGAACGATTAAAATTGATGCAACATTTAATTCCTCATTTAGTTCATTTAATATTGTTAAATTGGCAACTTACTCAATTAAATTCCAAATTGGACAATTAAAATATGTTTGCATATCAGAAACATGCCATTAACATGTTCATGCCATTCATATCTCTGTTTGCATCTTATCTTGTGCATTTTAGGTTTTGTTATGCATGTTCATCTATATGACAACATATGGAATGTGTGGGCTAATTAATTCCAACTATTGCCCCATTCCATTTAAATTGCCTAACTCATCTACTTTATTGTTTGCCATGCTAAATAACAATTAAATTGATGGTTAGCTAAACAACTTGAACCAATTCCTATTTCTCCGGACTCCGGTTCCGATTAAATTGCTTAAGTTGTTTCCCCTGTTGCATCTTGCCATGCCATGCATATAAAATAGGATCATGCTGGATTTTTTGCCGTAGTAGTAATTGTTGCATCCGGTGTTTGTTCGAGGTTCGTTGCTTCTTCCCGGATAGGACGTTGAGATGATGTGAGCAACGACAAGTTCTTCGGATGTACCTCTACTTGCTGGATTCCAGGCAAGTATACTCACTTGCTGCCAAATGGCTGCCTTTCATCACTTGTTACCGATTCTTTCCGTTGTTCTTATTCTAGCCTGTTGATTCGATGCTTGTGTCTCGATCCTATTATATGTTACCTTGCAGCCATGATATAGCCTTTCCTTCCACTTCCTATTAACTGTTGGTTGTTTACCTTGTTGGCCCTCGTGTCGTAGTTGCATGCTTAGTGTTGTTTGCGCTCAAGTCTTGTTGTTCCTTTCATATCACCTGTTTAGTTTGATAGTTGGGTTTCAATTCAATCAACAACATGTTAATGTTTTGGGTAATAATAATTTGATGATAAGGCACCGGCAGGAGGCCCGGCGTGGTTTTGAAGCATGCTAGTGTCGACCCTAATTAGGAAAAGGGTCTTGTCTACTGATCCATGATGAGCGCACTAACCGCATGTGGGAAGCGAGTATGGGCGCCCCCCTCAATTTGATTCGATTCGCATCTCGTCCAAATCGCCTCATTTAGTTCGGGTTTTCCATTTGCCGCATGCATGATCTTGCGAACCCAGGCCAGGGTGGAACTTTTGTAGTCGGCATTTAGGGAGACACGTTCTTAGAGTGCTATGAGGGTCCCCTTTTCTTTGTGGGGCTTGATTAGCCGTGCGCTCAATTGCACGGGGTTCTTTGGGCTTGATGCGAAAAAGAGTTGGGTTGTGTTGAGTACCTCGCTTGGTGGGTTGATCCCCCGTCTGGCGGGTTATTCTTACGTGTACGGCCAAATTGGTGCATCCCTGCAGGGTTAAATCTTCTCGAGAAGCCGTGTTTTCCGCGGTTATGGATGACTTGGTGAAAGTACTGGCTAACAAGTACTCAGAATAACTTACACCTAACTAATGATAATTTGACTAGTAATAGTCCTATTGACACAATAACTTGATCCGTCATTAATCCAACAGTGTGAGTTATCCTTGGGTTGCTTCCTTAGTAGGGGGTAACATTGGATGGGTTTGTTTGGGGTGGTTAGCACTAGTTGGTTACGATACGCTATCTTATCCCCCTCTTTTAGCCGGAAGTTGTATGGAGTCTCTGTAGTTGGTTAGTGCAGCCCGCTGCCGCTTATTTGCAATAATCCCTTCCTTCCCGTTGAACCCAAAGTATTTGTATCTTGTGATGACTGGCTACGCCGGTATCTTGTGAGTATGGTTCATCCACTTGCCAGTACTTAACCGTACTGACCCACGAATCTTTTTCGTGGCTGCATATTCAACATTGCAGTCAACAGGTTTGAAGTCTGACGACGTTAGCTTGGGAATCCCTCCGGCTTGGACTGGGCAGGGATTGGACGCTCTCGGTTATCTTCAGGACTCTTGGTCCAATTTGTATCTTGTCCGTAGACGGACGATATGTTGTTTCTTCCGCTGTTATTTGGATCTTTGTATTGTATCAGTTGTATCCCTGACTCGTTTGAGTCATCTTGTATATATCTTTTCTGTTGTTGTTGTGGAGTATTCGTGAACTGTTGTAATGTTATCACAAGTGGCAACCTGGAATCGGTTATTATGCGGATTTGGCGGGAATGCTGAAATCTGCATAGTGCCCGATCTCGGGGCTTCACATTGATGTTGTGTTAGGTGATCATAGGAAGCAATATGTTAGGCTCAAAGATTTTGCACGGGCTTGTGTTGATACTAACTCTAGAAGTAGGGTTCTTGTGCAATGTGTCACTCCAGCACCGGCTGTAGGGGACCCTCATCCCGGACCCAGCTTCCATGGTCTATTTTTATGTATTAATGGACCAAAGGAGGGATTTCTAAAAGGCTGCAGGCTATTCATAGGTGAAATTCATTTTATTTATGTAGCACAAGTTAGTACACTTCAATTTATTTTTCCTGTCTAACTTGTTATACATATTTGTAGGTCTGGATGCTTGCTTCATTAAACTTTGCATAGGAGCTCAAATCTTGGCTGCAACAGGAAGAGATGGCAATAACACATGTTCCCAATTGCTTTTTCTATAGTGCCAAAAGAAGACACGGTGAATTAGTGTTGGTTTTTGACTCAGTTGAAGTATGCTTTGGGTGGAGAATAAGGACAGTTTGGTGCATACACCATCATGTCTGAAATACAGAAGGTATGATAGTCTTAACTTCAATTGTTTCACTCATAACTAGTTCTATTCATCTCTATTAGTCTAGACTAGTTGCTTCTAGTCATGACTAGTTATCTGAAATGGATTTAGTCATAACAAGTTGTTGTCGACGATCGTCGACGACAACTTCAATTGTTTCAGTCTAAACTAGTTCTATGCATCTCGTTTAGTCTAAACTAGTTGCTCCTAGTCATAACTAGTCTAAACTAGTTACCGATCCATCAAACTAGTTACTGATGCAATTCTTGTTTTGTTACACACATGGCCTTATTAGTGCTGCCAGCAAAGGTTTTCCACACAGCCCTGTCAGATACTTCTTAAGGCATATCTATGCAAATTTTCAAATAGCTGGGTTTAGAGGAAAGATCTCAAGAAGTGCATGGATGCTGCCAGCTACGTTTATCATAAAAACAATTTTGAGATTGCAATGGAGAATTTTGAGGCAGAAAGTGAAGATGCTTGGAAGTGGCTGAGTGCAATGCCTGTGCACACATGGGCAAGGCATGCTTTTGACACCAACTGCAAAACAGACTTGGTTGTCAACAACCTTGGTGAGGTTTTCAATAGATACATTCTTGATGTGAGGAAGAAACCAATCTAAACCATGATTGAAGGGTTAAAAGACAAGTTGATGATAATATTTCATGAGAAGAGAGAGGGAGGGCAGAAATCTAGATGGGAGATCACTCCTCACTTCAGTGAGCAGTTAGAGTTGGAAAAGAAATACTCCACGTTCTGCACACCAAGGATATCTGGGGCTGATCTATGGCAAGTTTCTAATGGAAAATGTGACCAAATACATGCATCAGATTTGGTGGCAAGAACCTTTGGTTGTAGGAGGTGGGATGTCACTGGTCTACCTTGCAACCATGTCTGCAGTGCTATCATCAAAGAAAAACAATTTCCAGAGGACTATGTCAGTCATTTCTTCAAGAAATCAATGTATCTTGAAGCTTACAAACCACTAATCTATCAACTACCTGGCCAACATGACTGGACCAAGACAGATACTCCTCACATTGTTCCACCTGTTTTCCAAATCAACAGAGGTAGAAAGAAAGAGAAGAGAAGGCAGGGCAAGTTTGAGGTCCCTAAGCCTAAAGATACCTCTAGGATGGGAACAATTACTTGTTCCAAATGCAATTTGCAGGGACACAAATGGACCAACTGCTTAAAAACTTTGAGGCCACATCTTCTTATTAGAAAAAACAATCATGTGGTGAGTGCATTTGTGTCAAGTTATTCTCCATTTCTATCCTACATGCATCTGTGCAATTCATGTGCTCTGAAACTTTTGCTTGTATAACATCCTAACAGAGATGAAGAAGCTCTACCTCAAGCTCAACCTGCTAGAGAAGCTCCTGCTGCTAGACAACCTCCACCACAAGCTCCACATCAAGCCCTTACGCCAAGACAAGCTCATGCTTCTAGATAAGCTCCACCACAAGGTCCTGCTCAAGTAGCTGCTACAAGACAAGATCCGCCACAAGCTCCTGCTCTAAGGAAAAGTGCATCTCAGGCTGCTGCTCCTGGTAATTCAAGGCAATTAAGATCCACCTGGAGCATCAAGGCAAGCTACAACAGCTCCAAGTCAAGCACCACCAGCTGCTAGATCTCCATTTGCTGCCCCTAGAGCTGCTGGTTACAAAAGAACGAAGACATGGGTCTATCTAAATTGTGTCTATGTTGACAGGCATCAAAGAAGGGGGAGATGGCCCTTCCAACAACTAAACTATATGCAATTCATGATGTCGAGTTCTTGACTCGGCAGATCCCTCGTATGGGATACTAGGGTTCGTAGATTAGGAGATGAATGCGCGCTAGTGATCTTGACTGCTAACAAGGAGACAAGATTTACCCAGGTTCGGGGCCCTCATAGAGTAAAACCCTTACTCCTTCTTGTCTGATCTATATTATGATGAGGTAGTCGATCTGTTACAATGTCGATGCCATGGTGAAGAGTACGGGGTGTCTCCCGTGTATTGTCTAGTCTATCCTTGCGTCTAGTTGTGTCGTGTCCTAGCTTGGCTTTTCTCTCCTCCCTCCTGGCTTTATATAAGTATCCGGGAGGGGTTTACATGAGTCCCAATAGACTACGAATAGGAGTTGTTGTCTTGTGTTTCAACAAATCGTATATGGCTTCTTGTACCCGGATGAGCCTTCGAGTGGGCTACCCATAACGTAGCAGCTGACAGGACCAAGTAGGGGACATGACGAGTGTCCCCACGTCACATGCCTTTACCAGAACTTCCAGGATATTTTGGATCTTGTTGTGTTGTAATGGACATGTAGTAGAACTTGATGTATTGTATGCAGTTCATGCCTTCACCACAACTGATGGTGAACCTATTATGTAATGGACATGTACTAGGTCATGCCTTAACCACTTGCTATTATGTTAAGGTTCTGTGCTAAAACTATTATGTGATGGTGAAATCTCATGTGTTGAATTCAGTTTTAGTTAAATCCATTATGTGATGGGTGGTCTTTATGCCGACGACAACTACATAGGGCCGTATATATTGTTTTAGTTGTCGTGGATGAGTTTTCGTCGATGACAACTACCTAGGGATGTATATATTATTTAGTTATCGTCGACGCCAACTACCTAGGTCTGTCTATGTTGTTTTAGTTGTCGTCAACGAGTTGTCGTCCACGACAACTATATAGGTACTCAAACAGAGCATGTTTCTGACCTTCAAACTGAGATTAAAACAAGAATTAAACCATAGTTTCTAACAGAGAATAAACCATAGATTGAAACTGAGATTAAACAAAGATTCAAACTGACATTCACACACAGAGAGTTTCATACAGAGATTAAAATATACTAGGATTCAAATACAGTGCTACTTAAACCTGACATTCAAACAGAGTTCAACCTGACAACCACTAAAACCTGATACATTGGCAGATTACACAATTTCATTCATCATAAATGACCCTAATCCTCTTCAACTTGTCTTCGTTCACATCAATGGCCTTCAACAAGTCATACAGCATGTACTCAAACTTCTTCTTTTCCTCCTTCATTTCTTCCCTTTCTTCCATTCTTTTCTTTTGAACCTTCTCAACTTTCTCACAGCCATGCTTCTACAAACCCCTTTAGGTCAATCATTTCTTCCTTCATTTTGGCATTATCCTTGACAACATCCACCAATTGTTGCTCCAGAGTATCCCTCTCCTTCAACACATCACCCAGTTGTGTCTTCAGAATTTCCCTTTCCTTGACAACCTTCTCTATTTCCACCCTAGAAAATTCACTAAGTCCTAACAGTTGTCCCTCTTCAGCCTTCTTCAACTTTGCTATGTTCTCTTGCATTACCCTTGTTGCAGTGTTGTCCAACATTTTGTTCACTTCTGCAACTAAACTATTATACTTCTTTTCAGCTTTCATCTTGTCATCACCTAAATTCTTGATCAGAAGATCATGATCAATTTTCTCCTCAACTCTTGCAGCCTTGCTCTCATTTAACTTTCCCCATAGACTAAATAATGCATGCTGAAGTGATCCATGCCATTCAGGATCAACCCAACTAACCAAGCCAAAATTTTGAACTTCCTACAAAGTAAAATGTACAACCAAAATTATAGACTGAGATTGATCTATTCCATTACAGTAAAAACCTAACCAAAATTATGTAAATACAATAATTATAGACTAAGATTGATTTGTTCATATTTTTCTATACCAATTATAAACTGACATTAACAGAGATAGCTAAACTGACATGTATAGAGATATCATTACAAAGCAATCTCCTCCCTATGTCTTCCCCTTCGAAAGCCTCAAAATATCCATGATTTTTTTTGCACAAAAGGTAAATGGACTCACATTCTTCACGGCACAAGCAAGAAATCTCCTCCCTGTGCCTGCCCCTTTGAAAGCCACAAAACGCTCGGTTAGCTCCTTGTGCACATCACAAATCATGGATGAATGTGGCTCAATGCCTCCAAATGACAGATCCTCAATCGAATATGGAGTGTAGCCCCCCTCGGTTGACTACAATGGACCAAAAACATACCGGAATTGAAGATTCAGTGAGTCTATTTGGACCAAAGAACAAATTTCCTCTTGTCCAAGAACCCTAACCCTAGGTTTAAATCCCAAAATTCAAATTTAGCGCAAAGCTCAGGCGACAAAATAGTGCCCAATGGTGTTGACGTCAGTAGCTAATTTCGACATTTCAATTTTATTTCTACACTTCAACCTAATGGCTGATACCTTTATTTTTTCAGATACATAACCGCATTAAAAAAATGGCAGCATTTAAAAGTCCATGGAAACGGCTTCAACAATGTCTAGGGAAAATGAGGGCTAAATGAGGATTCCTATATGCGCATGTACTTATATTTTGTAATGTTAGAGGAAGCTTGTGCAAACAAATTCAAGACAATGAAGCAGGGATGAGCACTTGGTTTTACCACCTGATCACCACTCATATATGCCATGAATGGTTTCGCAAGAAAATTTTGTGATTTTTTTGTAAATAAAATTTTGATCGAGTGTTGCCCTAGTAATGATAATCATAATTATGTAGATTTGTGACGTGGATAAGAAAAAGAAATTTGTGGCCATGGTCGTAGTACACAATGAAGATAACTTTGGACTGCTCGCTGAATCTGTTATTTCAATGGTAAACAAGCTCTTTATTAGGAAACAAAGTTTGGTGAATCGTCCAACACAGATTAACCAGCAATAACTGCAAAATTCATTAGCCCATGAAAATGGGTGATCAACAATACACGTTGAGAAAAAGCTCACGAGTTCTTGGTCTACATTGTTTGCCTCAACCCACGCACCATTTCCCTAGGCGCCTAGTGTCTATGCACCATCAATGTTATTCACGGTATCACATATATAAGGTGTCCCTTTATCCTCTCGGCTATTCATTGAACGCTAAATATCTTTCACCTCCTTATATTTTACAAACAAATGTCCACCACCCTAATCTTTTATGTGACATAGCAGGACACCACTTGGCCTCCATTTCCGTACCTCAACTTCCGTTTGTCTCATCCATTACTTCTCTTCTTGCGCTCTTATAGAGGTTGCGCAAATCATAAAGCACATAAATATGGGTGAGTGTAGATTTTTGATCTACCCTTGGTGGTGCTTTTATGTTTGTACAATTCACGTAGGAGGAGAAATGGTCGATACTATTAAAATCAAACAATTTTGTCAAACCCAACATAAACATGAAAAAATATTTCAAGCATGACACGTTTAAAACATCGGCAGTAGGTTCCAAGTTTGTAAATACCTTTCCAGAACCCAACTAACTTGTGATCACAGATAAATTATATAATTGCTTCTAGTTCACAAGTTTTAAGTAGATTTTAGGTACAAATCACTTTGACAAACATGCAATAATTAAATATTGCATTATCTCTATACACTTCCCCTACTTAACCTCTCGAAGGAAGCAAATTTGAACTAATAGAGTGGTGGAAACGTCATTCAGGTGATATGAGCTCACAGAAAGAGGTGAACATGCATAATCTTTTCTTCGTGTAGTGAAGACCGAAAGATTGAAGACTGTAACAAGCAAAACATATCGGATTTACACTACTTTATATAAACTATTTTACAAGACTTTAACTCACACAAACATGTGTGAAAAATTAATAATAAAATTGTACCTATTTTATGTTTTCTATGTTTACAAAATTCCCAGCTAGGGAAGCAAATAAACATAATCACCATTAGTTTGTTGTTAACAATCAACCTAAAAGTAAAATCACACATGTAAGAGTCAAAAAAAAATTGCACAAAACTTTTGCATCTCAACATGCTCTTGATATTTTGTAACCAATGTATAGACAACTTGGAAGAAAACCAAAATCGTAATACCGACCATGGTCGCAAGTACCAAAACTAGAAAGGACCTGAACACAAGAGATTCATGGGATATTTCACATGGCCATGGAACAATATAGATACCAAGAAGGATGGCTCGAAGAAGTAATATTACGGTAGCAAATACTTGCATATATATCCTCCGTCGAAGACCCTTGTTGATCACCAATGATAACATCTCACCTCCAACAAACATCACATAAATGATTAAGATGATGTAGAACTCTTCAAGAGATATGATGTTGAGCAATGGGTATGTGCATGAAGCATTGCCTCGGTGGTCCGTTGATGCTAAGTTCCAGTACTTTGCAATATTTGGTGTCTACCCATCATCTGAACCAACACGAGGACCAATGAAAACTGCATAAGCTTCCCAAAAGTGAACGGAAGAAAATAATAAACATGACACCTATAGCCTTCCGATTCCATATCTTGTTTAAGGTACCAAGTTCTTGCTTCTGCAAAACCCGCACTAAGAAGAATGACGAGTAACAAGAATAATCCTAGTTATGCAAATCCCAAATTTGAGATGATGTAGAATTTGCACATTATCTTTCCATGTCCATTGAGAAGTTAACCTCCCTTCTCCATTCACAAAACTGTGTCAAAGTCCTTCTCCAATACCCCCACCGGAATGCAACCAATATTAATTTTGTTCATATAGCTAAGATGTTGGTATCCTCTCCTTTTGATCAGAAGCTGAAAGTACACTAACTGTCTTAAACAGATCAAGCCCAAGATGGAAACTGTGGATACAAGAGCAATGGTTACCACACCAATGATATTAGTGAAAAATGTGGTGAAGTTAAATCTCAGCAAAAAAACCTCCACACATCCTCACTTTATTACTTTCCCTTACAGAACTCGCATATTACCACACAAAGCCATGCAAGGAGAGAATACAAAAAAGGGCTATAAATACGAAGGCCGTTAGAAATTGGATTAGCGATTTGGGATTTTAACTCATAAAAGATGGAGGATTTTGAAATATCAAAACTTTCAATTCTGCAATTGATGAATATTCGTAGCAATTTAGTTCTCATTCTTAATTTTTTTTGTTCACTTAACCTTGAACATGTTCATGGTTATCTCCTCCACTTCTCTTATATCCGACATAAATTTATGGAAGTTTCCTCCTTAATTAATGATCATTGTTATCTCAAGAATTTTATGAGATGATAATGAGACATCTAGCAATCATTTAACTCCAACACAACATAATAAGCTAATCTACGGCATAAAATTCACAAGGAAACATAATAACAGACACAAAGAAACATAATTATCCACAATCACCATAGCTCGGGTGACCAAATGATTGTACCTCGGAACCAACCGAAAAATTCATGAAGAGGGTCCAGAAAGCACAGAAGTAATCACGTAATGACACAGAATGAGAAAGGCGATGGTGATATCATGCATGAGGAGAAGGGGTTGGAGCCTTTGAGGTAAGGAGTCGGCGTTGACATTGAGCTACGTCAGGGCGTCAGCTTATGCCACGGACATTCTCAAGAGGGGCATTGGGTCAGATTTGGACGGCCAGGTCCCATAGAGAGGAGGTGGGAAGAAAAAGGGCGCCAACACAAAAGAGGAGAGAAAACCAAGAATATTTTGTCTTTAAGCCGTATATAAATATCGATTATATTTTCCATGTATTTAGATTCTCTAACATGCATGGCCCCACGCCTAGCCTGACAAGAATATGTCCCACACCGTTTAACAGCTCGAATGGTTCTACTTCGAGACATCGCCCTCCACAAACTTAAACACAACAACGTGTGCGATCGTTCTGTATCATTTCATAATTAAGGGCATGATGGTCATCAATAATTTATCTGTAGGTCAATCGTATATCCCTAGTAAAATCAGTATGGCTCGTTTGGATATACGCGTAAAAAATATGTAGTTGGACATCTATCATTGGTGGGACTCGTAGGCTCTCTAGCTGCCACATGCGCGGCTCCTCAGACACGTTTCAACACCAGCAAATTAAGAAATTAAATCTTCTATATCTAAATAGGGAAGCCCCACTATCTGATTTTCCTAGCCTCTGGTGCTTCCACGTCACCATTTTTCCCAACCATGTTGTTGCGCCGGGCATGGCTCCTCGCGTTGCCGCACAAATACGTGGGCTGAATGTACCTTCCGTGTACGGCCTTCCATGTACCGCCTCCCGTTTCCGTGTATCCACTATCGCATGAAACCATTTCTTCGGCTGTCCGGCCCAGGGAGCCATATCGCTGGAGTTTCCTTGGTGGGCTCGCGGGGCCAGATCTCAATTTGCTGGCGATTCGTCCTGATAAAAGAGCAGTATGCCGGCAATAAACTCCTTCGCTGCCACGACGTACGGCCTTCTCCCTGTTGCACAACCTCTGCCGGCTGGCCGGTCACGAGGGTGTGCGACGGCGATGAAGTAGACGAAGGCACAGATCTAACAAGTACAGGAAAGTAAATGACACAGAGGAATAGGCAAGATCTCTTTATTGATGTGTTTTTGTCAACTAGCTACGTACAGTCTTTGCCTCGTTATATAGATGGGATGGGCTAGATGGATAAGTACACACTTATCGTGGAGAGGGACCAAGTAAAACGTGGGCTGGGCAAACCCACCGTGTGGGCTACCCTGCCACGATACTTTTGGTTCCGTAACACTCCCCCTTGGGTTTTATCCGTATAGCCATGCCTCAAAACTCCGAAAAACCCAGTGGGAAAAATATGGAGAAAAAGCACATGGTATACTATTGCTATGTTGCACGAATTGCCTCACTAAATCCTCGTGTGAGAAACTTCATAAAAACTCACTTAAGGGAAAAAGAGTACAACTCACTTAACCATTAAGTTAAGTACTCAATCATCGGGATTGAGATTTTAGCGATGAGTTTGTGAAGATTCTCCCCCTGAACCTTACATCTCCCTAAGTCTCATCATACCGATTCCACGAACACATCTCTCGAAAGAAGATGCCGGTAATGATTTAGTGAACAAATCAGCAAGATTTTCACACGACTTATTATGTAAGATCTTTACTTCATTCAACTTCTGCAACTCATGTGCGTAGAAGAACTTGGGGTTGATATGCTTCGTGAGATTGCTCTTCACATAACCCGTCTGAACTTGTGCAACACAAGCGGCATTATCTTCATAGATAATAGTGGGGGTTTGGACGGTGTTCAGCCCACATGACAGCTGGATGTGGCCGATCACCCGTCGAAGCCATACACACTCACGTGATGCTTCATATAGTGCTATGATTTTCGAGTGGTTGTCGAAGTTGACACTAGGCTTTGCTTAGACGATTTCCAGGAAATAGCGGTTCCACCACAAAGGAAAACATATCCAGTCTGAGACTTGGATGTGTGCGGGTCCGATAGGTACCCAGCATCAGCATAGCCTACAACCGTGAGGTCTTGATTCCTCCGGTAAAACAAGCCAAGATCTTTGGTCCCTTGCAGGTATCTGAAGATGTCCTTAACGCCTTTCCAATGTCTCTTGGTAGGCTCAGAACTGTACCTGGCAAGCAAATTGACGGCGAAGGCAATGTCCGGCCGTGTACAATTCGCGAGGTACATGAGTGCGCCAACTGCACTCAAGTAGGGGAATTCTGGTCCCAGAATTTCCTCCTCCTCTTCCTTAGGCCTGAACGGGTCCTTATCCTGCTGTAAAGATCTCCCGATCATCGGGGTCTTAGAAGGATATGCCTTGTCAAATCCAAATCTTTCCAACACCTTCTGGGTGTATGCAGACTGGTGCACTAAGATCCCAGCAGGGGAATGTTCAAGTTGCAAACCTAGGCAGAACTTGGTTTTGCCTAAGTCTTTCATTTCGAATTCCGACATCAGGTAGGAACTCGCTTCCTCAATATCCTCAGGTGTACCGATTATATTCAAATCGTCCACGTACACCGAGATAATACAGAAACCATCTTGTGATCTCCGTATAAAAACACATGGGCAATCTTCATTGCTCGTGTAGCCCTTCTGATGAAGGAAATCGCTTAAACGATTATACCACATCCTACCTGACTGTTTAAGTCCATACAGTGACTTCTTAAGCTGAACACTGTATAAACCTCTGTTAGCTCTATCTTGGTTCGGGACAGGGATACCTTCGGGTACCTTCATGTATATGTCCGAATCCAAATTACCATAAAGGTAAGCGGTGACAACATCCATAAGTTTCATTGTCAAGTCCAAGTTTACTGCCATTGAGATCAAGTATCTAAAGGTAATTCCATCCATGACTGGGGAGTAAGTTTCCTCGAAGTCGACACCTGGTCGCTGGGAGAAACCTTGAGCAACGAGCCTTGCTTTGTACCTTACTACCTCGTTATTTTCGTTCCTCTTTCGAACAAATACCCATTTGTGGCCAACAGGGCGCACATGGGGAGGAGTTAGACAAACAGGTCCAAACACCTCTCTTTTGTTGAGAGAAAATAACTCAGCAGTTATTGCCTTCTTCCAATCTTTCCAATCCGACCTTTGCTTACAATCAGCGAGAGTGTTAGGCTGGGTCAAGATCTATGATTGAGGCAATTTTCTTGGCAAAATAAATGTCGACATTTGCCATAGCTCGATTAATTGACTCGCCCGAATTAATATAATTAATGGCCATTTCGTCATGAAGTGCATCAGGCACATTCCCTTCCTCTACTGGATTTCCCATTCCGGGAGCAAGGTCCTTTAGCTTTCCCGCTCCAATGTGTGCGCACACATCTTCGCTGGGTGTTTCCGTAGTAGGAAAATTCAAGTCCGGAATTTCATGCACTGAAACGTCCGTACTTGTGCCAGGTCTCAACTGGCTTCCCTTTGCAGGGGTAGGCTGCGATAAATCTCTCTTATCCTTTTTCTTCGGGCGTCCCCGGGTACTTAGGATTTGAGAAACCGGATTCCTCGTCCTCTTAGGCCTAAAAACGGGAGCAGGTATACCGTGATTTCTCTTTGGTATTTCAACCCTTTCCGGTGCATTGCACGCAGGCACATGCGACTTTGTCACAGTCTTTAAGTCACTAAAGTGATCAGGCAGTTGATTCGCCAACGAGTGCAAATCTATTATCTTTTGAACTTCTCTATTAGACTCAGCAGTGCGCGGGTCATGAGCGTGGATCCCCGTGGCTTGCCACGTAAGTTCTCGACTTTTATCATCAAGGGGTTGATTATCTCCCCCTAAAGTCGGGAAAAGATCCTCGTCAAAAATGCAATCGGCAAAACGGGCCGTATGACAGTCACCTGTCGCGGGGTCCAAAAACCTGATTATGGACACAGTCTCATAACCAACGTATATCCCCGACTTACGGAGCGGTCCCATTGCTGATCGCTGAGGGGGTGGTATTGGTACATATACCTGGCAACCGAACCTACGAAGGTGGGAAATTTTCGGTGCCGACCCTTGCGCAAGCTGCATAGGAGAATGGATGTTGTAGGCCGATGGTCGAAAGTTGATGAGATTGGCAGCGTGTAACACCGCGTGACCCCAACATGTTGTTGGTAAATTACAACCCTGAAGGAGCGGTCTGGCAATGAATTTAATTATTTTAATCAATGCCTCCGCAAGTCCATTTTGTGTGTGGACATGCGGTACAGAGTGCTCAAGTTTGATTCCTATTGCCATGCAATAATCATCGAACGCCTTTGAAGTAAATTCACCGGCGTTGTCCATTCGAATAGACTTAATACGATGATCAGGGAATTTATTCCTCATTTGTATGATCTGAGAGATCAACTTTGCAAAAGCATGGTTCCTTGTTGACAGCAGGCTAACATTGGACCATTTAGAGGAAGCATCAATGAGCACCATGAAGTACCTAAACGGACCCGACAGGGGCTGAATAGGACCGCATATGTCCCCTTGGATACGTTCCAAGAACGCGGGGATTTCATCCTTCACCTTTAGGGGTGATGGTCTGATGATTAATTTCCCCTTAGCGCATGCGGAGCACACGAAATCATTAGGATTCGGGAAATTTTTCGCATTAACATTATGACCATTAGAGTTGTTAATTATGTTTCTCATCATCGTAAGACCGGGATGGCCTAACCTATCGTGCCAAAGGCAGAATAGTTCAGAGCTTCTAAAAACAGTTTTAAGGGTAGTGTACATGGGTAGTGCTACTATCTTAGTGTAGTACAACCCTGTAGCGAACGAAGGAAGCCTTTCGACAACATGTTTACCATTTTCATCGCGTTTCGTGATGAGTAGGTACTCCTTACCGGTGTCATCATCATGGGTTTCAATGTGGAACCCATTAACACGAATGTCTTTAAAACTCAAGAGAGTACGAGTCGCTTCCGGGTACAACAATGCATCATTAATGATCAAAGTTGTTCCCATGGGGAGTGTTATAGTGGCTCGTCCGGAGCCAACTATATGAGGACCGCAGCCGGCGATCGTCGTAATACTCCCAGGAATTTTCTTGATGGACTCAAAGTACTTTGTATCTCTCAAGATGGTATTGGTGGTACCGTTATCGGCAAGGCACGTTTCCTCCATTCGGGAGCCACACGTGTTCTAAAATATAGTGTCTAATTATTAAACGAGAGCGAGGAAGATGCTACAGTAATAATAATTAAACATGCAAATATTTCAGAACATAACATAAGTATCTCTATTTAAAAGAATGGAATAAACGAATGATGACAAAGTCATCCAAGCGCCGATAGATGTTTAATGAAACAAATAATGTTGCTCTCATAGAGCTTACAACCAAATCGAATAAATTGTATCAAATTATTGCCATAAGAATCATGAATAAATGGGCGGAGTTTAGATGGAGTCCACAAGGTAACCATCCAGCTTAGCCGAGATCTCCATCTCGCTAAGCTTCTCCTCAGTGGCTACCATGGTGGCGGCAGCGGCGATGTCCAACTGTGGCATTAGAGGGGGCACGGTGTGCTCAACCTCCATGGACACGGTGGCGTTCGTGGGAACCGCCACGTGCCTCCACAGGTGCCCCGGTGTGCGCCACGACGGGCGCGGCAGGGGCGTGGGGATCATCACGGGCGCCGCAGCGGGCGCCGGTGGTGCCTCCATCTGGACAAGGTGCTCCTCATGCGCTCTCTTGGCCTTGAAGGCGTCCACGACGTGCTTGGGAGCACGACACTGCCTGGAGAAGTGTAGCTTCGATCCGCAGCGGAAGCAGTCTTGGGGCCTCGCCTCCCCCTTACCCGTCTTTTGCTCCTTGGCCAGGTGGGGGTGGTTAGGTCCCTTGTTGCCTTTGCCTTTTCTGCCGCGCTGCTTGAACTTTGCCTGGCGCACTTTGTAGGCGCCGGCATAAGCTTCCTGGCTTGGGCCCCCTCCGAAAGACTGCGAGTTGAAGTTCTTTTTCAGAGCCTCATCCTGCGCCTCACCACCTGAGTCATGTACTGTGAAGTTCTCCAGGCGGTAGTTCTGGAGGTTACTTGGATGGAAGGGAGAAGTTTTCTTCTATATCTTTCCTCGTCTGTGATTTTCGTACCACACATCTCGAGATTCGCACAAATCACGTGTAACACGGAATTGAACGACTGTACCGATTTGTGGTCCGCAAACCTCAGACGCAACCAATCCCCCTCCGCCTTTGGCTTGTGGTACTTCAACCTAGCGAACCTCTCTTTAAGAGCGGCCCACAGGGCTGAAGCACTCCGTTCAGCCATGTACTCTTTTTTTCAACGTAGCACTCATGTGGTGGCGGAGGAAATGCAGTGCCTGCGCATTTTCTGCAGCAGTCGTGGTGCTGGGGGCCGTCTTGGTCCCCGCATCCAGCGCTCCTTTGATCTTTCGGCCCTCGAGGACGATCTCCACGTCCGAGGCCCAAGCAAGGTAGTTCAACCCAGTCTGGGACAACTCCTCGAATTCGCGGTTCATGATTCCGGCCATCTGCGATTTATGCAAACATGTATCAGATTACAGCAGGTAATCGATTGCATAAAGCGATGTTGATACAAAAATTCAATATGACGGCGTTCCAAAATTTTAAATGACATGCTAACAGTGTTCTACTATGAATTAAACAATTAATTACTATAGTAAAACATGATATAAAAGCATGTATGAAGAGATATTATGTTAAGCACGTTGTAAACGTGAAAATTAGCCCTAAAAATAACTTTCCGAATTTATTTAATGCCCAAACATACAATTTCAGCAAAAACTGATTATTTCAGGGGCTTACAGGTAAAGTTATTTAGCAGGAATAAGTTACGCGTAAATCTGAAAAAATCTGGGTGCTAAAACGTAAAAATCCGCACGGAACCGTATTTGATCCGGCCCAAATCGGCAGCAGGCCGAAAACGGGCTGAAAACCAGCCCAAGTAGCCCACCGCAGGACTCCTCTGCCCCGCGCAGCAATTTTTTTTTTCGGGCGCTGGCCAGACGACTATTGGGCCGTACGCGGCCCAGCCGCGCGGCCGCGCCATGGGTCGGCCCAGATCGGGCGTCACCTACCCGATCGCATCGATCGGTAGGGAGACCGACGGGCAGCAGCCGCAGCGGGCGGCGCCGCCGGCCAGCAGGCGGGGAGGCAGGAGCCGGCGCGCGCCGGTGGGTGAACGGCGGCGGCCACCGGCTGGCCGAACCCAGGGCGGCGGCACACGCGCACGCGGGACCGAGCCGGGGCTCAAGGTCGCGGTGGCGGCCGGCCGCCTCCGGGCTCGAGGCCGGCGAGGCATGGGGCGGGCGCGGTAGGGCAAGGCGGTGGTGCGTTCACGGGCGCGTTCCAGGGCGACGGCGGCCGGCCAGCGGGGCGCGACGCGCCGGCACGGGTGGGCGGAGGCCGACGCGGCCATTGCGGCGTGCGGCCGGGGCGGGGCAGCCACGGAGCGGCGCGGTGGCGCGGTCGGCCGCGGCGACCAGCCTGCTCGCGGCGCGGCGGCGGCCAGGTCCATGGCGACCATCAAGGACGGCGTCCATGCGCGGATGACAGCAGGTCAACCGGCGGCGACGGCGCGGCGCATGGCCGATCATCTGTGGTACACGAGTGTGCAGAAAAAATAAAAACGAAAAATCATCATGTTCATCGTTAGATCCATCTGGGATTTTGACGGCGCGTTGCACAGCCGGTGCAATCGCGGCGGTACCGTGACCAGCGGGATCACGATCTGTACCGTCTCTCCACGGTGTAGTCATCAAATCTCTCGTGATCTGGGGATATCGACATTGGCCGGCGACAGCGTGTCAGTTTGATCACCGGGAGAGAAATCCACACCATAGATGCGATCTAAAAATTACGGGGAACGCAAAAACGGAAAGGAAATTGCGAGACGGTTCCATTTTTGCGATCAGATCGGAGTTATACCTTCGCGATTTTTGTAGAAAGCCTGCTCGGTGCAGACTCGGTGAAGAGGCGCGTGCTGATAACGTGTTGCACAACCTCTGCCGGCTGGCCGGTCCCGAGGGTGTGCGGCGGCGATGAAGTAGACGAAGACACAGATCTCACAAGTACAGGAAAGTAAATGACACAGAGGAATAGGCAAGATCTCTTTATTGATTTGTTTTTTTCAATTAGCTACGTACAGTCTTTGCCTCGTTATATAGATGGGATAGGCTAGATGGATAAGTACCCACTTATCGTGGAGAGGACAGGTAAAACGTGGGCTGGGCAAACCCACCGTGCCACGATACTTTTTGGTTCCGTAACACTCCCCATATATGGCCATTAAACCGTCCGGTGCATCCCCGCATTCATCCATCCAGTAGAAATCGCTCGAAATTGAACTGAACCGCCGCCGCCTCCAGGTTAAAAACCTACACGTGCTCCCATCGGCATCAAGCTCGCGTCGCCACCTATGGCATCTGTCTAGCTACCTGCTCTCGATTTAATCCCCCCTTTCTATTTTTCAATCCCCAAAATTTGTTTATCAATCGACAGTTCGCTCCCCGGCTTGAAATCTGCTTGACGTTTTGCCCATCCACCCGATTTGATTGTGTGTTTCTCGCCCAAGCCCCCAATTTGTTTGGATTATTTTGATTCTTTTTGCTGGTCGCTGAAGTTAGAAGGAAGCGGCTATCATCACGTTTCCTACCTACGGACGTTGGACAATAGTTCCTTCATGCATTGGCACACAAGTTTTCATCTCTTACTCTTAATTTTTATTGGATGAGCAGATGCATATCTTCTATTGGAATCTCCCCTGAATTAGTTAGACGCATTGGAAATTTGGAATTTGCTCTCCTAATCGTCAACTTGGGTGTTGCTGATGTGAAAAGAGAAAGTCGTTGCTTCTGCCCTTTTCTGTTGCAGTTTTAGAAATTTTACAGATTGAGCTGTCGAGCACCTGATGGAGCTATCTATATATGTACACAAATTCAGCATACCCAATATGCAACTAGCGTTAACGGCATTGTATGTTCACCCTCTTGATCTGAATTTTATATGGTGCTCTTTATCTCATAAGCAAATGCATTAACGGGTGTTTTTACGAAGCTGGAGAAACCAACGCAGAGGAGCAGATTCACTGTTGCAAAGATTATTTGTTTAACCCTGTGTTCTATGTACTTGACAGGATTTATAATGAAGTTCAGTTAGATCAGTTTATGTCTTTATGGAGAAATATTCAGTTTGTCCTTCTGAGTGACACTCACGAATCCGTCTACTTGAAAGTCTCTGCAGATCGTGTTTATTCAGGAAAGAGTCCATGAAGCTCAGCTTTTTGGTAAAATTGATTCTCCTAATTTTGCCAAAGTCTGGAGCATTTGAGCTGAACCTGAAGTGTGATTCTTCATCTGGTTGCCGACATGACAATTCAGAGATCATGTGGGTTTCTGACAGGCTCAAGTGGATGGCCTCATCATGCCCATTGCTACTTCTATGATCAGGTGTTAGAAAATATCCTCGAAATGTTTCCATTGGGCGTTCTTTGGGTGCCCCTTTGTGAAATCGGTTTAGCAGCTGTTTGCGGTCTCCTAACCTTCAAATTGTTCCCATTGCGACAATATCTACAAAATTGCTAGAAGCATCGTAAAATGCACAGCTTTCGGCCACTGTGCATATTGTTTGGTATATATGGAAGGCTATTTTCGAGGACGAGAACGTTTCACCTGTCAGGATTGCCCATATGGTGCAAGAGACTCTTACATGGTCAGGATTTAGGGGAGTAATTATCCTGTAATTTCTTTTATATTTTCACTTTGTTCTCCCAGGCTGCTTAAGCCTTCGTACAATTTTCCCTCATCTATAAAACATCCCTTACAAATAATGTTCTATGTACTTCAACGTAGATTTTTTTTTCATTTGGTTCAGTCAGCATAAAAATATAAGCCCAATCATTATGTTGGCCCTCCATGTTCTTAGTATGTTCATATTTTTCATATTTTCAAACATAAGCCGAAAAAGGTTTAGATATTTCATATCTAAATTCATAACATACTTGATTTAGATTTTTTGTCTTACTCTGCAATGAAAGAGCAAAAGAGTAAAAACTAAATACAAATACGTTAACACTAATTTGTTGCGGAGGAAAAACTTATTGGAATGATGTTTGTTTTAATGTGAAACTCAGCATATAGAAAGCAATTAGCAGCCTCTTCCAGTGTGTTTTTTCTCGTGACCATTTGTACCACAAATCATGATACAATCATTACGTGGGTGTTATACCAAATTAAAACATGTCATATGTATAGTTGATTTTACTTCGCTACCATAAAAATTATAACTAAACTATTTCTATAAATTATTCCGCCGCAACGCGCGGGGTATCATCTAGTTCATCAAAGTTTCCTCCTCAGTTCATGGTCATTGTTATCTCAAGAATTTTATTAGAAGATCATGAGATATCGACCAATCATTTATATCCAACACAACATCACAATAATTTAATCGACGACATAAAATTCACAAGCAAAATCACCGAAACTATCATGAAATAAACATCTTAAATATATTATATAATATCAAGATACAATAATTATATTCGACACAAAGAAACGTAATTGTCCATGATCACTATAGCTAAGATGACCTAATACTCATACCTCTAAACCAACGGCCAAATCATAGACAGGGTCGAGACATAACAAAAGCAATCATGTGATGGGGTAAAACGGGAAAAGCAATGGTGAGGTCGCACATGAGGAGAAGATGTTGAAAGGTGTCCACGTTGACGCTGAGCTACGGCAGGGCGACCGCTTATGACATGAATATTCTCTGGAGATGCATTGGGTCGGATTGGCGGTGATCAGATCTCACAGAGAGGAAGTGGAAAGCAAAGGGGCAGCATCACGGAACGAAAGAGGAAATATGGGCGATTCTGTCTAAAGCCGTATATTAATTCCTTTATATTTTAGCATGTATTCAGACTCTCTACCATGTATGGATCACGCTCAGCCCCACATGAACCTCTCCCATAACATTTAACAGCTGAATGGGTTCTAGTTTGGTACACCCCCTCACCAAACTTAAACACAACAATGGCTGGGATTGCTCTCTATCCTTTCATAATTAAAAGCTTGACGGTCATTAATAATTTATCTGGTCAATCATATAGCCCTACTAAAATCCGTATGGCTTGTTTGTATATACGCGTATGAAATCTATAGTTGTACAGCTATCATTAGTTGCCATGTAGGCTTTCTGGCAGGCACATGCGTAACTCTTTTGACATGTTCCAACACCTGCAAATTAACAAAATATATTCCTCAAAGTTTCCTCTTCATTCGATCATTGTTATGACAAGAATTTGAATAGCTGATCATGAGACATCGACCAACCATTTAACACAAACACAACATAATACAGTAATTTGCTACAGAGAATTCACAAGTAAAATCCTCCCAAACTATCATGAAATAAACAACTTATTCACAAAAACTAATCTGTTATAGAATCTCAAGATACAATAATGATACCAGAGGCAAAGAAACATAATTATGCACGTTTACCATAGTTGGGATGACCGAATTCTCATACCTTCACCAAACACCAAATTCGTGGTTAGGGTCGAGACAACATAGAAGCAATCATGTGATGAGATCTAACGGGAAATGCGACGATAACGTCGGGTTGGAGCCTTGGATCTGAGGTGTCGGTGTTGACTCTGAGCTACCTCGGGGCGGTAGCTTATGGCACAGAGATTGTCCAAAGGGGTATTGGGTCGGATTAGGGTGGCGAGGTCTCGGAGAGGAATAGGAAATCAAAGGGCGCCGACATAGAACAGAGGAGAGGAAACCTGGATGATTATATCTCAAGCTAATTTTGGTAGTTTACTTTCCTTTATACACTTCTCAACCTAATGTCGGATACCTTTATTCTCTCACATACCCGGCCTCGTTAAAAAACGACGTCATTAGAAAGGCCACATAAGCACTTCATCAGTGTCTAGGAGAAATGAGGGATCCTATATGTGCATCTACTGGTATTTTGTGATGTCCGATGAAGTTTGTGCGCACGAAATTCAAGACAACACAGCATGGATGAGCACTTGGTTTTACCACCTGATCACCACTCATCCCTGCCATGGATGGTTTCACAAGAAATTTTTGTGATGTTCCTAAATAAATCTTTGACCAAGTGTTTCCCCATTAGTGACAATAATAATAGTATAGATTTGTGAAGTGGATAAGTAACATAAATTTGTGGATGGGTCGCAATGCAAAATGTAGATTACTTTGGCCTGCTCGTTGAAGCTGTTATTTTAGTGGTAAAGCATCATTTGTTATGAAATAAATTTGGGTGCATCTTTTGACACAAATTAAGTAGCAATAGATGGTAACTTCATTATCCTATCAAACTACGTGATCATAAGTACACATCAAATCAAAGCTCATGAGTTCATGTTCTACTTTGTTTTCCTCAACCACATACCATTGTCCTAGGCGCCTGGCGTATACGCTATTAATTGCATGCTAAATATCTTTCACCTCCTTGTATTTCTCCACCATCCTCATACATTATGTGACACAGCAGGACATCGTTTTTTCTCGGTTTCCATACATCTATTTATGTTTGTCTCTTCCATACAGCAGAACTCGTTTACTGACAAAAGTAAAACGAGCCGAGCTTTCACTTTTGTCAGTAAAAGAGTTCGAGCTAAACGAGCCGAGTTACCGAGCTACTCGTTTAGCTCGTTTAGCTCGCTTAAAACAAAAAATTCATACATTTTTCTTCAACGAGCCGAGTTCGAGCTAAACGAGCCAAGTTCGAGCTAAACGAGACGAATTTGAGTCTTGTTTTTCTATAAATTCATATATTTTTCTTGTTGTGAGGCTTTACCGAGCTACTCACGAGTAGCTCGCGATTTCACCGAGCAGAGTCAAACTTTGATTCTTGACTCGATTGTTAAACGAGCCGAGTTCGAGCTAACTCGCCAGTTGACCGAGCTTAAGCGAGTCGAGCCGACCCAGCTCGGCTCGGCTCGAATTCCAGGCCTAGCATGCGCGAATAATAAATCACTAAATATGGGTGGGTGTAGCTTTTTGTTTTACCCTTGATGGTGCTTTTAAGTTTCTACACTTTCCTTAGCACGAGGAATAGCTCATCCTATTAAAATCAAACAATTTTTTTGTTAAGCCCAAAATAAGAGGATAAAGTATAACATGCATGAAAAGTTTAAAACATTGGAAATAAGTTCCAAGTTTGTGAATAATTTTTCAGAACCCAACTAAATTGTGGTCAGAGATAAATTATATAATTTCTTCTAGTTAATAGATTTCAATTAGATTTTAGGTACATATCACTTTGCAAAACATGCTATAATTAAATATTGGACTATCTCTATACACTTCCCCTACTTATCCTCCTGAATGAAACAAATACTAAACTAATAAAGTGGTGGAGAAGTTATTCAGGTATATAAGCGCATAAAAAGAGGTGAACATGCGTAATATTTTATTCGTGTACCGAAGACTAGAATATTGAAGACCGCATCAAGCAAAACATGTATGATTTTCACTACTTTACTCTACACAAACGGGTGTGAAAAATAATAAGATAATTACATCTATTTTAATTTTTCTATGTTTAGAAAATCCTAACCTAGGGAAGAAACCAACATAATCATCATTAGTTTGTTGTTGAAAATAAACTTAAAAGTAAAATCACAAATGTAAGAGTCATATTATAATTTCCCGACCCTTTTGCATCTCAACTTGATCTTGATATTTTGCAGCAAAGGTATCGACAACTAGGAAGTGAACCAAAATCATAATACCGACCATGGCTGCAAGAATCAACACCAGAAAGGAGATGAACACAAGAGACCGTGGTATATCTCACCTGGCCACGGAACAATAGAGATCCCAAGAAGTGTGGCTATCAAAAGTAACATTACGGTATAAAATATTAGTATATACAGCCCACATTGAATCCCCTTGTTAATCACCAGTGCTAAAATCTGACCTCCAACAAACATCAAATAAATGATTAAGATGATGTAGAACGCCTCAAGAAATATGCTTCTCAGCGATGGGTATTGGCATGCAATATTTCCCTAGTGGTCTTCTAACGCTGAGTACCAGTAATTTGCAAGATTTGATGTTTGCGCATCATCTGAACCAAAATGAGGACCAACGAAAAAAACACAAGCTTCCCAAACAAACTGAAGGAACTCAGATAGTAAAGATGGCACCTATTTTTTCTGATTCCATCTCTTGCTTAAGGTATGTACCATGATGGAGGGATGATAACCCGGTAGGCCAACGCCAAGGAGTAACTCGGCCCAAAGGACGCTGCGCAAGACCCGGCTTAAGATAAAGGAGTTTCTAGAAGGCCCAGGAACGTAGGCCTCGTAACCCGGATTGTGGGTTCCGATAAGGAAGTTTAGTGTTTGTAAGCAGTGTCCGGGTAGGATTCAGAGTGCGCCTTGGAGAGTAGGCCAGGGGGTCCGGATATTATATAAGCCGGCCCCTAGGGTTAGACCAAGAGAGATCCAAGAGTTCAAGCAATATCGCTAGGTATCGAGTATCCAGTGTAACACGAGAGCTGAGTTAATATACTTAGATCGGAGACTCGGCGACTTGATTGCCGGCTACCAGATCGCATATCATCATGTTTTCCCTTGAGCTAAACCCTCTCCCAAACACCAGAGTCGATTTGCCCCAAGATAAGTTACCCCCGGTAACGTCTGCCGTGATTATCCCACGACAGTTGGCGCCCACCATGGGGCCTACATCCAAGGGTGTTTACATCACGGGAGAAGCTCGGAAGAACATGGAGAACCTTGTCATCGGCGAGATCTACACCGACCCCGAAGGAGAGAAGATGCTGGACGATTCCGGTTGGGGGCCAGAGTCGGATCTGCTCGAATCCGGATCTATCATGACAATCGGCCAGATCAACGTCTTCATCGGCATGGTACGTACGTCCGGTTCAATCCCTGACGATTTCGGATTTGATTCTGTGTCAGGGGAGGCCACCTGCGTTCAGTCAGACGGAGAAGAATCGGTCGGGACGGTAGATCCGATAGAAGAGCCCTTCACGAAGAGGGAACAGCCGGAGGAGCCGGTATGGACCCCGCGTGGCCGGGTTGCGAGAGAAGATGATACCGAGTCTATCATGCATCTGCTGGAGGATCGGTACGAGGAAAACAGCAGCGAAGAGGAAGAGTACGAATCTGCGCCAAGCATTGTGTGCCAGGTTGCGGTTTACACGGCCCCGGCGACCAATCTTAATCAGGGGAATGTGACCACGGCCACGGTCGGAGCAGCACAAGCATTGGCCCAGCAGCAAGGTCCGGTTGACGGAAACCCGGTCCTCACCCGAGTTGACGGAGAATCGGCATCAGTTACCAGCCACGCGGCGGATAGTGAATTGCAGGCAAACATGTTCGGATATCTGGCAAACCGGACGCCAGGGGCGGGTCCTTCAAACCCGCAACACCCGGCCCTATTCAACAATAACTTGATTCTAGATCCCACCGTTTTGGCCACGGTGATCACTCCGGAAAACGCGGCGGAACGTGTTAGAGATCTGGATGTAGCCCGTCGTGCATTGGAGCAACAGAGAAGGCAAGTAGAAGCAGAAAGGCAAGGGATGGCCACGCGCCAATGCGAGCTGGATGCATTGGAAACCCGGCTCCGAGAAGAAACAACTAGGGTGCGTCAAAGGCATCAGACCAGATTACCAGCGACGGGTGGAGTTATAAACCCAACCACACTATTTATCACACCTCGGGATCAACCGATTCCAGCAGCAAACCAAGGAACTGTACAGCAACCTGCAACTGCAGGAGCACAGCCGGCAAACATACAAGCCGGGTTACCCACATTACAGACTGGAGTCACTACCGGCAATACATTGCCACCACCACCATCATCACGATTTCGCACACCAGCAGGTCACTACAACAACCCCATGGATAATGTGTACGCAGCAACCCTCGCATTGAATTAAATCCCCGTGAGAGAGTCACCCCACGCAGAGGAGACCCGGCGGGCGATAGATCTATTGCGCACTGCGGTAGCGCAACAAGTTAATTACCCGGATCACAGAAGTGGAATGCATGGGACACCATATATCAGCCAGCAACGAGGCAATACCGGCAATATCCAGACAAGTTCAGCACGGCGGAGGGAAGAGCAGCAGCGAATGCCGCCTCCTCCCCGCGTTCAGGCAGTACCAGCAGCATCAGCAGCACAAGCTATCGTGGATAGTTCCAGAGCCAGGAGAGCCACGGCCGGGTCTGCGGTGCATGGACCACCAGCAGTACCGCGCCCCGCCGCGCCCCCCGCCAGCATGTTTCCCGTGAGGCCAGTTCCGACTAATCTCGCTAGGCCTAAGTGTCTGTCGGCTGACATCAGGGCTGAGCCTTACCCGGATAAATTCAAGGAACCGGGTAAAGTTGTGAATTATGCCGACCTATGGATCCAGAAACATGGTTGAGCAGTTATGAGATGGCTATGTCGATTCGCATGCAATGCCCGAAAATCTTCAAGCCAAGTTCATGTACTTGATGATGTCAGAAGGAGCAGCAAAGTTATGGTTCATAAAGGAATCTAAGTCATAGGAGGAGCTGAAAACTGCGTTTATCAAGCACTTTCATGGGATGTGCAGAAAGCTATTTACTATTGATGACCTAGAGCGATGTGTCCAAAAGAAGGGAGAATCGGCGCGCAGCTGGATGCGCCGGGTTATGGAGATACTTCACTCATCTACGGATATTTAGCCCAAAGATGCGCTACAAGCTATGGCAAAGACGTGCAAGTACATACCTTTAGTGCAAAAGTTAACTCACATGAAATCTAGTCGAAATGCTTCAGAGGTTACGATAGGAGAGCTAATGGATGCATGCAACAAACACGCTGCAACGGATACTACAGAAGAGGATGTCGATGACAAGAAAGTAAAAGCAAGTACAAATAATAGTGGAAGAACCGGCAATGGATCAACGCCGGGTAACAATGGAGGTAACAATGGGAACAACCAGAAAAAGCGCCCGTTTGAGGGAGGCTCCGAGTTTGTCGCTAGCACAGAAGACGGGTCTTCGAGACCTAGGGCAGAAGGAAATTTCAATGCTGGAAATCACAACGGTGGAAATTGTCAAGGGCCGCCAAGGCCGGGTAACAATTGGGATATCTTCAGAATGGCGTGTCCAAAGCACAGCAGGAACGGTAGGCCGGCTAACCACTCATTGGAGCAGTGCACGGACCTACATAGATGGAAGAATGAGGAGATAAACAAGGCTATGCGAGGTGCAGGTCGGGGAGGAGGACCGGGTCCGGGTGGAAACCCGGGCAACGGCCCACCCCCAGCCGGTAACCCGGCAGGCGGAAATCCGGGTAACAACCAAGGGGGAGCTGGAGGTTTCCAAGCTAACCCCAAGCAATTGGGACAATATCACGTGCATACCACAGGAATTTCTAACAAGGACAAAAAGATACTGAAACAAGCGGTAAACTCGGTTTCTTCGGCTGTTCCGAGATACCTGAGATGGTCAGAGCAGGACATAATGTGGAGCAGAAGAGATCACCCGGAAAGGATAGAACACCCGGGAGTCTTAGCATTGGTGGTTGCACCACAAGTCAATAGTTATGAGCTGAAAAAGGTCCTAATGGACGGTGGAAGTAGCATCAACATCTTGTATTGGGAAACCTTTCTACGCATGGGTCTCAAGGAGTCTCAGCTACAGAAGAGTTCAACAGTTTTTCATGGGATTGTGCCGGGCCACTCAGCATGCCCCGAGGGAAAGATCACGTTGGAGGTAGCTTTTGGAGAATCGAAGGATAATTACCGAGTCGAGTGGCTTACTTTCGAGGTGGTTAAGTTGCGCAGTCCTTATCACACGCTATTCGGAAGGCCGGCTTATGCTAAGTTCATGGCCAGGCCGTGTTATGTGTATCTACAACTAAAAATCCCGGGTCCCAAGCAGACCATCACCATACATGGGAGCCGGGATATAGCAGCTGAGTGCGACGAAGGAGATGCAGCCATGGCGGAGCAAGCTTGCAGAAAAGAGGAACTCAAGTATTACCGGTCTCAAGTAGACCCGGATGACAGAACAGCGTTAAAAAGACCGAATACTGAAGATGAGAGAGCAAAATTCAAGGCAGCACAGGACACCAAGATGGTAGCTTTTGTCGAGGGTGATCCCTCTAAGCAATTTGCTATAGGATCTAACTTGGACAGCGAGCAGGAGAAAACACTTGTGGAGTTCATTCGTTCAAATCAGGATGTGTTCGCCTGGACGCCTAGCGATATGCCGGGTATCCCCACAGAGTTGGCAGAGCACAGTTTGCACGTCGATCCCAAGTCTAGACCTGTGAAGCAGGGCTTGAGAAAGATGAATGAGGAAAGAAGGAAAGCTATAGGGGAAGAAATTGCTCGGCTGCTGACAGCCGGCTTTATCATGGAAGTGTTCCACCCGGACTGGTTAGCAAATCCGGTTCTCGTGATGAAAAAGACCAATGAGTGGAGGATGTGCATTGATTACACGAGTCTCAACAAGCATTGCCCAAAGGATCCGTTTGCACTACCAAGGATAGATCAGATCATAGACGCAGTAGCTGGAAGCGACCTATTATGTTTCCTGGATGCATATTCCGGGTATCAAATCAAGCTCAAGAAGGAGGATTGGGAGAAAACATCATTCATAACCCCTTTTGGGCCTTTTGTTACAAGACCATGACATTTGGATTGAAGAACGCTGGCGCAACCTATCAACGGTGTATTCAGAAGTGCTTCAAGGACCAAATTGGACGCAACGTACATGCTTATGTAGACGATGTGGTGATCAAGACCAGAAAGGCGGAGACGTTTATCGATGATCTAAAGGAAACGTTCAAGAACTTGAGAAGGTATCACATGAAACTCAACCCGACAAAGTGTTTTTTTGGAGTCCCAGCCGGGAAATTACTCGGCTTTATCGTTTCTGAGAGAGGAATTGAGGCAAACCCGGACAAAATCAAAGCTATCCAGAGTCTGAAAAAGCCGGAAAATTTGAAACATGTTCAGAAGCTCACAGGGTGTGTAGCAGCGCTCAGCCGGTTTATATCCAGACTCGGAGAAAAGGCAATACCCTTGTACCGGCTCTTGAAAAAATCTGATAAATTAGTATGGGATCAAGAGGCGGACGAGGCGTTCGAGGCACTAAAAAAGCATCTATCTGAGGCACCAGTCCTAGCAGCTCCGGGTCCTAAAGAGCCTATGTTACTATACGTTGCAGCAGGGCCCCAGGCGGTTAGCGCAGTGGTCGTTGTCGAGCGAAAAGAAGATGGAAAAGAGTACCCGGTCCAGAGGCCGGTTTACTATGTCAGTGAGGTGTTATCAGAGGCAAAACAGCGCTATCCACATTGGCAAAAGCTGGTTTTCGGGGTCTTCATGGCCAGCCGGAAATTGAACCCATATTTTCAGGAACACCCCATAACAGTGGTTAGTTCTATACCAATGTCGGATATCATCAGAAACTCGGATGCAACAGGTAGAATAGCCAAGTGGGCGATCGAGATGGGGGATTATCACATCAACTACGAGCCAAGGTCAGCAATCAAATCTCAAGCTCTAGTCGATTTTATTAACGATTGGACACACACAGGCATGCCCACCATGGCTCCAAACTCCGAGTCTTGGATCATGCACTTCGATGGATCCAAGCAATACGAGGGTCAGGAGCTGGAGTGGTGCTAACATCACCCAAAGGAGACAAGTTGAGCTACGTGCTGCAGATTCACTTTGATTGTTCCAACAACGTGGCCGAGTATGAGGCCTTATTGCACGGCTTAAAGGTAGCCAAGGAGATGAACATTAAGAGGATACGATGCTTTGGAGATTCAGACCTTGTGGTACAGCAGGTCTCAGGAACTTGGGATAGAAAAGATGCAACTATGGCAGCATACCGCAGAGAGGTTGATAGAGTTGCCGGATGTTTTTCCGGGTATGAGGTTGAGCACATAGACAGAAGAAAAAACGAGGCAGCAGATGCACTCGCCAGACTCGGCTCGCGCAGAGAGTCGGTTCCACCTAATGATTTCCTGGATGAACTATGGCGACCATCATTTAAAACCGAGTATGAGGAAGAACTGGCAAATCAAGACCCGGATTTGGAGCTCGTGGCCACAGTACGTGCTGTTCCCGAGTGGACAGAGCCGTTCCTGGCCTACCTATCACGGGGCGAGTTACCGCAGTAGGAAGTATTAGCAGGACAAATTCTGAGGCGAGCAAAAGGATATTCTATCATCAATGGAGAGTTATACAAGAGAAGTGCAGCAGGAGTCTTTTTGCGCTGTGTAGCACCAGAAGAAGGCCGACAGATCCTCAAGGAAATCCATGAAGGCGATTGTGGGCATCATGCATCCACAAGATCCCTTGTGGCCAAAGCTTATCGACATGGTTTTTTCTGGCTCACGGCCCTAGCAGACGCGGAGCGATTGGTGGCAAGGTGTGACGGATGTCAAAGGTACGCTCGCCAAACCCATGTGCCGGCTATGGAACTACGGACCATCCCGTTAACCTGGCCGTTCGCTGTTTGGGGTATGGACATGGTTGGCCCCTTTCACATGTCACCTTGCAAAAGACACTCTTGGTGGCCATTGATAAGTTTACCAAGTGGGTTGAGGTTATGCCAGTTACCAACTGCGAAGCAATTACAGCAGTAAAGTTCCTGAAAAGGATTATCTATCGGTTCGGGTATCCCCATAGCATAATTACCGACAATGGAACCAATATGTCCCTTGGCGAGATGGAGAAATTTTGTGGTAACAATGGAATCCGGCTTGACATAGCTTCAGTGGCCCATCCACAGGCTAATGGACAAGTGGAGAGGGCTAATCAAGAGTTGTTGCGTGGATTAAAGCCACGATTGCGAGTTCCATGTATCAGAGCTGCTGGTGCATGGGTCGAAGAATTACCTGCAGTGGTTTGGGGTATCAACACAACACCTAACAGATCCACTCAGATGACACCGTTTTTCATGGTTTATGGTGCAGAGGCGGTGTTGCTGAGTGATATCATCCATGACTCGCCTCGAGTGTCGGCTTACGTCGAGGTGGAGAACGAGAAGACCCGGCAGGACGCCGTGGATATGCTAGAAGAAGAAAGGGAACAAGCACTGGAAAGATCAACCATATATCAGCAGGATCTGCGGAGATATCATAGCCGGCGCGTGAAAACCCGGGTCTTCCAGGAAGGAGACCTGGTTCTGCGCCTGGTACAGTCAAAGGAAGGAAAACACAAGTTATCACCGCCATGGGAAGGACCGTTTGTCATAAGCCGGAATCTGCACAATGGATCGTATTACTTGATAGATGCAAGGGAAGAGTCGGCTACGGTTAACGACACCGCTCATACCACTACATCTATGCAAGAGAGAGAAAGACCATGGAACGTAGCTCAGCTGCGTCCCTACTATACCTAGTATAGACCAGACTCACAAGTGGAATTACACGATGTAACAGGCAGCAGGTTTCAGACGCACTCTTTTCCTATCCAGGGTACCTAAGGGGACTGGAGGGTTTTTAATGAGGCGGCTTGCTGACCTAACTCTCTCATATCAATAAAGAGATGGTTAAGCAATATATCTTTTTCACATGCTTTATCAAGTTTTATTTTTCTGTTATGTTTTTTACTTTTCTTCTAGGTAAGTATTATTTATTGTTTTCTTAGTGCATTAGTTTCTTTAGTATGTTGCATGTATTTAGGTCTTGGGGGCTGATTGCTTGAAAAGCACAGTTACAAACTCAAAGACCCGGCCATGATGCCTATGAGTTATAAGGGCCGATCACTCGCAAACGAGTACGGCTGCAATCTTATAACCGGACAAAGGAGCCAAATTTCTTGACTTTTCTTACTTAAGCTCGATGTGACTCGCACTAAAGTGGCATGATTTGCTCGCTTACGATTACAATCAGCCATGATGCCCAATGGGACTTGCCTGACCCTGTTTTCGTACAGATGTAACAACATGATTATCCACGCGAAAGTCGGCTTACAGTACAAGAGAGTCAAAAGGGTCATCTAAACCACAAGTTATGCAGAGTACAGGGTTAATAACCGGAAACTCAAAGTCTATTAAGCATAACTTCAAAACCTATTTGAAACGGCTCTAGGTTTTGGGCTTAGCAGAAACAACTTGTTTTCTTTGAGAAACCTCACACCCCAGACTCGGAATTTCGGGCATTGGGGACTAGGTATTTTGAAAAGGAGAAAGTTGCTTAGCTAGTAAGCTCAAAAACCCAAACATCCGAGTCTTGGGGACTTGGGGACTTAGAGAAAAGTTCGCCTGTCAAAACCCACGAGATCCGGAAACCGAGTCTCACAAAAGGAACCATAAAGAAAGTCAGAGTATCAAGAGTAAATAAACTCAAAGGCAGATAGATATCGGTTTCATCCAAAGGCCAGAAGGGCCACGAAAGCTATTAAAGTCTTATAATGTATTTACATGATGCGATGGTAGTATCAAAAGTGCACATCTGCACTATCAAAAGAATATCTGTTTTTACAAAGGCATCGAGCGAACAAGGTATTAGGATGGCATCAGGTAATAATCTACTCGGCCTCATGAGTCGGGTCCACATCCTTACCCTTGCCCTCCGGGTCTTGGTCCTGGGCTTGCTCCTTAGAAGCATTCGCAGCATCATCATTCGGATTCTCAACATCAGGACGAACAGGCGAACGGACAGCCGGCGTAGAGGAAGTTGGTGCTGATTCCAAGTCGGCTTCCCTCTTTGCAGCTTCCTCCCTCTTCCTATCCGAGTCAGCATTCCACTTTTCCAAAATGTCGAATGGCACGGGCGTATCTTCCTTCACAGTTTTGTCCTCAGCGTTGTATGGAGACAAAAACCTACTCAAGTCCATACTGTCGGCAAGAGCAGTTGCCGAGTGACGTACCTCGGATTGTACGGCTTTGAAATCCTTAGGGGAAAACCTCGAGCCATCTGCCTTGAATTCTGGAAATCCGGCCACCACCGTTGCCGGATCAAGCTTAGGAAAATAAGCTTTCGCCAGCATAAGTCCCCGGGTCATCCCAACCCGGCATGCCGAGCGTTTCCAGAGCTCAATCCATGCAGGGACAGTAGAACATGCATGGATTAGGGTCTCCATACCCGGATAGAGTTCAGTCGGCCACTGAATGGCGTCTAGGATCCATTTAGTGCCGGCGCAGAACCTCCGGAGGACATTCTTCAATTTCTTTACCTTTTGAATATCATCTTCTTCTGAGGGTGCAAGGTTGGAAGCTGCAATACAAACAGCAAAGGTTACATCAAAGTATTCCGGGTATCAGGTATCAAGAAAACAAAAAACTAAGACACGAACCAGTAAGCAACAAAATCTCACCAACGAGGACACGATAAGTGTCGGCAACTTGAGCTGACAGCTTCTTCAGCGCAGCTTGGGCAGTGGTGTATTTCTCCTTGTACTTCGTGACATCCTTTTTCAAGGCTGCCACCTCCGCCTCAAGTGCTTCTCTCAGCCTTACCTCGGTGTCCAGGAGTTGGTTGGTCTTGGCCAAAATCTCCTCAGACCGAGATGCCTGCGCCTAAAGGAATGGAAAGTTAAACATTAGTCGGATATCGCAATCAGCCGAGTATTGAAAGGAGTACCGAGTGTAACTTCGACAAGTTAGACTCAGAACTTGGGGACTAGATGGATGCTATGAGATATCAATTAACGTACCTGATGCTCCACGGCCAGGTGTTCTAACATACTGCTCTCTGAGGCCTTCATGGCGAGGAGGGCGCTCATCATTTGGTCAAAGGAGTGGTTGCCCAAATTGGGAGACCCGGGGTCTTGGTAACTCGGAGTGGGAGTTTTCTCCTTGGCAGGGGAAGGCACCCGAGTCGTCCGGGTATCGGAGTTTGGTACGCCTCCTCCCGTGCCCAAGACTGCGGCCTCTCCCTCCTTACGTGCATGCGAGGCTATTGGGTACTCGGCTTCCTGATCAGCCAGGTTTGTTGGTGGCACTTGTTGTTCTTCGCCGTCTGCTGCAGCCGTCATATCGTCAATCGGGTTCTCCTTACCCGGATCATCGGTCTCCATATTTTCCTGGTCATTGATGGTGACCGTGGCTCTGTGGACAAGTGCAAGTAAGCGATCAGCATGTAACTGGAGAAAATTATGGAAAAGCGATAGAACATCAGGAGAAGAACTTTACCCGGGATTCACCGTGAAATCCGAGGGGAATGCATTGCTGGACCCGGACGAAGCTGATAAATATCAAGAGAATAAAGCATGGAACTGCCCTATTAAAGGATGATTCGAAAAGGAAAAAACTTCGATATTTGGGAAAGGATTGAAAAATACCAGCGCGTTGAGGAGGGGATGATGGAATGCCCGGGTTAAGTGCGGATTCACCCGGAAAGTTTCGAGTCAGTCTGCGCTTGGTCACGGGTGGATCCTTCAAATACGGCCAGTTGGACAACTCTCGGTTTACCTCGCGCATGTTAGCAAAGGAATATGGCTTAGAAGCAAGGGAGCGGTAGGGCACCTTAAAAACGACCCCTCGGGGTTTCCTCTTTCCTCCGACCTTGACTGTGGGCTCGGCTTCATCTTCATCGCTTGCTGTTTCCACCCTGCCTTCCGGTTCTTATTCTTCTTCGTCCTTGTCCTCTGGCTCTGGAAGTTATCAAGGTATATTGTCGGAAAAACAGAGAATGAACAGCAATGAGCTTGCAGAATCTAAGTGAGACTCGGAATGTACCTTCCTCCGAGTTAACTACGTCCTCTTCCTCCTCTGGACTTTCGGAGTTAGGGGGCGTTTCGATGTTCCAAAAGACGTTATCAGCCTAAGACAAAAGCACAAGGGCAGGAATCAGCAGTCATATCAAGCAAAAGCATGAAAGTGAAAGTATAAGAGCCGGATTTTACCGCTGGAGCCGGGTTATCCCGGGTGAATGGTGCTAACCCGGCGATGTTTTTGATCACCTCCAACTTTTCCGTCAAGAAACTCTTGATGGTCTTGTTGGTATCGCCGGCTGGGTAATTCTTAGAGGAATATCGGAGCGCGTCCGTGACGTGCCCCGAATAGTCGCACATCAGCTTGGTGCGGATGGAGTTGGGCTGGATCCGGAAGTCCACCCATGTCTTGACCAAGTTGAGCCCAAGGAGACCTTGGGCGGAGAGGACGGCTATCTTGGTTAGAAGAGGTTGGATGGCCTCCCTGTCCGACTCAGGGGCAAAAGCATTGAAAGACTCGGAGATATCAAGGAGACCCTCCGAATAACCCGGCAGCTTCCTTTCGCCGGGTGGGAAGGTGTCTCGGCAGTAGAAGAAGGAGAGTTGCCAATGTTTAACGTGAGAATTCAGGTTAAGAGTCGGCATTGGGGAATTCTTGCGGCGCTGGATGGAAACCCCGCCGCAAGCAAGAAGCGCCCCGTCACCGCTTTCGCGGCACGGTTTGCACTGGAAAAGTTCAATGAAGAGAGCCAAATTTGGCGGAATGCACAAATATGACTCGGAAAGGACGATAAAATGGGTTATGTTCAACATAGAGTTAGGCCCTATGTCGAACACCCGGAGGCCGTAATGGCTCAAGACTTCACGAAAGAAGGGGTGACCCGGAGGGCGGAACCCCCGGGTCACGTGCTCGACAAAGCAGATTACCTCGTCGGTAGCAGGCGTGGGCCGGGTCTCATCACCCGGCACTCTCCAGTGGATATCTTCCTGAGGGGGGAGAACCCCTAACTCGGCCAGCTCCTCTAGCTTGGCCTTGGTAACGGTGGATCGCGCCCAGTTGGCGGATATAGATTGGGTCGTCCTTGTTTTAGCTTGCTGCTTCCCTTGCTTCTTGGGAGCCATGGGTTCAGTCTGCAAAACACGAGACGAAAAGGTACAAGACATAAGACTCGGAAACCATGGGTTATCCGGATATATGCATGCAGTATCAAAAAGAGGTATGGGAACTATGAGTTGTCCGGGTATCACTGGACGGAGCGAAAATTACAGGTTATCCGGGTATCGAGTGGCAGTACAGAAAATACGGGATATTTACGTGTTGGCGAACATTCATGGAAAAAGATTGACTGCTTATGTATCTAGCGCAAGTAAATGAACCGGAGGAAGTGGATTTTCCGAGTATTGGTGGCAGTTGCGGAAAATTTTGGCGGACCAAGCCTAGATTGGAAATTTCATTTTCGAATTCGTGGTGAAATTAGTGACTACAAGCAATAGAAGAACAAAGTGGAGCCAATATTCAAGCAGTTGGATGAGCTAGCAGGTATCTATGCGACTTAATCCGGCACGGAGCAAGAAATGGCCGCGGTTGACCTAGATCCAATCTAGGTCAAAACGAAGAAATTGCGAGATTGAATCAAGGAGTAAGAAGCTTACCGGAGCGGACTGGAGCAGAGCGCGACGGCGGCAAATGGCACAATCCTTATGCCCCTCTGCGACGGCCGGCGAGCTGGTCGAGGGCGCGGCGGCGGAGGTTGGCGACGGCGCGGGACGAGCCGTAGAAGAACGTAACCGGCGGCGGCTTTGTTCCGGCGGCGTGCGCGAGGTCTCCGTGGTGGCGCTCCGTGAGCTCGGGTGTGGATGTGCTGGTGAGGAGGAAGAAGATGGATGGAATGAACCGTTGGGGTTAGCTTATCCCCTAGATACCTATTTATAAGGTACGGGTGGGTAAACCTAGACCAACGGGCGGGAATCGGAAATTTCGGGATAAGGGATACCCGTCCGGATTTTCTGAGATATGCTTTAAGTGCTGGACGAGATATCCGGAATGGATAGGAAACAAATCTTCTCCGCGATACCTGGATTGATTAAACAAGTAAAGTAAGCCGGATCTTTGGCGTTTGCATCAGGGGCGTTGACCCGGAAAAGTAAACACTGGACTTGGAGAAAGCTGGGTTATTATATGGCCACCATGGAGTTAGGCCTAGCTGTTTATCAAAGCAATCTAACCCGGCCTCTGTGAACTTGTGTGTTTGTTATTTTTGCAGGGAATAGCGTGCGCTTCAAGGAGGATCTCATGAAGCCCAAGCTATTCTGGGGACTACTGATGGAGGGATGATAACCCGGTAGGCCAACGCCAAGGAGTAACTCGGCCCAAAGGACGCTGCGCAAGACCCGGCTTAAGATAAAGGAGTTTCTAGAAGGCCCAGGAACGTAGGCCTCGTAACCCGGATTGTGGGTTCCGATAAGGAAGTTTAGGGTTTGTAAGCAGTGTCCGGGTAGGATTCAGAGTGCGCCTTGGAGAGTAGGCCAGGGGGTCCGGATATTATATAAGCCGGCCCCTAGGGTTAGACCAAGAGAGATCCAAGAGTTCGAGCAATATCGCTAGGTATCGAGTATCCAGTGTAACACGAGAGTTGAGTTAATATACTTAGATCGGAGACTCGGCGACTTGATTGCCGGCTACCAGATCGCATATCATCATGTTTTCCCTTGAGCTAAACCCTCTCCCAAACACCAGAGTCGATTCGCCCCAAGATGAGTTACCCCCGATAACGTCTGCCGTGATTATCCCACGACATACCAATCTCTTGCTTCTACAGAGCCGCATTAATAAGAAACATGACTAACAAGAATAATCCTGGTTCCGCACATCACAAATGTGAGATGATGTAGAATTTGCACACATTAGCTTGGAATGTCCGATTAGAAGTAAAACTCCTTCTCCATTCACAAAAGCGAGCATAATTACTTCTCCAATACCCCACCATAATGAAACAAATATTAATTGTATTTATGTAAGCCATAGCCCTTTGAAATATCTAAGACGTTGGTAGCTACTCCTTTTGATCTGGAGCTGAAAGTACACCTACCGTCTCATACAGATCAAGCCCAATATGGAAATTATGGATACAAGAGGAATGGTCACCACACCAATGAAATTGGTAAAAAATGTGATGAAGTTTATTACGAAAATCTTAGCAACTCAAAACCTCCATGCATCCTCATTTTATTACTTGCACTGACGCAACTCGCATATTACCAAAAAACCTAGAAGGAGAGAAGAGAAAAAAAAAGTTTATCAATAGGGGGGCCATTAGAAACTAGGTTACCTGTTTGGGATTTAAAATAATGACATATGACATACTTTAACCTATCAATTCAATACATTCAATTCCGTAATAGATGAACATTCTTAGCAAGATAGAGCTCACTTTTAAATGCTTTTGTTCAGCTAACCTTGTACCTGATCATGGTTATCTCCTATACTTCTCTTATTTCCGACATAAACTCATCAAAGGTGTCACATCCAAATTTTGGAATACCTGTTAACACAATTGTTTTGCTAATTGATTGACAATTAAACTTTGTTTGTGACAATTAAACTTTGATTCTATTTGTTTGAGTGCAACTAAACAAACTAATTACATAAACTTGCAAACTTGAAAAAGATAGCAAAGCAGTAAACTAAAAATATTCAACATATTGTTCCAGTGACCTTGGCAATATTTGATAAAGTAAATATTGATCAAAGAGTTTTCCAAAACTATCTTATGAATCCCATACTTGTTGAATATTATTCCAAGTCCTAAATTAAGAAAGAGGAAACACTAAATAAATTTTCCTAAAAGTTTATCAGAAAAAGGGGCATTCTTAGATGCTTCACCAAAATCTTATCAAATGTTTTTCCAACCTTGAAAGCTTAAAAACAAAGGTATTGGAGAGCATTGACTTGATATCTCTAGTCACATAAATATTTTGGCAAAGCATTGTTAAAGAAAAGCCAAGTGCTTTATTAAATTGAATTTCCAATGTTTCTAGAAACAGAAAACTAAAACAAGTTACTATTGGAAACTTTCTTCAAATGAGCTGAAATTAATACCATTGCTTCCTTATATCAAATAAGGAACACACACAAGAGGAGACCAAAAATTGAATCCATTAAAGCCCTGAAAACATGAGTTTTCTCCACAGCAACAATTGGAATTTTGAACAAGTTTGTTCTACAAACTTTTTCCACATGCCATGAAATAAATACCACATGCTCTATATAATAAATGAGGATGAAAAACAAAAGGGCACAAGTTTTTGAATTATTTAAGTTGCCAAAAACCCCTGTTTTCTTGACAGCACCTTTTATAAATTTGAACAAGTTTGTTCTATGCAGTAACTAAAAATGACTTGAATTTTCTACCACATAAGGAACACATCAAATAAGGAATGTGTGCCAAACATTATCATTTTTGGAAGCTCCTAAGTAGGTTAATAAATTCAATGTCCATTTATGTAAGAATTCAAATTTGAACAACTTTGAATTATCAAGTTTATCTAATTGAGCCAATTTTCACATATGTTGTGCATCCCTACTAATAAGAATTTTGGGCAAAAGGGTTTCAATTTATAACTTTGTTTGCTTGGTGAAAACAACATGTTTCAGAGAGGACAGGGACCAATTTGTAAAATTGCAGGGACCTAAAAGTAAGATGAGTCATCTTCTACCTCTAGCCTTGCTGTAGATACAGAAGACCTACCCATTGCTTCGATTGGAAGGCATCAAGGTGGATAAAGAGGCCCCCCCATGTGCCTTGTCTGCTCATTGCCCCCTCTCTCTCCCCCCCCCCCCACTCGAGTAGCTCTTCCCTCTCTCTCTCTGTACAAGAATCCCAAACCGAAACCCTAGTTTAGCTCGCCATCGATTTGACCAAATGTGAGCACGCCGCCGGCCGCCGTGTAGGCCATTAGCTCCGCCTCGTCGTGGTGATTCTCCGTGCGAATGGAATCGATCCGGAATGCAACGTGGTGCCCGCGCCATCAAGTTCTTCTTCGGCTCCGGGAGGACTCCGGCGAGGCATTGCCGCCGTCTCGCGCCTCCTCCGGCCTCGCTGAGTGGTGCATCGTGTTCTTGGTGAGGATGCGCTCCTCCCCTACCTTTTTTCCCTCTCTCTCTCTCGCTCTAAAACGTGGCCGTGCCGTGGTCGTGTTCCGGCCGCCGCCGCGCCACCGTCGCCGCCGCTCTCCGGCCACTCCTCGGAAACGAGGGTGCGTCCGTTTGCTTCCCCTCGTCGTAAGCATTGCGTAGATGGTTCGGAATCGCGAAACCACGGTCGTATCCGCTCGAATTTGAGCTCGCCGGAGCAAATCCCGCTCGCGCTGACGTCGCGCTGACGCCAGCGTCTCTTTGACCCGCGCTAGGAGCGGTCAAACCTGCTGGTGGCCCGCGCTCGCCCGCGTGGCTGCCACCGTGTCGTCTGGCCCACGGGTCAGCGACTTGGGGCTAGGTTTGCCCGCGGTAAGGATAGATCTGGCCGGCCCAAAAGCAGATCTGGCCCAACAACTGTTGTTTTTCCATTTTATTTTTACAGAAAACATACATGGTTGCTTTAGGGCTTAAAAACTAATCTAAAAGATGAATTTGACCAAACTAAAATTCACAGTGGTACATAAACAAAATCTAAACCACCTCCAACTTGTAGATCTACAATTGGATGAATATTTTTGAAATTAAAAAATGTTTTGGCAACAGGTACCAGAAACACCAAAGTGAGCACCATTTTTATTTCACAACTCAGAATGAAGTGAGTCAAATTGCATTGGAAAGCCCTTGAAATTTCCTAACAGAAGCAATTAACCTTGCTTCTAAATTCCTAATATTTTTGAAATGGCATGCAATTTGGTAAAACACCAGAGAGCACTTTGGTGATTTTTATAAAATTATTAAAGATGAATTTTTATGCAAACTCAATTGTATGGTCTTGTATATGTTTGTGGATATATTTTTGTGTTGAAATATTGTTTCCTAGCATGTACAAGTTGTGTGAACTTGTTTTCTAAGTGTTACTTAGATATTTTAGCATGTTAGATTGTGTGGACTTGAGTTGAGAAGAAATAGGATTTTTTTTATTAACATATGATTATTCTCTAGTTAATATTTGCATAGCATTTTTTAGTGTTAACTTTTGTGCAAACACTTGCATTTTTTATTGAATCCAGTACCATGTTGGTACTTATATTGTGTTGTTATCACCTCTGCTATCTTGCATTTGAGTTGGTAGAAAAGCATGAGTAGCTTTGTCATGACTAGGAAAATGTTTTGGAAAAATTCTCTCATGTGTAGAATTTTTAGCATAAATATTTGTGGTTGTGTAGCCACATATTTTTGGGTTGTGTTCATAGGACCAGTAGCATTTTGATGATTTTTTTATGAGTACTTGACCCCTAGAGTTTTCACTTGTGTTGAAATAATAGCATGAGTAGCATTACCTTGTTTATGTTAGCATCCAATTATTTTCTACTAGTATGGTTAATGCACTAGATGCTAGTTTAAGTTTTTGTTAATTTTTAGCAAGTGGACCAGAGGCCATGTGACCTCTTAATGCTTTTTTATGCTAGTGGAACACCCACTGGTGTCATTGCATTTTTGGTGGAAACATTATTTCCCCAAACTAGATGCATTTCTTTTATATAGTTCTATAACTAATAAGTGCCTAGTATTTTTGCTTGGGATTTTTAGTGCTAAATGGAAATGTGTATGCTTCTGTTTGTAAGTGGTTTTAATCATGTGTGGCTTGCTAGGAAAAATCCATCTTTGGAGTGTTGTTTGATTGCTCTAGTAATGCTCTTTTTATTACCACTAGTATGTAGGAGTTGCCCTGCAAATTGATGCATTGTTTTGTTAAATGAGATATTTTTGTTAGAGCAAGTATAGATGTTTTTCACTCCTGTTTTTGTGACATGGACCCTCTGGTTGTATTTCAATTACATGATTGAAATACATCCATTGATTCTTCATGTTTGAGTAGTACTAGTTTCCTTAGCAGTTTTTGTGTTGAATTATTTTTCCTGCCAACTTGTGTTTGGTGGATATTTGTGTATCCTTGCTTGAGGACATGTTCTCATTTACCATTATGATAACATGGTTCCTTGTTTGCTTTTTAATACTTTGCTTATTATGCATGCTTGCATAGCAAACTTTTAGTAGAAACATGACAATAGGATTCCTCCTTTTTAGTCATAGTTTCTATTGTTCTCACTATGAGAATTGTGTGTTTGTGATGAGTCTATTACCTTGTTACACTTGTGTAGGCTCACTGATTTGTAAAAGTAACTTTTGCAAATCATGTGTCTTATTTATTCTTGACGTGAATTTAGTCTTAGTAGATTAGCTACCTTATTCTTTTTGTGGTGTGGTTGATAGACCCATTGCCATGATTATTGTTGTGCATGTTTTGTATACTTTTAGGAGTCTCACCATTGTGAAACTAAGTTTATTTTGGGTTTATTAATATCTTGGTATGAGAGTGGCACACCCACTGAATCCATGATATTAAGGTTGTGAGATATGTTCCTCCAACCTTAAGCTGTCTTATTAAATGGCATTTCTGCCAAGTGTGTTTGTCTGATTGTTTGCCTCCATTAATAAATTGTGTGATTGGTTTTATTAGATTTCCTTGCTGTATGTATTGTTATGTATGGTTGCTTGCCTTGATTGGTTCTGAATGTGTGCCCTTTATTACTTTTACGACGTTAGAAAAACGAAGAGGAAGGAAGTGTCGTGAAGATCTGTTTCAAGTTCCAGTCACTCCAAAACCAGGGACACAAGGAGAAACCAGGCAAGCCATCCTGATGCTTGCTGATACAATAATTATCATTATCTATCATGCATGTTTTACCTCTGAAGTTTTACCAAAACTTGATTATCAAAACTATTTTTGATGTGGAAATTACTACTATACTATTATATAGGTTACTATCATGCCAGTAGTTAAACTTGGTAATACCAAGCCCATAAGCCACCATATGGTATTTATTACCATCAAATATACTAGTCCCTAAGTGGACACCCTAAAATTGTGATTCTACAAAACAAAGGCTTTACGGAAAAACCCGGAGAAAAGGCGGATCCTTGTTCTCCGGAGGAATGTGGAAGTGGTCATTTTTGAGAAAGTGGTGTTTTCAAAAAATGACACATAACCTAGTCTTCGCCGGACAACCTTTACCGTACTGCCACCCTACCCCAACATGGGCAAGGGGCTTAACTTGAAGTTTGTTCTTATTAGTGTGTGCTATCTCAATGTGCTATAGGGGATGCGATCCTCTGAACCGAATGTCGTGGGGACATATAAAGTGTGGGATTAATTTTCCCTCCGGATGCAACAGTTGGGGCTCCTGGCTAGGCAGGGATTAGCTTGGTGTCGGGGATGTGGTAAAACTCAACTGAGAGATAGGCATATACTAGCTTGAACATAGTGAATGGTTATGATCAGATACCTGATGTTTACATGCTGTTGTTACAGTCTGTGATTGTTCACGGGAGGTGTACTGGATCTGGTGGATGTGTACACCTCTGCAGAGTACAACTTTTTCGAAGAAGCCGCGTCCTCGGATATGGACAGTTGAATGGCCATGTAGCTAGCATTGTGTCAATGTTTTCAAAAAAGGAGTTTTTGAAAAGGAATTTTGGAAAGGAAGTGTTGAACTTGTGAAGTTCAGAAAGGAAGGAAAACGTATACCGTGGAGGTATCGTCGATGATGAAAAGCCAGATGATGTTATACAAAAAAAAATGTTTTGCAAAGAAAACCTTTTCTACTCTAAGCAAGAATTCTGGAAACTGATTCCAAGAAGTTTTGCAAAGAGAAAATATTCTTTAACAAAGCTTTACAAAACCTCTTGTACATGTGATATCTACAAGAGAAATAAAACTATATTATTTTCTTCTGAAGTATCTTCTTCAACGAAGATACAGATTAACCTGACTGCAACTGTGGTGTCATCATATATGAACCCCATTGATAGTGAACCCTATTTATAGCCTACCTATTCCACCATATAAGCATATTTACATGTTGGTAAGTCACATGATCGATGTCTTGCTGAGTACATTCAAATGTACTCATTATGGTTTCGCCCCTGGTATCTACTTGCCAGACTTTGAGAAGGAGCCTCCGAAGGATATCTATGAAGAGAAGTACGGAGCTGACGGCTTTGCGAACTAGGATCGTCTCCGGGTCAGCAGCCTGTAGGTTAAGGCGTGACTTGGGCTCATCTACGTTGTGTTTTAATTGTCTTCCGCTGTGTTTGTTAAGTTGCCTGCCCTTTGTGGAAGTTGCTTAAACTTGATCATGTGATCATTCGTGTAATACCTTTATGTATTCGTGTAATGGATGATGTATTTCTGTGTGCCAACTGTGTATGTTGTTCACGACTGATCTTTCTGGGATCGTGAATGTATGCATACGGAGGGTTTCAGACTGCCGGTCTAGGGTCCTTACAAAAGGTTCCTCCTTCATTCATGATTATTGTTATCTCTTGAGTTTCATTAGATGATAATGATACATCGAACAATCATATAACTACAAGACAACACAACACCATAAGTTAATATACAACACAGAATTCACAAGGAAACATAATAACAGACATAAACAAACATAATTATCCACAATCACCAAAGCTGGAATGACCAAATGCTCGTACCTTCAAAGTAATGGCCAAATTCATTGACAGGGTTGAGAAATCACAAAATCAATCACGAGATGAGATAGAACGAGAAAGGAGATGGTGTCATCACACACGAGGAGAAGGGGTTGGAGATTTGGAGGTGAGGCATTGATGTTGACGTTGAACTACGACAGGGCGACAACTTATGTCACGTAGAATCTCTAGAGGAGCATTGGGTCAGATTGGGATGGTTAGGTCTCGCAGAGAGGAAGAGGAAAGAAATGAGCGTTGGCATGGGATGGGGGAGAGGAAACATAGTAAAAAAATTCTGAAGCCGTATATAATTTCATGTTATGTTTTTCCACGTATACATATTCTCTACTATGCATGGCTTCATGCCCAGCCCCCCCAGGAATCTGGCACATACCTTTTAACAGCTGGAAGGATTCTACTTTGGTACATCCCTCCTCGCTAAACTTAAACACAAAAACGGTTGAGATCGCTCTGTACCCTTTCGGGCACGATGGTAATTAATGATTTGTCGGGACATACGTGTAGCTACTATAACCCGTATGGCCTGTTTGGATGTACGCGTACGAAATCCATAATTGGACACCCGTCATTAGTGGGACATGTATGCTTTCTGGCAGCCACATGTATGACTCTGTTGACATGTTGCAACACGTGCAAATTACGAAAATAAATGCATGAAAGTTTCCTCTTAAGCTCATTGTTATCTCAAGAATTTGATTAGATGATCAAGAGACATCAACCAAACACTTAAATCCAGCACAACACAACACAATAAGTTAATCGACGACATACAGTTCACAAGAAAATCCGCCAAAATATCATGAGCTATACAACTTATTCACATAAATCAGTGCATTATAGATTCTCAAGATACAATAATGGTATCAGACGCAAAGAAACATAATTATACATGATAAGCATAGTTGGGATTGACCGAATGCTCATACCTCCGAAGCAACAGCCAAATTCACGGTAGTTTGAGGTAGCACAGAAAAAATCATGTGATAAGTAGAACTAGAAAGGCGATGGTGACATTGAGAAGAAGGGGTTGAGAGTTTTTGGCATTGATGTTGTGCTACGGCAGGGCAATAGCTTATAGCATGGAGATTCTCTAGAGGGCATCGGGTCAGATTTGGGTGGTAAAGTCTCGCATATAAGAAGGGGAAGCAAAGCGGCGCTAGCAAGGAACGGGGGATACAGAATCTGGAGATTCTGTCTAAGGCCATATATAAGTTCATGTTATATTTTCCATGTATTCAATTCTTGATCGTGCATGGCCCCACGCCCATGCCCGTATTAGACGGGTTCTGCTATGGTACATCCCCGTCACCAAACATAAACACAACAACGGCTGAGATCGCTTTGTATCCTTTCATAATTAAGCGCATGATCGTAATTAGTAATCTATCAAGTCATAGATATAGCCCTACTAAAAACCATATGGCTCGTTTGGATGTACGCGTACGAAATCCGTTGGACACCTATCATTAGTGGGGTTGTAGGCTTTCTGGCAGCCACATGCATGACTCTGCTGACATGTTGCAACACATGCAAATTAAGAAATAAAATTCATCAAAGTTTCCACCTCAATTCATGATCATTATTATCTCAAGAATTTGATTAGATGATCACGATCCATCGACCAACCATTTAAAACCAACACAACACAATAGAGTAATTTACGACATAGAAATCACAAGTAAAATCCCCCCAACTATCATGAGATATACAACTTATTTACAAACATCAATCTATTATAGAATCACAAGATACAATAATGATACCAGATGCAAATAAACATTAATTACGCATGATCACCATAGCTACGATGGGAGAATTCACATACCTCCAAACCAACGGCTAAATTCATGGATACGGTCGAGACAACACAGAAGCAATCACATGATGAGATCGAACGGGAAAGGAGATGGTGACGTCGAGTTGGAGCCTTGGAGGTGAGGTGTCGGTGTTGAATCTGAGCTACGGAAGGGTGGCAGCTTATGGCTTGGAGATTCTCTAGACGAGCATTGGCTTGGATTGGGGTAGTCATTTCTCGGAGAGGAACAGGAAATCCAAGGGATTTGGCACAAAACGGAGGAGAGGAAACCTGAGCGATTCTGTCTCAAGGTGTATATATGTACGTAATTTTGGTATTTCAGTTTTCTTTCTACAATTCTACCTAATGCAAGACAACGTTAATTTCTCACATACCCACTCTCATTAAAAATGGCGGTGTTAGAAAGGCCACAGAAGCACTTGAGTGGTGTCTAGGAAAAGTGAGGGTTAAATGCGGCATCCTATATGTGCATCTACTCTTAATTTTTAATGTTATATGAAATTTGTGCACACAGAATTCAAGACATCGCAGCATGCATGATCACTTGGTTTTGCCACCTAATCACCACTCATCCATGCCGTGGATGGTTTCACAAGAAACTTTTGTGATGGTCGTAAGTAATTTTTTGGCTGAGTGTTGCTCCATTAATGAAAGTCATAATTCTGTAGATTTGTGAAGTGGAGAAGAAACATAAATTTATGGCTGAAGTACGAAATGAAGATAGCTTTGGACTGCTCACTGAAGGTGTTATTTTAGTGGTAAATCATCTTTTAATACGACACAAATTTGGGTGCATCGTCCGACACAAATTTGTTTCCCTCGACCGACGGACCATTTCCCTAGTCGTCTGGCGTATACGCACCATTAATGTTCTTCATGGTATCACATAAATAAGGTGTACCTTTCTCCTCACGTCTATTATTGCATTCTAAATATCTTTCACCTACTTGTATTTCACAAACAAGTGGTCACCATCCTCGTTTGTTGTGCGACATAGCAAGACACTATTTGTGCTTAGTTTCCATACCTCTATTTTCGAGTGTCTCCTTCAATGCTCCTCTGCTTGAGCTCTTATAGATATACCGCAAATCATAAAGCACTAAATATGGATGGGTGTAGCTTTTCGTTCTACCCTTGATGGTGCTTTTAAGTTTTTACAATTTAGTTAGCACTCGCACAATGGCTGATCCTATTAAAATCAAACAATTTTTCTGTCAAACCCAAAATAATAGGCTAAAGTATAACAAGCATGACACGTTTAAACCTTGGTAGTAGGTTCCAAGTTTGTGAATACCTTTTCAAAACCCAACTAACTTTTGATCACAGATAAATTAGATAATTGTTTATAGTTAAAAACTTTTAAATAGATTTTAGGTACAAATCACTTTGCAAAACATGCAATAATTAAATATTGCATTATCTCTATACACCTCCCCTACTTATCCTCACGAAGGAAATAAATCTTGAACTAATAAAGTGGTGGAGATGTCATCCATGTATATAAGCCCATAAAAAGAGGTGAACACGCATAATCTTTTCTTCGTGTAATGAAGACTGAAATATTGAATACTAAATCAAGCAAAACATGTATGCTTTTCACTACATCCCTTCACAAAAACATGTGTGAAAACTAAGAAGAGAATTTTACCAATTTTAATTTTTTTTCTACGTTTGCAAAATCCCCGGCAAGGGAAACAACCAACATAATCACCATTTGTTTGTTGCTAGCAATCAACTTAAAAATAAAACACAAATGTAAGAGTCAAAAAATAATTTCCTGACCCTTTTGAATCTCAACATGCTCTTGATGTTTTGCAGCAAAGGTATCAACAACTTGGAAGTGAACCAAAACCATAATGCCGACCATGGACACAAGCATCAATAGCAAAAAAAAGGAGAAGAACACAGGATATTCATCGGATATTTCACCTGGCCATGGAACAATAGAGAGCCCAAGAAGTGTGGCTCGAAGAACAAATATTATGGTCGCAAATATTAGCTTATATATCCTCCGTCAAAACCCCTTGTTGATCACCAATGCTAAAATCTGACTTCCACCAAACATCACATAAATGATTAAGATGATGTAGAACGCCTAAAGAAATATGTTGCTGGGCAATGGCTATGTGCATGAAACATTGCCCTGGTGATCTACTAACACTGACGACTAGTAATTTGCAAGATTTGATGTTTTCCCATCATCTGTAAGAACATGAGGAACAATGAAAACAACACAAGCTTCCCAAAAAAAAGTGAAGGAAATCGGATAATAAACATGGCACTAATGGCCATTCGATTCCATAGCTTGTTTAAGGCACGCACCAAGCTCTTGCTTGTGCAAAGGCGCACTAAGAAGAAACACGAGTAACAAGAATAATCCTTGTTCCGTAGATTCCAAATTTGATATGATGTAGAATTTTCACACATTAACTTTCCATGTCCAGTCAGAAGTAAAACCGCATTATCCTTTCACAAAAGTGAGCTGAAGTATTTCTTATATACCACACCATAATGCAACCAATATTAATTTTCTTCATGTAAGCCACGGCCCATTAAAATAGCTAGGATGTTGGTAGCCACTCCTTTTGATCTGAAGCTGAAAGTACACTGATCGTCTCGGACAGATCAAGCCAAACATGGAAATTATGGATACAAGAGCAATTGTCACCACACCAATGATATTGGTAAAATCTTAGCAACTCAAAACCTCCACGCATCCTCATTTTATTACTTGCATTGACACAATCGCATATTACCAAAAATAACCGTGGAAGGAGAGAAGAGAAAAGTTTATCAATAGGAAGGCCATAAGAAATTGGGTTCCCTATTTGGGATTTTAAATAATGACATCTGAAGGACTTTGACCTATCAATTTAATACTTCCGATTTTGTAATAGATGAACATTATTAATAAGTTAGTGCTCACTTTTTAATGTTTTTGTTCACCTTACCTTGGACCTGATCATAGTTATATCCTCCACTTCTCTTAGTTCCAATATAATTTCATCAAATTTCCTCCTCAATTCATGATTAGTGTCATCGATCTCAACAGTTTCATTAGATGACATCGACAAATCATTTAACTCCAACACACCACGACACAACAAGTTATTCTATAACTTAGAATTCACAAGGATACATAATATAATAGCAGACACAAAAAACATAATTATCCGCAATCACCATAACTGCAATGACCGAATTCCCGTACCACCGAACCAATGGTTAAATTCATGGACAAGATAGAGACATCACAGAAGAAATCAGTGATGAGATAGACCAAGAAAGGCGATGGTGACATCGCGTATGAGGAGAAGGGGATGGAGCCTTGTAGGTGAGGCCTCGGCCTTGAAGCTGAGCTATGGCAGGGCGTCAGCTTATGGCACGGAGATTCTCTAGAGGGGAATAAGGTAGGATTGGGTGGTCAGGTCTCCTAGAGAGGAAGATCCAAGCAAAGGGATTTTGGCATCGAATGGGGGATAGGAAATATAGGATTTGTTTCTCAAACCGTATATGAATTCGTGTTATGTTTTTTCATGTATTCACATTCTCTACCGTGCATGGCTCCATGCCCAGCCCCGCAAGAATATGGCCCATACTTTTTAATTGCTGGAAGGTTTCTACTTCGGCACATCCCCCTCACCAAACTTGCACACAACAACGGTTGAGGTCGCTCTATACCCTTTCATAATTAAGGGCATGACCGTCACTAATGATTTATTAGGTCATACATATAGCCTACTATAACACGTATGGCCCGTTTGGTTGTACGCGTACGAAATCTGTCATTGAACACCTATCATTAGAGGTCTGGCAGCCACATGCGTGACTCTTCTAACATGTTCAACACCTGTAAATTAAGAAAATAAATTGACCAAAGTTTCCTCCTCAGTTGATGGTCATTGTTATATCAAGAATTCGATTAGATGATCATAAGAGATCGACCAATCATTTAACTCCAGCACAACACAACACAACACAACACAATAAGTTAATCGAAGACATACAATTCACAAGAAAATCCCCCAAACTATCATGTGATAAACAACATATTCGCAAAAATCAATCTATTATAGAATCTCAAGATACAATAATGATACCCTATGCAAAGAAACATAATTATCCACGATCGCCATAGTTTGGATGACTGAATGCTGATAAATTCAAACCAACGACCAAATGCACGGACAGGGTCGAAGAAGCACAGAAGCAATCATGGGATAAGATAGAACGGGAAAGGTGATGGTGACATTGCACATAAGGAGAAGGGGTTCAGAGGTGTCGGCTTTGACGTTGAGTTACGGCAGGGTGACTCTGTCTTAACCCATATATAAGTTCATGTTATATTTTTCACATGACGAGTGGAAGTGGAAAGCAAAGGGGCGCCAGAACGGAATGGAGGAGAGGAAACCTGGGCGATTTTGACTCAAGCCGTATATAAGTTCCCGTTATATTTTCGATGTATTCATATGCTCTATCATGCATGGCCTCACGCCCAGCACGGTGGGAATCTGGCCCATAACTTTTAACAGCTGGATAGGTTCTACTTTGGTGCATCCCTGTCACCAAACTTAAACACAACAGCGGCTGAGATCGCTCTATATCCTTTGATAATTAAGCGCATGATGGTCATTAATAATTTATCATGTCATACATATAGCCCTACTAAACACCATATGGCTTGTTTGGATGTACGCGTATGAAATCCGTAGTTGGACGCCTATGATTAGTTGGACCCATATGCTTTCTGACAGCCACATGCATGACTCTTATGACATGTTGCAACATCTACAAATTAACAAA